>OZ014509.1:49660431-50260431 GCA_963966075.1 Aphodius sticticus | reverse complement strand
GGAGTTCCGCAAGGTTTTGTGTTTGGGCCGTAATTGTATTTAGATAACGCATAATATAAGTATATGCAGGCTTTTCCCAAGCCAACAAACCAGCAAAAGTTTTAATAATGCTAAAAGGGAAACTGATCAGTTTCTATAAACATTTGTGGTAAGTAATATAGGTCTGCGAGCGAATCAACAGACGAACAAAACCAATTTTTATGGCTTTATAACACCAAAAAGTGAACAGCTAGTTCAGAAAATGTGTCTATCCGCTGATTCGCTGGCAGAACTACATGGCATTTGATTCGATAAAATGTGATTGAAGTTATAGGGCCAAGATGAGCATCTCGCTTATTAGCAGAGATGGAATATATTTTTAATTCACAAAAAACTTAAATTTTTATTAATTTTTTAAGTACAATTCTAAAATGCATTTTTAAGATCTTTTCGCTGAAGCAAATAGTAATTAATTGCTGGAGATTGTTATTGTTTTTCTAGTAGTGTTTGAGATTAAAATCACCGTTACTTGTTTATTTGAAACACCCACATTATGACAGTTACTTTTCAATTATTATGTGACATTGTCATATCCATTCTATTATTGAAAGGTGTGGGGAACATGGCCACCCGGGCGGTTTTGAGCTGGTCTGGTCGATTTTTTTGGTTGTTTTCCGGGTGACGGATAAAGGAAGCCAAAAGCTCTCTGACCGATTTGTTTCTTTATAGTGATGTGCATAAAATTTAAACTAAAAGAGGTCTATAAAAAAACGATTGTTTATAAACTCGCAAATACCTAATTTAATGACAAAATAAAAATAATGCTGTCCTTTTTGAAGAAGTTGCAACATTATGAACTGGAGATTAAAATCTAACATAATACGAATAATATTATAATTATTTGTTTATTTATACACTGTGAACAAAAATAAAACAGTAAAAATTTTCAATTGCTCATATTTCCAAAGATTGTGAGTAAATTCAAGTATTTCTTTGATAAACTAATTGCTTATATTGTGAAGATTGAAACCATACCGTATTTGCAGTAATTGAACGTTTTAATCCAATGTAATGTTACTTTATGTATGGCTATGCAACATTTCAATTTAATGTGAAATGAAAGGTGTAATGAAATTAGTAGGTAATGACATTTGTTTTCTTTTGGTCTAAAAGAACAGTAGAGATTTCATAACATCGTATACCGGGTGATTTTTTTAGTATACAGGGTGAAATTTTGAAACATCGTTTTTTTTGTTGCTTTCTTACTCAAAGTAGCAGTTGAATTGGACGTTTGCATAGATAAGAAAAAACGATTCCATTGCATACAAACGAAAAGTCCAATTGCGAACTTGAGTTATCTTTAAAGATGGTGGAGAAACTATGGCCGTTTTCCTATGGGCGCCATGTTTGATTTTAAAATTTTTGAAGGATTTTTCTCACCTGTTTTCCATATTGTACTACAATTATTGCGCTGTAGATTTTTTTGAAAATTTTTGTGTTTTTTTAACAAAAACATAAAATTTTGCGTTTGCAGTGATTTGGAACTAAAATCAACATGGTTATTTATTGAACCAAAATTAAGGCAGTTTGCTTTTACTTGTTTGACGGTCAGGTTTTTGCTGTTAGTTTTTCACTTAAAAGTTACATCTTCAAATAAAAAATATCTAAAAAAACGAACAACACAATGTAATCAGGCTGATATTTGAAGTGCCCTTTATTTAAACATGACCTAAAAATAAAAAGGAAGGCTTGGTTTGAAGTGACACTCAAAAAATGTTGATTTTAGCTTCGATTCAATCTTAGCAAAAACAAATAAAAGAACAAGAACAAGTAACATACGTCTAAAATTTACATCAGAACAACAAGTGTGATACATCATAAATGAACCTGACGAAAAGACTACCTAAAATGATAAATACAAACATGCTGCCCATAACAACACCAATGGTTACTCCACGATCTTTAAAGATATCTCAAGTACACAGTTAGATTTCTCTTGTCGTTGCAATGTTTTTGTGACAAAGGTCATATTCCACAGGTTTTTACGAAAAACAATAAAAAAACATTGTTTAAATATTTCACCCTGTATACGATGCTACAACATCTTCAGTGCCCTTTTTTTACCAAAACAAGACAAATGTCATTACCCATTGATTTTAATACACCTTTCACTTCACATTAAAACGACCCGATATTATCAGAAATGTTGCATAGCTAAACATATAGCAACATAACTTTGGATTGAAACATTCTGCTATTGCGAATATGGTATGGTTTCAATCTTCACATTACAAGCAATTCGCTTTTTAAAGAAATATTTGAATTGACGAAATATTATTGGAAATACGACTGATTAAAAATTTGTAAGTATGTACCGTTTTTTTTTTACCCTCAGTGTATATTTATTATACAGGCTGTATAAAAAATGGAACCATCCATAACGCTTTTGTTAATCATCCGATTGATGTGAACCAAAAACCACCAGCCAAGATATTTTTTTGACAGGCGTATTTTCTCTTCGTTTCTATTAGACCGTCGCATCACTTTTTTTCAAAATTTAAAAGAGGATGTGTTTTTCTTAACTCAACAATGTCCAAATTGTATGGCTTTACAAGACATTTTCAGGCGTTTTCACAAAATTTTGAATGAATTGGGCATAGTACAAATTGTCACAAAATTTTGAATGAATTGGGCATTTCTGATTTTTTTGTTTTTTTTTGCAGGGAGAAATTTGTCTCACGTTAAAACATGATAATGCAAAATTGCCAATATCTGAAATCTTTGTAACATGGTATATTTAGTTACAAAACTTGCATTACTCAACCCGTCATTACAATTCGGTATGCTTACATTGGTGGCAACCCAACGCAAAAGGCCGATTCTATCATTTTCGAAAGGTGGCAACCCTAAGTGTGTGTGTAAAGCCTAGTGTACACCAAGGCAACAAACTGTGACAGTAACATGCACATCAGTAGACCAGATATAGAGATGTATCTACTACTATTAATGATAACTAACATAAAGGTACCTTTATAGATACGTTTCAGATAACTTGCCCATCGTTGCCCGGTCATAACGCCACTTACTGCCAGATAGCCGAAGTATATTAGCTGTAGATTTGATAGTAGTATAAGTGCACCGTAATAGACCTGTTGTAGTATATTCATAGGACGGTAGGATTTGTGGCACTTAGGAAACAATAACAGATGTTGTTGTTATTCCATAATGAGTTTTATTTTTCGCAAATGTCGACAGTTTCGATCGCGGTTACGATCATCATCAAGACTAAAAAAAATACACATAACGAACAGTCAGTTGCCAGGTTATGAAGGCCCTACGCTAGCCAGTACTCACCAAAACGAATCAAAAGTAGATCTGTTGGTCTGTTGGCAGCATTGATCTTGTCACTGGCTGTCAATTGAGTTTACTGTCTAACGCATGTGGTCTCTGCTCGTTGGTTAAATTATTTTAGTTATGCCGTTGTTGGTCGTCGTTCGCTGCACTGCTGCTACCTGTCTGCTGTACTCATTATCTGTTTACTTTTGATTCGTTTTGGTGAGTACTGGCTAGCGTAGGGCCTTCATAGCCTGGCAACTGACTGTTCGTTATGTGTATTTTTTTAGTCTTGATGATGATCGTAACCGCCATCGAAACTGTCGACATTTGCGAAAAATAAAACTCATTATGGAATAACAACAACATCTGTTATTGGTTCCTAAGTGCTACAAATTCTACCGTCCTATGAATATACTACAACTGGTATATTAGCTGTATTTGAAGTGTTATCAAAATAATTATAGTTATTTTTTTACTATCATTTTTGTTATCTTTCTATCATAATGACTTCAATGAAGCTATAAAACTACTCCTTTCAGAAACAGATGGGATATGATTGGCCACATAATACTTGCAAGCGAACTGTCATAATTTCGTTTTAAACAAAAAACGGCGATTCCAATCCTAAAGGGATCATCGCAAAACAACAATAAATTTTAAAAATTTTCCCAAAACACCAATTGTTTTTATGTCCAAAAATACCTGCTATATCTTCCCAACAATAGCACCAATGCCCAGTATGCCAGAGATAAAATCTATGTAGGTCTATGTAGGCGTGAGGACGTTTGGCGATTAAAAGCAAAACATCAACAAATTAATTACGCCCATAATTTGGTACATATTCCCAAGATTAATTGCCAGAACGCCGTCCATACTTGAACCACCGTAATGCGTAAAAAATTCAAATGTCTAATCTCTAATTATGATGGAACCTAACTCGAAAATCTAATCTAAGTGAAGACAAAGGAAAAGTTCACAAGCTCTCAGTTCTCAACTCCTCCACCACGAAAAATCTTTCACTCTCATGGTTCCTTTCTGGCCTTTCGGTTCTAATTTGAATTTATAATCGTAGTCATCACCTCTTTTGCGGTAGCATCGGGAGCGACGACGGCAGCGAAGTGAGTGGAAAAGGTAAAAACAAACCGGCGGCGCGGCGGCGTAAATTCGATAATGCATTGTTAGACAACACGGTGAACGCCCAGCTTTTAGCCGCGCTCTCAGAGAACACGCACCGTCATCGTTTCTACCGGTGTTCTCTGCTGCGGTTAGACAGAGGCAAGAGAAACGCTTGCTTATTTTTTCGTTTATTTTTTTGTTTTCTTTTATTAATATTATGACAAAGGCAACGAGAACGAAACGGCTTGTTATTTCAAAAAATCTTAAGACACGACGATTTTGAATTATCAAAATACGCATATTAAATAAACTAAATTTCCACCCTTAATTGTTTTTCACTTATGACGTCATCGACATTTTTGCAAACCCATATTTTCCTTACTGATTTTGATAGTTCTCTTAATTGTCTTAATGGTAGCATACCAAGTATATGGGCTTACAAAAGATTTTTTTCGAGAACAAGGACAAATGAAAATTATGGTAATATTGGTAACTTTTGTTTGTGAATGGAGAGCGAATGGGCGAATTTGATTAATTTCTTGTTGTTTTTGATCTTTCTAGGATATTGAGTTCAGCTGGTATAAATTTTCAAACATTGCTGAAATCACGTTCTTTTTACTTTATCATACGTAGTATGCAAAGTATTGTTATCGTGCCAAAAATAACGTGACGTGATATGCAACTTTCAAGATCGGATTCGTAATCACGCTAAATTAATCAATCGAAGACGTCTGTCTATTCGTTTCAAATAAAAAAAACAAAAGTTACAACATTTTTTACTTTATCATACGCAGTAAGTAAAGTATTGTAATCGTGCCAAAAAATTTTTTTGAGATTTTAGCGGAAATATATCTTTTTGGGTCCCCTGAACATTTTTGACCAAGGTACAAAAAATGCCTGTGTGTGTGTGTGTGTGTATGTGTGTGTGTGTGTGTGTGTGTGTGTGTGTGTGTGTGTGTGTGTGTGTACCCGTTTTTGTGGCGACGATTCCGGAGAAACTACTACAAAGGGTCTTAGCATTTTTGAAAGATTTTGCAAATAAGCCGCCATTTCTGGAATTTCGTCGAAATAGATAAATAATAAATTAAAGATGAGGTAATTCTGAATAATTTATGACTATGACATTTTTTTGTACAATCCATAGTTTAGCTGCATGGGCAAATTCTATTTCATCGAGATCGGTCGTACTGCATTAAAACTAGTAGCCAGTATGTGTCAGATATTTTATTCTAATGACAGTAGGTAGTCACACGCTATTTTTTTTGAGAATACCTACTGTCAATATAAGCTGCGTTCGGATATTGTACACCGTAAGAGCGCGTTCGGATAATCGGATAGGGTACGGTGAGAGTGACTAACGTCATACGGCGTTTATCTGCATATAACAGAGAGACAGCCGACCCAGGTTATCTGAGCATTGCTCTCCCCATACTCTACCCTGCCAAACCGTACGCGCTCTTCCACTTTTTACACCCAATAACACGTAAGTGTCATTTGGACAGTGTACTCGGGGGTCAACGGAGTACAATATCCGAACGCAGCTTTAATCGACATATCTGTCTACTTCTACTAGTTTTATTTTAGTACAAACATAGCCAATCTCGATCAAATACAATCGCATGCAGCTAAACTATTAATTTTATATATAGTATGATAAAGTCATGTGCCTGGCCACATCAGATTTTTATTTCTTTATCATATGCAGTATGTATTACTTTATCATACGCAGTACCTATGTACAGTATTGTAATCGTGCCAAAAAAAAATTTTTTATTTTAGCGGAAATATGTCCCCCTGAACATTTTTGACCAAGGTACAAAAAAATGTCTGTGTGTGTATGTGTGTACCCGTTTTTTTTGTGGCGACGATTCCGGAGAAACTCCTAAAGGTATCGGACGAAACTTCATATTTAGAAGTTTCATAACCAAACTTAGAGCTGAAAAGCTTTCTGGTGAAAAAGGTTCAAAGGAACTGGAAGTTTAGTCTTAGCATTTTTGAAAGATTTTGCAAATAAGCCGCCGTTTCTGGAATATCGTCGAAATAGTTAAATAATTAATTAAAGTAGAGGAAATTCTGAATAATTTATGACTATGAAATTTTTTGGTACAATCAATATATTAGCTGCATGGGCAAATTCTATTTCATCGAGATCGGTCGTACTGCATTAAAACTAGTGGCCAGGATATGTCAGATATTTTGATTCTAATGACAGTAGGTAGTGTCAAACGCTAATGTTTTGACAATACCTACTGTCAATATAAGCGGCGTTCGGATATTTTACACCGTTACTCTTTTTACACCCAATAACACGTAAGTGTCATTTGGACGGTGTATCCGGTGTCAACGGAGTACAATATCCGAACGCAGCTTTAATCGACATATCTGCCTAGTTCTACTAGTTTTATTTTAGTGCAGACAGCCGATCTCGATCAAATAGAATCTGATGCAGCTAAACTATTAATTTTATATATAGTATGATAAAGTCATGTGCCTGGCCACATCAGATTTTTTTACTTTGACCTTATTTGGTCGATCTTATGTGTTAAACTTTTGAGCCCGGATTTATCTTCAAGGCAAATAATTCTATCCAATATGCATTTTCATATTCCATTTAGAAACTCCATGTTCCCCGGACTTATTATTTTGCAATTTTCAAATGTTTGTCTAGAAAATTGACTTATGTAAGTCCGTACAAAAATCACGAAACAAATATGTGATTGATATTTAAAAAGACACTGTATGTCGATTGATATATCTGCGAGTTCAACACTTTAGGGAACATTCAATAACTCATGCAACCACGGAGTAGGCCGGAAGGAGTTTGAAAACGACACGAACCACTGCCCAAGCCTAAAACGAAATGTTTGAAGACATGCGCGCTACCCAAACACTGCTGTCCCTTTTCGCACATTCATTAATTTGTGACAAAATGTGGCGAAGTGGTGGCCAGCTTATGATTTTTAAAAATTATCATTAAGATCGTGTTATACAGGTATGTTTGTATATTGGATATCTTTCCTACTTCCTAATTGTTTAACCACGTTTTGTTGATTTTATTTTAATAAATTGGAAAATCATGTGTAAATTGTTTTTATTTCAGTGAATTATCTACAACCAAGAGAAAAGGTGAAATTTTCAATGTATGTGTAAATAAAAAGGTGTTATTACGGATTATCTTTTTGCATATATTGAAGAAAGATTATAACAAGTGACGCAGAACTTTGTTTCACTTTTACTATGAAAACTTTACGCTCATAGTTTACAATACATAAGTGCAAGTCAAATGGTACAATAATAATTAAATGTCTCTAAACCTTGCAGTAAATTGAGAGTATAGTAGTGTGTTACTTGAAATCAAACAACACGCAGTTGACGTGGCATCGCATGGAAAATAAAGTCTTGAATTTGCGTGGTTACAAATGCGCCAGGCATACGTATATAATTTGACAGTCCTGTTGTAAAAAAGCAGTGCAATTGTAAAATTGTATTTGTGTAACTACATAAACATTAATGTACAATAACTGCATTTATTTTGTTTGAGGGGAATTTTGCCGTGTGCATAAAGCACTGATTGGTATGTCCGAAATACTTGAAGACGATGCCTTCCCAACCTGGAATTGAAAAATTTACATGAATGCAACTGTGAAATTGCCTGTAGATTATAATTTTAAATTTCAGATCTAATTTAAGTATTACAACCAATTTGTATTTTATATTGAAGTGTAGTGTAATTCATGATTTACATAAATAATCGTGTGATTTCTTCCATGTAGGTATGGTTACGTAAAAATAATTTTTATTCACTACGTACCTAATAATAACTTTGGCTTGGATTTGAACCACAAACCTTCCAATTTCCGGTTGGGAGCTCTTCCAGTTGAGATACCGAAGCAGTGGGAATTTATGTGCGGATTTGTTCCTTCGGGAAATTACGCAAGAAGTCGAACATAAACAAAACCGTCGTGACACCTATAGGAGATAGATGGAAGTTTGGGATTTTTGTTCATATATTCATATATGTTATTTTTCCTCAAAATTATCTTCACTTGTATTAATTGTATTGTGCATTCCATTCTAATTCCAGATACACAAATTAGAGTTTTTTTACAATTTTTAATTCCTTCATTAGGTTTACAGACTAAAACAGATAAAATGAATGTAAAAATCTAGAAGGAGCAATGTTGTTACATTTATGGATTAGTTAGGCTCAGCTGGGGATAATTCTGTATAGTGATCTCCTGGAGACTTTGGGAGACCTATTTCTGCAAAACGGGCAGAAATAAAGATATTTTAATCCTTGTACATAGAACATGTAACTATTCTCTTGTTTAGATGGTTTTCACAGATGAAACAACTTTCACTTCCGGCAAGAGACAAATTTGAGAAAAGTTGGATTTGTTTTCAATCCACCATACGCGTTGTTTAGTGGGTGGTCATTTAAAAGATACTCCATTTCATATACATCTAATGCCACCAACACTCTTAACATATAATCAGTGGCGGCTCGTGCATTGGTTTGCTGGTTTGCGCAACCCCCAAAAATAACAAGGAAACAAAAAGAGTTATATTGTATGTAAGTAATAGTGTAATAGTCAATATGCAACGATCTATAACATATAATTTAATAAAATATCGAGCATTTTCTCGAGAATTCCAAGCGCAAGTCGGCTATACGGCCTAGGGCCGCAGCAAGGCCGCAACCGCTACCGCAACACTGCGTATCGACTCCTGCATTCTGGCCCGCGAGCGAGCGAATTTCGCCGCGTCGATTGGTTCGTTTACTCTGAAATGGGTGCAAGTATCCAGTACACCAGCACTACTGTACCACGCCCCCACTGGTAGGAGTGGGCCATCTTGGAAATTTGCGATCGATCTTCGATCACAATTTGTATGATCTGATCGATCAGATCGATCTTTCACATAAGATTATCGATTTTTTAGGCCAGCCCTCCCCTGTGGTGTCCAGAGACGAAGCGACGTCATGCTTACGCGACTGGCGACATGGATTATTGAATTGCAGGTTGTGGACAGTTGACACTCGTACGGTGTGGAGTTAGGTTGCCCGTGAAGCGCTAATTACACGAATTAAAATCAAACAATGAATTCAGTGCAGAGCTTATTAGCTCAATCGTTTAGCAGTCTAAATTGAATCGATAATAGCGAAATAAAAAGGCTTGGGAGGCCTACCCCTAATTTAGTGATAAAACAATGCGTGTTGACCAAATCTAGGATATTTACAAGGAGGTTTAATGCTGATGTTTACAGTAAAAATGAGTGGATTTGTGGGTGTTACGTCAAAAATGCTTTTTTCGCTTTCCATGTCTATTGGTTGGAGCCGATACCCGGTAGATAGAAACAGGTATTACAGGTATTAAGTCATTTAATCTACCGAATTAAGAAGCTCATTGTCAGCAAAACATAAGACAAATATTAAAATATATAAAAGTTTTTATTGATTTTTTTCTAGAAAGTAAATGTTCCATATGGACTTATTGGTTTTCTCAATTGCTTAAGAAGAGAGTCGGTTAAAATATCGATTGGTTAATATTTCAAACGACTGTAACTTTTTAATGAATTGAAAAAACCATATGAAACTTTTTACTCAGTAGGTATGAACATTTACTATTTGAAAAAAGAAGTTCCGCGGGAAAAAAAAAGTAGGACACCGTGTATAGTACTAAACAGTAACAGGGATTTAAGACCCATGGGACGTAGCAGCCAAAGCTAATTAAAATTAGAGTATAGTACACTATAGTATAGTACAATATTGTGTAACCCAATTTGGATTAAGTCCAATAATTAAGTGCAGTTTAAGTTTTTCAATTCTTTTGTTGATTCCTGACTGATAATGATCTGTTAGGATCGAAACATGTCTCGAGTACAATAAATAAAAAATAGCAAGGAAGGAGAGGTTTCTATTTTATTATTTCAGATGAATTTAAATATAAACTTTGCAATATGGATATAGCCAATTAAAATTAGAGTATTTAAGAATAAGAAAGAATAAGAGTTATTTTTAGTGCACAAATAAAGATATTTTTCTATAAAGCAGTTGCAACCTCCATTTTTCTAGATCACGAGCCGCCACTCCATATAATAATGAGCACTATTAAATTATCTATCGTATTTTTCTGTCGTTATTGAAATCCTTTTAATTTGTATTTATGGGTAAATATCAGTATTTTTTCCTACGAAATAATAAATTTATAACTGCAAAATTTATGATATACTGTATCCCGATACGGTTTTGGGTGCGTCCGCCATCACGTTTTGGCCTTACCGGCCGCCGTAGAAGCGTACCGCGTCTCCCCAAAAAGGAAGACCGGCTGTCGGCCCCGCGCGCACCCCGAACGAAGAAAACGAACAAGAAATAATTAATGCGTCTCCGGCGTCGGCCGCAAAAGTAGACCCGCCGACCCATCCGAGATGTAGATACATCTTCGATTTATCAATGTTGTCTACCGGCGGGCTGTGGTTGGTCAGCCTGGCAGATGCCTACTCGACTCTTCGTGTAGCTATTTTTTAATTGGTCTGGCCGTGGTCTTGGTAGCGGTGTGGGAGGCCGTCCACACTGGAACCCCCGACTCATAAAACACGTTCGTGAACATAAGCCGAGAAGGAGAAGAATAAGAAAGACGACGGACCAGTATTACAAGTTTTTCCGAAAACAATTTTCTCTCATTGATCTATTTTTTAACGGTATTAGTTCTGAGGACCAAATGTATCACTTTTCTGTGGCAAAATTGGACTAAAATTATTTAAAAAGTTGCTACTCTAATCTGCGACAGGTGGTCAACTGGTAATAGCAAAGTTCAAGGATTAAAAGCTCTCGTTAAACAAAAAAGAAAATTAACATTCTCAAACTTTGTGTAGAGCAAATGGTATACAGGTTATTTCAATAGGTGTTCTCCAGTACATACAAACCTGGTAACTAAAAATCTCTATATCATGTCAAATTTTTTAACGAATTGGGCTCAAAATTTATAAAGAAATTTAATTTTTGCTCTCTAAAATTGATATAGTGAAGTGACAGATCCTCTAAGTACGCTAGAATGAAAGCTTGAACCATGAAGCGAAACAGCATGTGACAGCACTGTGAAGTGGGACACAACTGGACACTCGCGCTTGATATGTGGAAATATATGGAAATACTACTTCACATAGTTGTCAGTAGTTTTGCCTTCATAGTCTGCATTGTCTTCATAGATTTTTTTGTCTGTATCCAAACGATGTCATGTGGCAACTCAGTGAAGCAATATTACGCACCCGATTAAAGAAAACTTCATAGCTGTAAAGTTCAAGGCATTCATTTCCACACATATTACTTTTGTAGATTTTGAGCTCAGTTCTTGTTGTGTCATTTCAGTCTTTCAGGAAAAATTGTGTAAGGTGCCGTTATTTTTTTAAGTCTTGAAAAGCGACACAAACGTGTATAGATGTTGTACTTTTTATGTGCCGAAGTCGCAATAAATTGAAATGTGCTTGTCTCAATTTTGGCTCCGGAATCATAGTGGACCTTAGTGACTGAAGACTGTAGAATTTTGATAAAATTGTAATATTTTCCACATTTTTATTTTCGCACACTCATGGAGACTCTCTCTTGAATCTTTTCTGGGTAACTTTATACCACTTGCTGCTAACTTCTGCTTTTCTGCATAAAACCGTGCTATATATTAGGCCTCTGCTACATGGTCCGATGTTTGTCGCCAATGTTGGTCATCGGAGTGCTCCGCGTAGCGTGAACAAGCAAACTGTATCAGAGTTTTCACCTTTCGAAAACTCGTCACAGGGACATCTTGACTAGAGCGGGGAGTCTTTTGAAATTTTGAATATGTTTTTATGACAAAATGTCTGATTTGTTCTATTTTAGTTTATTTGTTTACTCAAAAACTAACGTCTCGAACTCGCCATATTTAATATTGATATTCTCGAATGTAGTTCTGTCTCCAATTACATTACACTTGATTGGATTTAATTTTACGAATTTCATTTGAAGCAAAATGGCCACAGCTTGCTTTGAAGTTAGACAATCTCAGCTGTAAGTGTAAAACTGTCATTGTCAAATTGAAAATACCGGGACAAAAAAAAGTATAAAGAATAAAGGATAAAGAGTATCATCTTTCACAAGGATCATTCTTTCAAAATATTCGATTGTTACAGTATTCTTTTTAAAAATCTTAGTCAGCGGTATTTGCATGTATACTAATTTTAATAAATTTACAAACTAGTATTTAAAAAAAATATTCAATAAACATATAACTCTGAAGGGAGAAACTGTGAAAGTATCTCTAGTTGTTTAAAGCTTATTGCCAAAAATGTCCGTAACGCATTTTGGTATTTGTTTTCTTCAAAACCTGGAGCCCATTGTTAATTTCTGTCTACTGATTCACATACAGAAAAATGCAAATCAGATATTATTACTGAGATTCGTAAACATAAGAATACTAAACACTGCTTTAAAACTATGCTAAAAATGTTTTTCAGATCATCATCTTTTTTCCACATAAAAAATTAAATGTTTGGGGACACCCTAAAAAAATCTGATGTGGCCAGGCACATGACTTTATCATACTATATATAAAATTAATAGTTTAGCTGCATGAGACTCTATTTGATCGAGATCGGCCATGCCTGCATTAAAATAAAACTACTAGAACTAGACAGATATGTCGATTAAAGCTGCGTTCGGATATTGTACTCCGTTGACACCGGGTACACCGTCCAAATGACACTTACGTGTTATTGGGTGTAAAAAGTGTAATGTAATATGCGAACGCAGCTTATATTGACAGAAGTTATTGTCAAAACATTAGCGTTTGACACCAAGACTACCTACTGTCATTAGAATCAAAAAATCTGACAAATCCTGGCTACTAGTTTTCATGCAGTACGACCGATCTCGTAGAAATAGAATTTGCTCAAGCAGCTAAACTATTGATTTTACCAAAAAATGTCATGGTGATAAATTATTCAGAATTTCCTCATCTTTAATTTATTATTTAACTATTTCGACGAAATTCCAGAAATGGCGGCTTATTTGCAAAATCTTTCAAAAATGCTAAGACTAAACCTCCAGTTCCTTTGGACCCTCTTCAACAGAAAGCTTTTCAGCTCTAAGTTTGGTGATGAAACTTCTAAATATGAAGTTTCGTTCCGATACCTTTAGTAGTTTCTCCGAAATCGTCGCCACAAAAAACGGGTACACACACACATACACACACACACACACACACAGACATTTTTTTAAACCTTGGTCAAAAATGTTCAGGGGACCCAAAAAGGCATATTTCCGCTAAAATCTCAAAAATTTTTTTTGGCACGATTACAATACTTTACATACTGCGTATGATAAAGTAAAAATGTAATGCAACTCTGACTGGAACGTCGACTTTCTAGACACTAAGAACTGATTCAAACATTGCTATGCTAGCTGTCATACATTTGCTCAGCAATAAAGCATCATCCAAGTCAGTCATGCCAAAAACAAAAAATAACTGAAACAAAAACGCGTTAGAAGTACGCAGCCAAACATCGAAACAACACAAGTTGGCTATTAGATTTCTCAACAAAAATAGTTGCAATAACACATCAGCCATAAGTTAATAGTTACTATAGTACTAAGGGCTTTGTGTAAAAACGTAATACAAAAACGACAGTTTCTTGTTAATAGCTTCATAATTATGCAACAAATTTAAATTACATTGTACATAAAAGCGCAGCGCAACTTTTTCACATACATAATTTCAATCAAACGGTTATTAAATTTTGAAAGATAGTACTTGCTACGAGGATAATAGAGTCACGCCGTGACGTGAGGATACATGCATGATCACGAGGACCATTTTCGTGTCACGAGGACGGGTGGCAACCCTAAATTGTCAACATGTTGGCGAAGAGAATACGCGGAGAAGGGTTTTGCTATGCGCTTTGCACTCCGATGGCCAACGTTGGCGATATACAGCGCATCGTGTAGGAGCGGCCTTATGTGACCGTGTTTGCTAAGCTAGTCTCTATCCAGTTGTTTTGTTATGCAGTTATTGCATGACAACATGCATCTGCATAAAAAACAGTGGCTGTTTTATTAAGTCGAAACAACGCAAATAGTTTTCATGTCCCAAGTATTTAAGATATCGGCAATCAAGCCTTCTGAATACCGACATCGTCAATCCAGTCATTAATATTATGCCTTGTAACCATACAAATATTGAATACAGATACATTCTGAAAAACATGCTTTCCTTTCAGCAGTTGGCAACACGGCACAGGACAAGCTGCCGGTACACGGTTATGGAAAAATCGCAGTTAACCCTGTCGAGACCCTGCGCCGATGTTAAAAATAAAAGAGATATAGGTACAGTACATCTGCGCCTTGGGAAGACATTACGTGTACGCGGTTCATTTCCATAAATTACCGGTAGATGCCCAAGCGGTTGTCGCCGCATAAACTATACCCGGTTTGGTCGTGGGTGCGACCGATTGTTTGTTATGCTCGACGGGTTCCGAGAACTTATTTATCGCAATATGGAAAGTATTGACCATAAGCATTCACGTCGAATTTTCTGTAGGTACCTGGTAATAGAATAAGTTTTGTAATAATAAGTTTATTACACTCTGTATACATTAAAATTTTTGTAAAGACAATGTTAAAACGTTGAGGTACCCGGCCGGCACTGGCACCAACAACTGAATTTTGTTAGGCCAACAGGTGTAGGTACGCACCATGTTAAAGTAGAAAATCAGACAAATCATCAAGGCGTGATACTAGGCAAGGGTTAGTACAGAGCAAAAATGCTACTGACTAATAAGCTATGAGTAAATATAGATACAAGGCGCTATCAGTAAAAAAGGCAAACTTTTTACATCTCCCTTCAAACTTCCTTTTTCCACCAGATACAGATATCGATGGATGATACAAATTAATCTCGTCACGGTACAACTGTTAATAGTAATACTAATTCGAAGAGCTACGGAACTAATTAAAATTAAATATTTGCAAATAGTGGGTATTCATTAATTGCTGATTAATTGTGCTCACCAAGCGTGAATAATGCTTCTTTTCATCACTTTTTGAGATCAAAAATAATATATTTATGATATTAATTAAGATCAATAATCTCGTAATTAGATTTACGATGCACAAATGAATTATTAATACAATACAGGGTCTATTGTCCCACGTCCAAAATATTTTTGGCGGAGATGGAGCGTCACATTCTAGGAATAACAAAAATATGAAGTTAATACTTGATCGCATCCGATGTACCTACCTACCTTGTTTCTTATGACACTGAAACTTGTACAGTGTACTGCGTACACCCCACATCAAAACATTTGAAAAAATACACTAGTGACACTAAAGACACTAAGACAATAAAGACAGTATGTTTTAAAGGGTATATGTATGCCAAATTTTCGTATAGGTAATTAGAGCTATTAGATAATTGACAACCCAATAATACTTTGGCAGGTAATGCGATTCTAAAACTAACAAAAAATGTTAAATGGATATGCTCCGCATTTCAGTTTTCCAATAAGTAGTATGCTGAGAGATAACTAAAGAAATAATCTAACCTCGCGTTTCGAAAATATCTACAAAACACAGGTAAATTTTTAAATTTTTAACTAACACAACAATGGAGATAGACGATGGTAAAACAATGCAGCAGGGCCGGCGCGAGGCGGGTTCAGCGCGTACCCTTGAACCTGACCCGCGCTTTAGACGGCCCCGCGAATGAAAAAGAAACACAATTTACTATGAACGTTCCTGTAAATCATCCTGAGGAAAAAATAAAGACGACAATAATAGAAGAATAATCAGATCCCTTAGTCTTGAATCAGCTGTTCATAGCGTTTCTAAAGTCCCATTTACTCCTGTGCTACAGTGGGCAACATGTAGCGTGCGACAGGTTATTTTTTTGATGGATCTTATCTGATAAATGATATTTTTATTTGAGTTGTCAACAACACCGATATATTTGTTCCAATGTTGTTGCTTGTTGCTGTCGCCATCTGTTGCTCTGGTCTAAACTAAGCACAGGGAAGTGTCTGCGCAAATAAATACATCTGAGGTTCACCAACAGGGCCAACACGAACCAGTAAATCCTAGGTTTCACCATTATGTATTGGTCAATTCTAGGATTGGTAAAATCTTGGTAAAAGCCCGAAATTATATTGATAAATACCATTTTTCGGACATTTGGTCAACCCTAGGATTAACGCGTTAATCCTAGGTTTGACCGTATTTCAGGCTTTTACAGTAACATATACCTATTATACATATTTCTTCCGCGAGTCTACTGCTATACTTTACGTTGGTCCCATGCCTCTCAATCCAAATTGTATAAAGTGTAGAAATGTTAGAGTATACCAAAGGATCACTGGATTGAGAATATGATATCTTATTGTCTATTTTCAGTTGCCTTTAATAGTTACATGCGTTGAATGTCAGAGGTCTAATCGAATATTTCAAAATAAGTAGAATTAAGTGGGACATGCTTTAAGAATCCATCATGCATTATTCATCTTTCCTCGGGCATTGGCTGCATATGGCATAACCAGTTTTTTACAAAACTATTTGAATTTGAAATTAGTGTTTCTCGTCTTATTGATTTTCATTGTTCTTCTAGGGATCAATAACTAGGAAAAGTACAGTGCTGCTGTTGGGTGATGATTAATACGATTTTCCAATAAAGCCACTAAGAGCTGACTTCTTAACTCATCTTAAAATTTGGGAAATATGTTTTTGCAATTTGTCATCTGATCTATTTGGTTGGTAAGCCCACATTGGACATTTACCTTATTGAGTTATCTGGCATCAGAAGACCCAACAGCTTGACATACTGCATGAGTTTTTCACCATGTCACAAGGATATGATAACTGATAAGCACATAAAGTTCAGTAGCTTGCTGAACAATGGTCTGACTGAACGTTCATCTGACTAAATGTTCATCTGCTTGTACTCTGACATTTGTTCACAACAACCCGAGTATTTTTTTGGCCATCTCTTCTGTCCTAACATAATTTATTATAACGGCTTATAAGATAATAGGATTAAAAGAGGTTTATCATGGGTTATTTTGTAATTATTGCACAATGTTCTACTGTGTTGTGCTGTTTTTCAGGGTGTAATAGTAAAAATACTTTCACTTCAACTTCACTCAACCAACCCACCAAGTTTAGCTATTCAATGATCTGTGCACAATGTATTGTACTTCGTACGATAAATTGGATCGTCTGTGGCACGTTTTAGATGTTTTACACTTTGAGCGTATCCAATTCCAAATTGTGTCCTCACCATCCACGTGTACGCGACAGAACAATATCAAAGATAGATCTTCATTACCCAACTAAAGAAGACAAAAACCAAGCCCGCTGTAACTAACGAACCAGGTATCGTATGTCCACCAATTTTAACGCATGTCAGCCGACACCTAAACCAATTTGTCAAGCGCATCCCTAATGAGGCGCAAAAACGTACTCCGAACCTACCCCCTCTGCCCTCCTTCGCTTTTTTGCCGCCCCACCACCAATCTTCTTCCTTACATCACAAAAAAGCCCCACTAAATAATTCTCACGAGATTAATGAACAGTGGAGCGAAAGAGCTCCATGCTCCATAGCTCTCGGTAGATACAATCTAGTTAGCGGCGATAGCTGTCGAAGATTGACAGTCGGACCGAGTGACAACCAGGTGTGTACCACGCCCTCGTCCCCATGGTAACGCTCGTCTAGGGGTGTGTCGTCGTTCGTTCGCCCACGCTTGCTGCGACCTCGGGACAAGCGCTCGTTTTTATTAGAGCGGACACCGCGCGTGCTACGTTCATTAATTTTCGACCAGCACGTGTCATAACACATGTATTTTTACACGGGGCGGTGGCGGTTGGTGTCTCTATGTGGGGTGAGGGGTTGCGACGCGCTCGACGGGACGTGTCGATGGACATTTGTCAAATTCAATTGTTAATGATAGTCGGGTTTAACATTGCCGACAATATTATCGATAAATCTGGCTAGGTTTTTATTTCTAGACGTTGTATCTTGTATAGAACGATATGAACGATATTTACAGAAATTCAAAGGTGGGCAGTGTTAATAAATTCGCTAATTCGTTAAACATACATTTAATCGATTATCGTTGATCCGTTAATGTGTTAAAAATGGAAGTTAAGGTTAATTATTTAATTTTTATGGACGTGATATAATCCTTCATACCCATGGGCGCCGTTACATTTTGGCAGGGGGAGGCGCTTGCACCCCCCTGGATTTCGAAACCAACTACCGCTACGCGACAAACGAAATAGATAAGGGTGGGCGAGAAATTTGTGATTGATCTTTGATCAGAATTGAAGACCGATAAATAGATCTGATCGATAAATCGGTTATTATCGTATCAGATGGATCTTGCGATCATAGATCAGGTTGATCTTTTTCATCAGATCGATCTCGCAAATGTCAAACCGAATTGAAAGCTATGTATTTATTGGACAGACAGGTCGGTCGCCGCCCGGCCTGGGTGTAAAATATTTTCGCGGCTAGGCTTGAAAGTTATTAACTAAACGCCGACCAATAAGCATCAAAAATGACATTTTCGTATAGTGAAGGATGAAAAAAAATTACTAGATAAATGATGACTATTCCGATTATAATCGGCTATTGTCACCAATGTCAGTTTTATTAGATAATACGATATTGCCCTCTCGTAACAGTCGCGAAAGAGCCACAAGATGACAAGATACGGTATCTAAATTTTGCGCTAGTCCAAAATAAGTATTGTTGTATGCACTTTTATTTGATCGTACTTATTAGATTCCATTACTTCGCCATTTTTTGGCACTGCTGAGCAGTTTATCTTAATTACACTGGGTATTAAACTAATAAGCGTAGAATATATAGATAGGGTGTAATAGTCAACTTTTGATAGTAGACCAACTTTTGATAACAAACTCATGTCCAGATATACGCCGTTTAAGAACTGCAGAGAGCCGGAATATGGTACCAACTTTAGAAATTGCTTTAGTAAAGTAGGTTGAATGAAGTATCATAGAATAACTATTTCAAAATCAAATAATTTAAAAAGATTTAAAGATAACCGATTATTGGCCAAAATTGGTACCAAAGTTGCAAAACTTTGGAATACTTTGAAAACGGAGTTTCAAAAACGTTAAATAATAAAAAAAAAAATTCAGACAAAAGTTATTTGGTATTAAAAGGGCCATCCTATGATACATGACAACAGATTCTCTATGCTGTTTGTAATATTGGTACCATTTTCTGATTCTCTCCAGCGTTGACACAATACATTTCCGTACATGAGTTCGTTCAAAAGTTAGTAGTTGACCTAACATTGTCGCCTTACAAGTGTTCAAGTATAATAATAAAATTAAAAAAATATTATTTCGTCGTCGATTATTATCCTTAACACAGATGTGATGAAATGGAAGAAGACTATCGTTTGGTCTTTAGGTAAAGATTTATGTATTTAAGACTAATCAATTAAACCCAACTTGATTACTTTACTGCAAATAGTGCAATTTTGTGCCCCACTTCGGCCTCCTCTTGCACACACTTTCCACCCACCCAACGGTCTGGCGATTTTTTTCTTCACTTAAAACGTTCTCAACTTTAATATCCCAAGCGACGACTGATTACAAGAATGTATTTTTTATTTATCTTTCACCCTTTAAAAATCTATGGGCGCAAAAGCCACCCCGGAAGGTTGCCACACTTGCGATTATCATATTGTTACGCTATAACGTAACGAAACCGTTGGCTAGCTCTTGGGCTATAAAGGTCAAGAATGAAAAATGTCAAAAAGAATAAAGCTTTTGTATCAAAATATGGAATAATACATGATCAGAAAATTTACGGCGAAACGTTTGTAAAATTTAGGGTAAGACATTTATCGAATAATTAACCAACAAAACAAAAAATAAATTTAAAAAAAAAAACTAAATTATACGTTTTTTTAACGTTGGCAAAAATCATGTTCAAAAATCAAAAATCACTTCTGGTGCTACATAGCAAAGCAAAGCCAAGATTACCAAAAAAGTATGGGGTATACAGTTTGCTCACATGCAACATGAAATCATATTTATCGGTGTGTCGTCTTGTGCTTTAGCCAGCAGAAATCACGTTTTAATCATACATTTGGAAAATACGCATCATATCACTTGATTCGGTGAGTCATGGAGGATTTCGTTCGTCAACGTTAGCGCTTCTTTCAGGAATGGTGCTGTATATGTTACTTCTTGATACTTTAATCGCTCGTTATTAAATATTCCATTTATACATAATATTATACTTTGCTAAAATCTAAAATTCAGTGACTATAGGACCCTCACAATTGTTTTTCAAAATTTGTTATTATTTAAATAACGGTTATCTCCATAACACTTATGCACAAAGGACGATAGAATCTCGTCATCAGAACTGCAAGATAAAAACCATAAAAAGTCGGATCGAGATAACATCCATCTAGCCGTCATCCCCGCATACCCATCATCTGAAACAATACACCAAGCAAAAAAGGCGAAGAGGAACGAACGCATTTCTGGAACAATGGTCATCCGTGGATTGCTTTGATTCGTCTGGCTGACAATGAGGGCCGACGGCGGCATCGCGAGGGGCCCCATTCTTCTTTCCCGACCGGACACGCGATCCTCGCATCTTCTTCTTTGTCGTTTTTAATAAAACCGATAACACAATGCTGCGGCGGCGGCCGCGGCCCTCCGAAGACGGATGGAACGCGCGTTCGTGGGCGGCACGGATACGCGCATTATTGATAGCTGGGAGGCTCGGACACTGTTATTGATTACCTGTGCGTGCGTGTACCACCGCATATATCCATGTGGATTCATGGATACGTACCACTTGAGGGTATGCGAGCGCCTATCTGAGTTGAGAAATTGAATTGCAATCAGCTAATCTGATTTTCAATATCGCCCAAGTTTTAGTTAGTGTAGGTATTTATTTTGTGGACCGAGATCATATTGATACATTAATATCAACTATAAATCTTATAAAAAAAAAGAATTACAATTATATATCTGGATTATAAAATTTTAGATTTTTGAAGAAACTATTTACAATCATCCGATGGTTGCCCAGAATTTCGTGAGAATATTAAAAACGACTAAACTAATAAATCTAAATCAAATCTAAAAACCTTAAAGTTGTTGCACATTGAAGTGCAGTAAAATATGTGTCCGATTTTCTGTGACCAAAAAAATTTCGGGTACTGAGCAAATCGGATTACTCTCCGTACTCTCCGAAAATCGGCCACTGTACAAATTCAGATTGGCCATAACATATTCAAGGTGGGTTCTTGATGAGTTATCACATCTTGAGTTTTTTCATTAGATTTTTCTGTAGATTTTTCGTCATTGACGCAAAATAAAAAAAAACTGGTTTTAAAAGAGGCATCCTATGTTACCTCAATGTTTTGCAATGCAAAGAAGTTCCATCGGGTCTGATGATTTTGATTTTAGTGTGTAGTTGTACAATTTTCTTCACATAATTTGTGTGTGTGTGTGTGTGTACCCGTTTTTTTGTGGCGACGATTCCGGAGAAACTACTAAAGATATCGGGACGAAACTTCATATTTAGAAGTTTCATGGCCAAACTTAGAGCTGAAAAGCTTTCTGTTAAAAAGGGTCCAAAGGAACTGGAGGTTTATTCTTTGAAAGATTTTGTAAATAAACCGGCATTTCTGGAATTTCGTCGAAATAGTTAAATAATAAATTAAAATAGTGGAAATTCTGAATAATTTATTACTATAACATCAATAGTTTAGCTGTATGAGCAAATTCTATTTCATCGAGATCGGTCGTACTGCATTAAAACTAGTAGCCAGGATATGTCAGATTAAATGTCAGATGTGATTTTAATGCCGGTGTAGATAGTGTCAAACGCTAATGCTTTGACAATACTACTGTCAATACAAGCTGTGTTCGGATATTGCACACCGTTAAGGTGCGTTTTCATTAGTGCTAATGGCAGCGTCTACGCCATTATAGTATTTCGAATAGTATTTGCTAGTGACTCAAGTTTATGTACCTGCAAACTAATATGTGTCACCATCACGACATGTTAGAAACACTATAATTTCGTCTGCTACCACCGACATTACCAACCATTGCCACCAATCGGAACGCACCTTCACACTTTCTACACCCAATAACACGTGTCATTTGGACGGTGTACCCGGTGCCAACGGAGTACAATATTCGAACGCAGCTTTAATCGACATATCTGTCTAGTTCTACTAGCTTTATTTTAATGCATAGCCGATCTCGATCAAATAATATCTCATGCAGCTAAACTATTAATTTTATATATAGTATGATAAAGTCATGTGCCTGGCCACATCAGATTTTTTGTTATCGATTTTTACTTTATCATACGCAGTATGTAAAGTATTGTAATCATGCCAAAAAAAATTTTTGAGATTTTAGCGGAAATATGTCTTTTTGGGTCCCCTGAACATTTTTGACCAAGGTACAAAAAAATTTCTGTGTGTGTGTGTATATGTGTGTGTGTGTGCATGTGTGTGTGTGTGTGTGTGTGTGTGTACCCGTTTTTGTGGCGACGATTCCGGAGAAACTACTAAAGGTATCGGGACAAAACTTCACATTTAGAAGTTTCATAACCAAACTTAGAGCTGAAAAGCTTTCTGTTGAAAAGGGTCCAAAGGAACTGGTGGCTTACTCTTAGCATTTTTCGAAGATTTTGTAAACGAGCCGCTATTTGTGTATTGTCGTCAAAATAGTTAAATAATAAATTAAAGGAGAGGAAATTTTCTATAATTTATGTATATGACATTTTTTAGTAGAATTTATAGTTTAGCTGCATGAGCAAATTCTATTTCATCGAGATCGGTCGTACTGCTTTAAAAGTAGTAGCCAGGGTGTCAGATTTTTTTATTCTAATGACAGTAGCTAGTGTCAAACGCTAATGTTTTGAAAATACTACTGTCAATATAGGCTGCGTTCGGATATTGAACACCGTTACACTTTTTACACCTACTAACACGTAAGTGTCATTTGGACGGTGTACCCGGTGTCAACGGAGTACAATATCCGAACGCAGCTTTAATCGAGATATCTGTCTAGTTCTACTAGTTTTATTTTAATGCAGACATAGCCGATCTCGTTCAAATAGAATCTCATGCAGCTAAACTATTAATTTTATATATAGTATGATAAAGTCATGTGCCTGGCCACATCAGATTTTCTTAATGCAGACAGCCGATCTCGATCAAATAGAATCTCATGCAGCTAAACTATTAATTTTATATATAGTATGATAAAGTCATGTGCCTGGCCACATCAGATTTTTACATTATCATACGCAGTATGTAAAGTATTGTAATCATGCCAAAAAAAAAGATTTCAGATTTTAGCGGAAATATGTCTTTTTGGGTCCCCTGAACATTTTTGACCAAGGTACAAAAAAATGTCTGTGTGTGTGTGTGTGTATGTGTGTGTGTGTGTATGTGTGTGTGTGTACCCGTTTTTGTGGCGATGATTCCGGAGAAACTACTAAAGGTATCGGGACGAAACTTCATATTTAGAAGTTTCTTAACCAAACTTAGAGCTGAAAAGCTTTCTGTTGAACAGGGTCCAAAGGGACTGGAGGTTTAGTCTTAGGATTTTTCGAAGATTTTGCAAATAAGGCGCCATATCTGGAATTTCGTCGAAATAGTTAAATAATAAATTATAGATGAGGTAATTCTGAATAATTTATCACTATGACATTTTTGGTACAATCAATAGTTTAGCTGCATGAGCAAATTCTATTTCTACGAGATCGGTCGTACTGCATGAAAACTAGTAGCCAGGATTTGTCAGATTTTTTGATTCTAATGACAGTACGTAGTGTCAAAGGCTAATGTTTTGACAATACTCTGACAATACTCTGTCAATATAAGCTGCATTCGGATATTGTACACAGTTATACTTTTTACACCCAATAACACGTAAGTGTCATTTGGACGGTGTACCCGGTGTCAACGGAGTACAATATCCGAACGCAGCTTTAATCGACATATCTGTCTAGTTCTACTAGTTTTATTTTAATGCAGACATGGCCGATCTCGATCAAATAGAATCTCATGCAGCTAAACTATTAATTTGATATGTAGTATGATAAAGTCATGTAATAAATAAAATAGGCAGTAGCTTTCCAACGTTTTTATTCAATTTGTTCTTATGGCGACATGTTTCGTGTTCTAAGACACGTCTTCAGGCCAAGCTGAAATTACAGAACAACGTCAGTACAAAACAACTTACAAAATGCACATCCTCAATATTACATACATTAAACAGTTTAAAAATAGGGGCGGGGGGGGGAAGTCGTCTCTGTGCTTACAAACATGCTTCATTTAATTAGCAAATATATTTCTTAATATAATGAGTTAGGGGGAGGGATGTCATTAAGCAGTCAACAGCATACAGATCATTATAAGATTAATTGGTACATACCGTCGAGCGGCAAATCACTTCGTAAAAACATTTTCGAGGTTATGGAGAACAACAGCATATAGAAAACTTGTCCCAACTTCGCTTTCGGCGGTCGTGCGTTTTAATGCTACGGGAGGGAGACAAAAAACAATTTAAAGTGTCAATTCTAGATAGTAACATTGCTCTAATCACTATTAAAAACTTAAAAATTACAATACCTTGTACACGCGTGCATCTAAAAATAAATCAGTCAACTCAAGGTCATGGTATTGGTGGCGTCCTAAATATGAGTGTTTGGCGGGAGTTTCAAAAAGTGTCTATGAATAGTCTATATGAATAGTCATGTGCCTGGCCACATCAGATTTTTTAATGAAACATACCAAACGATGGAGCTGTTCAAGTACTATACGCCATAGTTTTGCACCGAAATTTTATCAAACAGTTTTGCCTAAAATTTGATTTAATTAAGAGAGCGTTATCTAGATTAGAATTTGTTATTTTAGGTCTATATTTTAATTTAATTTTTATACTTAGATTTCAAGATATAAAATTTAAAAGTTTATATGAAATTTATAATTATTAATTTTTAGTTTAAATATTTTTTAAGAGCGGCCGATGTTTATATAAACAATTGAAAATTACTCCGACCGACATCACAGAGAATCGACGTCAGCCCATTCGTAAAGCACATGAAATTCTGCATCCGACGACGGTATTAACAGGATACAACCCTTAAGACATCCTACCCTAATGCGTCTGTAAAATGACAAATATTGTTGCATAACTTTTTTTCATACATCAAATTGTAGGTAATTAGAAGGGCTAGTCACCCTCGAACGCTCGGAGTTTTGCACCATTGCGAACAACTCCTAAACGGCGATAGTACGTAAGCAGCCATATAGTAAAAATTCCCCGGCAGCTGCAGATAAATGTTTATAACCTTTACAAATATTATTGCATAACTTTCTCTCATACGTCAACTTGTAGGTAATTAGAAGGGATAGCCACCCTCGAACGCCCGGAGTTTTACACCATTGCAAACAACCCCTAAATGACAATAGTATGAAGACACCTATATAGTAAAAATTCTCCGTCAGCTGCAGGTAAATGTTTATAACTTTTGCAGATATTATTGCACAACTTTCTCTCATACGTCAAATTGTAGGTAATTAGATGGCCTAGCCACCCTCGAACGCTCGGAGTTTTGCACTATTGCTAACAACACCTAAATTGTGATAGTATGTAACCACCCATATAGTAAAAATTTGCTGGGGTCCTTCTACTGGTTTTTAGCTCTATCAATTATGTTGTCAATGTAATAGCCATGCACTAGGGCCATGTATTGAAGTCGAAACCATCGATGTTAAACATCGCTACTTCGCATTATGAAAACATGCGGCTTATGAAAACATGCGGCACCAGTCAAATTTTCAGCACAGCGAATTCAATATTTTGCTGTATAACCCCTTAAAACCAATGCACTCATGTCGGATACATTCATTGGTATTTTTGTTATTTTTTAACTATAAACTATTTTCTTCATACAATTTTTTCATTTTAGTGATGTATCCAAATATGCATGAGCCCTGTTTCTGTATTAAAATAGTATAACCGTGGGTTCTTTATTAACTCCAACAAAAAGCCAAAAGACATTAGTGACTAGGCAGTTGTGATAGTACTTTCGATCTCGATTCAGTATAACTGAAACGTCCATTCAATCTATGGTCTAAACATCTACACCAACCACTTTCGACCACCCGAAGCGTATGAATCTCAACACCATTCGATCCGATCCGACCTCAGCAGGGAATACACAACAACACTTACATTCACCACATCATCTGCAATGCAAGAAGATCGTGTATAGTGCATCCGGATCGGGCCATAAATTTAGTAACAGGGTTTGTGCCGGCCGTGAGGCTTGTGCGGACTTGTGCAAAAGTAAGCGGCGCAAGTGTGATGGGAAAATTACTGTTATCAAGCGGACCCATCCTGTCGGCCCACGGTCTGCCGCTGGCTGGCCACTTCGCCTGCTGCTCCCCCTTGGCCCGTCAATCCATCAATCAGGGCCCTAATCATTTTTTGATATAAACAGTCGCAAAGTGCACACAAATCCCGCCTGATTATTGTTATTACCGGCGCTCATTAGATCTAACCGTGCATTTCTCAGTTCATTACTATTAAGAATCGCCTCGGACGTTGCCCGATTGATTTATTCCGACGTCCAGGGGTGTTTGGATTTCAACGTTAATGGTGTATTGATGAGGTGATTCGGCATCTTGTTTTTAATTTGCTGTTATACGGATTTTTGATGATGCCCAACTTTGCTCAGTGAAGAACAGAAATTGGTGATCGGTGAAGAACAATTTTCGTGCTGTTGCAGATTTTTGAATTGGAAATATTTCATTTACCAAAACCGGTATTAATCCTCTTTTTTAGATTGACCGCGCCGTACTTATTTTACAAGGACACAGTTAAGATTGGCTTCGAAATAAGGAGGCAACCAAATATACATACTTCATAATTTTGTAATCAGATTTAAACCGAATTGATTAGGTATTTCCATTCAAAATATAAATCAAAGTAAACTTGGAACTTTTGCCGATAATACAAAAAATATCCGGCTAAATTCTGTAGAGTCTAGGTGACGGATTTTAAGCTTATTGGTAGCTATGTCGTAGTCTTCTTGCGATCAACTAAAAAACACCGATATTCCCAGAATTCCTCATCTACACTTCGTAGAATTGTCAGGTATTGTTTTTATTATTAGCAAAGGTACAAAGTTCACTCTAACGTCTATTTATAATCAGTGGCGACTCGTGCATTGGTTTGCAGGTTTTCGCAACCCCAAAAAATAACAAGGAAAAAAAAAAGAGTATAATTGTATGTAAATAATAGTGTAATTGTCAATACGCAACGATCTATAACATATAATTTAATAGAATATCGACCATTTTCTCGAGAATTCCAAGCGTAAGGGCCGCAGCAAGGCCGCAACCGTCTGCTGCCGCTACACTGCGTATCGACGCCTGTATTATAGCCCGCGAGCGAGCGAATTTCGCCGCGTCGTTGGGTTCGTTTATTGAAATGGTTGCAAGTATTCAGTACACCAGACGTACTAGACCAGGCCCCCAGTGGTGTCTAGAAGTGAAGCGACGCGTCGCATGACGTCGCGACGTCATGCTTACTCGACCGGCGACGTGCATTATTGCATTGCAGGTTGTAGACAGTTGACTCTTGACACTCGTACGCTGTGGAGTTTGGTTGCCCGTGAAGCGCTTATTACACGAAATTAAAAACAAACAATGAATTCAGTCAGAGTTTATTAGCTCAACCATTTAGCAGTCTAAATTGCACTGATAACAGCGAAATAAAAAGGCTTGGGTGGCCTACCCCTAATTTAGTGATAACACATTTGGTGCCGACCAAAATTCGGGCATTTACAAGGACATTTAATGCTGATGTTTACACCAAAAATGAGTGGATTTGTGGGTGTGACGTCAAAAAAGCCTCTGGAAAAAAGTTCTGCGGGAAAAAAAGTGGGACACCGTGTATAGTACTAAACAATAACGGATTTAAGACCCATGGGACGTAGCAGCCAAAGGTAATTAAAATTAGAGCATTTAAGAATAACAATGAGTTATTTTTTAGTGCACAAATAAAGATATTTTTCTATAAAACATATGTCATATAAAATTGGTAGGTACCTGAAAGTTCCAGCCCCTATTTTTCTAGATCACGAGCCGCCACTTTTTATAATGCACAAACTTAAACATGCATATGTAATAGCCGATTGATAATTATAACTGCATTTCCGATTTAAACGCCACCTTAGGTTGCGCTTGGTTTCAGCCCAGGTAGGACACCTATATCCATCGGCCTATTATTAGTCTATCATAATGACGTGAACTTTGTATGTACCTAGGTCAATTATGACGCTCAACTATCTACTGTAAAGATAGCGTGATATGTATTATGTGTGGTAGCAACTTTGGGTATGTGGGGAGCTGTCCACGGTAGCCCCTCGCTTCCTCCCGACAGTTGGTCATGGGCGGATGCGTATAAAACAAACATTTTTGGAAAATAGAAATTTCAAGTTGATAAAATGTTGTCTCAATGGATCCACATAAACCTCCACGGAATTTGTGATTGACCTTAATTTACATGGACTGCAGAAATAAACAAAATTTGTTAAAAATTTCTCAATTTTGTGCGGGTGACCTGACGTTGTATAAGAGTAATATTTTTTCTGCACATAATTTCATTTCACATTCTGTTGTTTAAATTACTTTCAATTAAATCGACTTGAAATCTAAAATTACTACGCCCTTTATTAAAAAAATATATATAACCTATATAATACAGGCAAATTATCAAATTGGGGATCCGATGCGGAATGTGTTGAGTTTCAATAGTATGTGATGTCCGTCCGCAAATTATACTAGAGCCTGGCACTCCACAAAACCACCCCTAACGCCCACGTTCGCGGTTTTTCGCATGTTAGTGCAAAACGGTCAAGATTCCACAATTTCAGCCTCTGTACAAAATTATTCCTTACTAAATTTTGCACAAAATAAAGGTATATTCCACTTTTTCTTAAATACTGTAGTTCGTAAACTGCAAGCACCCCAATATAGGTGTTTGCAGATTAAGAACCACACCGTATTATTATATTATATTATCACTATATATTTCTTTTTTTTTCGATTTTGTTAAAAATGGAGCTATGCAGCTTAAATTTTTGAAGTGATTCTCCTGAAAACGTTACTTTTTTAGTTTTACTGCTGTGCCGTGATAAGCATAGAAGTAAAATGTTGTGAATGTATTATGCTCTTGCTCTCCAGATAAAAACGTTCTGATATTTTTGTTCAATTCTTTCTCATGTGCTTATATATTGTAGCTTTAATGGATAAACAAACAAATATTCCATTTCGTCTTACGATTTTATCTGACAAGGTAAAATCTAATAAATAACTGGATTGTAGACTTCCGCGGTCTACAATCTAGTTATTTAAAGAAATAAGCCGATACGACGTCTATGCTTATGATTTGCTTTGATAGTGCTGACGTGTCACTATCAAAGCAAATCATCGATTTAAAGAAGCTGTAAATAATATCAACAATCGTCTCACATGAAGTTGCCTGTCAAAGTGTTGTAATTTTGCATTCGTTATCTCTTTTCATAACTTTCAGAATCCTTATGGCCTATTACCGTACTTTTTCAAGTTTATGTGGAAAATCCAGCATATTTTTAGCAAAAGTTTTGTGGTAAGTGTTCTTAGGAGTAGTAAGATTTTACAAATGTAAACCGTTCAAACGATTATGTAATAATCTAGCTAACGAATGTAGAAACAAAACGTATGCAAACATTTGTTAGGTAGAATAAAGAATTTATAAATAAAGAAAGTTAATAAGCTTTTTTGTGTTAATACTATAATTGTCCTGTTCGATACTTAATCACTTATAGAGTAGACATAACCAATGTTAAATAGAAAAATAGCTGAAATAGCACCTTGATTTTGATTCAATCATATCTCCATAGTCTTACTTTTAGTTGGCTTTTATTAATCAATGCAACAGAATAAAGATAAGCATCAGCAAGAATAAAACTATAAGCTGTATATATTGCCATAAATTATGTATATTTGTTATTTTTTAAATTGTGGTTTTATTTGTTTCAGGTAAGTTTCAAAAATGCCATGTTATCACCAACAGCCGTAAGTTATGCACTTTAATATTTATTGTTTTTAACTTGACTATTAAATTATTTTGATTATGTACTGTATACTTTACATACATACTTCGATCTGTCTACATTTGCATTTAAGTTAGTTACGTCTTCATTCCAATTTTCTTGATAGATCAATTTTATACCATATAATCAATTTTGTCAACATAAGCACATGAAGGAATTATTTCTATATTTTCTTTCTTATTATATTTTACCAACTAGTAGTAGCAGTTGAGCTCTCCTTCAACATAAAGAACAAAATCAATTCCAATTTTACAAAATCCTACCTCACGAGTCGCCTCTGCCCTCGCGTTCTCCAGGTTAATGTCTCGCTCATGGGCTGGCTCATCAGATTTACCTTATAGCTAACTTAGATCTTAGACCGTAAATTAGTTTAGCTTCTTAATACTCGCGCTGCGAGCTGGATGGCCGGTCGGAATTTAATCGAAGTAATCTTAATCCACTTTGTTAATTGATGTCGGGCAGGCACTGGTAATTGCTGCCTCGTACGTGATCTATCAAGTTTAGCGACCATCTGACGCAAAATCATGCGGTAGGTTGCCAAGCGACGAGATATAAACTGGTAATGGTATAAAGCTGGCCGTGGTTGCCCATGATTGAATCAATCATGGCGATGTATCTCAGTTTGGTGATCTCTCGCTCCATTGGTTTGAATCTAACGCATTATCACTTCATTTGCAGTGATTGTTAGTTCGATGTTGCTGTATGTAGAATGTAAAGATTTATCTTAATGAACACTATCCTTCATTAATGTTCATAAGTACCTTTTATATTGCATATTTTTTTTGTTGTAAGATTTTTCTTTTACAAATCTAGTAGTAGGGCAAAGCCTCCAAGCTGCCCAACCCCTCGAAGTATTTATCCAGGACTAGTAGACACTGGCCATTATATTAAACATTAGTACATAGAGAGGTAAACATTTTCAAATAAAAACTTATTTAACGACTTGGCAATCCGTCATTGATTTTCGTTGGTAATCAGAAATGTAGTTGACAGCAACCAGTATTTTCTTGAGGCTTCTTTATTTTTTGAGTGTTATTAAAATATTATACATAGTTATATAGGGAATAATGGAAAGTGTTTAACCTCGTACGCTTCTTTGTGGTACTCCAGCTTCAACACGTTTGATGTTCATTTAGTCCCTTTTTACAAGCTTAATCAAAGGCTTTACCACATCCAGGAAACCTATCCCATCCGCCTAAACTTCTAAAGTTATTTATAACTAATACCATTGGTATTATGTGGTGTTGGTAGATTCTCAAGAATCTGTTTCTGAAACCGAATTGATGACGAGAATCAATGTTTCTTACATCTAGGAGTCACTTTTGATAAAAACAAGACTTTTGAAAAATTTTCACTAACCACTGCTTATTGCTTATGAAACTCAACATCTTTAAATTGCGTGGTTATTTGGATTGTCGTGCGCCAATTGCGCCAACACGTAGCTCTATAAACATGCTTAAGGCTCCGTTTTAAAAACATCGCAACTTCCAAACGAAATATTTCGTTGCGATGTTTTTTTTTGCTGGGAGTGGTCTGCCTGGCCCCCACCAACGTCAACCAGGCCACAGTTTTTTGATAAGGTGAAGTTGGGGGGTTTAGAGGAAGCAGGCAAAGGCGGAGCATAGTCGACGCGAGTACATTCGAAGGGGAAGTACTCAGCCTGTTTGTCGCCGCGTGTCGGCGCTTTCGCTTTCGCTCAAGTTACAATGTATTAGTGTTCTCTCTCATCACGGTCGCAGATGCATACAGCTGGCTGGCGGCCGCCAGGCGGTAAAGGAAAATATATTGATTTAATGTAGAGTGAGCGCGCTTGCTATTATAATATTTAATCTTTTTAACAGGGTGACATACATACAGTATAGTAAATTGACAAAAATGTATTAACTCATGATAACTCATCGGTGAATTATGGATTTCAATTTAGAAAGGAATTAATTAAAATCGAGCATGAGGACCCAATACATCTATAAACATGCTGGATATCGAACGAATGCACGGCAGTGACACACGAAGACAAAAATAAAAAAAAATAATCTGATGCGTTCAGGCACATTACTTTATCATAACATATATAAAATTAATAGTTTAGCTGCATGAGATTCTATTTGATCGAGATCGGCCATGTCTGCTTTAAAATAAAACTACTGGAACTAGACGGATATTTTGATTATATTGACAGTAGGTATTGTCAAAACATCAGCGTTTGACACTACCTACTGTCATTAGAATCGCAATATCTGACAAAGCCTGGCTAACTAGTTTTAATGCAGCGATCTCGATAAAATAGAATTTGCTCATGCAGCTAAACTATTCATTTTACCAAAAAATGCCATTGTCATAAATTGTTCAGAAATTCCTGTAGGTACTTTAATTTATTATTTAACTATTTCGACAAATTTCCAGAAATTGCGGCTTATTTGCAAAATCTATCAAAAATGCTATAAGACTAAACCTCCAGTTCCTTTGGATCCTTTTCAACAGAAAGCTTTTCAGCTCTAAGTTTGGTTATGAAACTTCTAAATATGAAGTTTCGTCCCGCCACCTTAGTAGTTTCTCCGGAATCGTCGCCACAAAAAAAACACACACACACATACACAGAATTTTTTTTTTACCTGGGTCAAAAATGTTCAAGGGATCCAAAAAGACATTTCCGCTAAAACCTCAAAAATTTTGTTTGGCACGATTACAATACTTTATATACTACGTATGATAAAGTAAAATCATAGTACATAGTCCAAAGTTCCCCAAACCATTTATATAGATTCCAAATATTTTGTCACCTACAAGTTCGCTATATTATATAAACGTTTTGGGCTCTATGAATGCAAGATTCATGAATGAAAACAAATTCTGGCATTGGCTATATCCAATTCCCGCTGTAATACTGCCCAATACAGTCGCTGAACTAATATCCATTAGAGCCGCCGACCCAAGTTCGTCACTGCTAATTGTCTCTTCCTGTCCACAAAACCGACATTTTAAATAAAATGTTCATTTGAGTCCTGTTCTGGTCTCTTTGTCTCATTTGTAATTAAATAATTATAATATTGTTCTTTTAGATTATCTATACATATATTTTAACTTAAGTGGCACGTAGTCGTCTTTTGCTAATTCGTCTAGAGGACAGATGCGGATGTTTAGGTATTTTGCCACGACTTCTACCCATTATTAAACAAATGTACCTAACACCTAGCAGGCATAACTACACTAAGTATAATATCATACAGTATATACTTTTATCTTGTGATAAATTTGTAAACCGTGCGTATAAATGTGAAATGCGAGAACTCGGTTCTCCCGATTCAATATTCGCTACGCTCATAACTTGTGAACAGTCTAATCTAAAAATAGCAGTAGGCGTGGCGTAGTTATAGGCGGTGTTTAAAACTCCTAACGTCTGCTGTCTACACCGGGCCCGTAATATAGGCAAATTACATACATTTCTGGCAATTACGCTTTGTTGTCGCAATTATAATGTTTAGATTAAAATTGTACTTAAATAAAAAATCTATTTTTGTATCATGAGTTGGGCTAAATGTTTTATATTTGAAAAAAACCAAAGATGTAGAAGCAAAATTGATTTTTATCTTTAAAAAAATTTTTTTTTCATCCAGCCCAACTTGTTATTTATCTAAGAAGTTACATAAAAAATTTCATAAACTTTGAACAATAAATAACGCTTTTATTTGCAAACGCGTTTTAGGAGAGGTAGAACTGGGTCTTAACCACAGATTCCTGATGCGAATATAAGACGATTTACCACAACTTATTCTACATATAATTACTTTTTATTTCGTTGTTCAGTTTCAAAGTTCAGTATTTAAAAAGAACTTTGTACGAATACGCTTCTGAACTGATTTACTTCATATTCTAAGCAATAAATAAGAAAGTTTGAGTGCGCAAAGCATTGGTACCATGTGCTATAGACTTAAACTTTCTTTATGGTAAGTTAGGTATACCGGGTGATTCAATTTCTAGGCTTCCCCATGGTGAGCCTCGAAATTGATTCCACTTCTTCTCCACTTCAACACTGGAAAAAATACTAGAAAAATAATAATAAAATGCTTCAAATACCGGGTGATGCATTTTCGAGGCTCGCCATGGAGATCTCGCTTATTAGTGGAGATAGAACCTATGTTTAAATTTCGCAAAGTTTCGTATTTTTGTGTTGGTCAATTATCTGAAAAGAAATTTAAGCTATCATTTTTCATTTCGAAGATATCCGCAAAAAACTGAAATGTTAAGGTATCGTTTTTAATTTTTTATTCAAAACTAAATGCAGCTAAACATTTGAAACAAAAACATTCTACAGCGACTTTTTAACAAGGAATGCATTTTCTGATAGTCGTGTCTTTTCTCATTCCCGCAATTTATAACATGTTAGCATTATTTTTTAAAATAATGGTGTAATAATCAAAAAACCTTCAGGTGCCTAACTGGAGCTTGGTTACAGACCGCCGGACTCGTTGCCAAGCAACGTCAACAAAATGCACTTGGATCAAACGGCGCGCTCAGCGTTGGGCTTGCCATTTAACCAAATAAACCTTAATTGTGGTTTATTGGGGAATGTAAAATGCCGTTTACCAATAACGAAAACCGTGATATGATAAGGGTTTATTATTGTTCTCATAGAAATGCCCAATCGTACAAAATTTCTAACATTGGAAATTTAGCGGACCATGGATGGCTTAGTGAACCCCGCAATTATACAATCTTCATGGAAATGTTGAAAACGATCAAAGAGATATTTTGGAAATGGTAAACGTTAAATTACCATAATTTGCAATGCTTCAACTACTGGTTTTTAGATAAATAACGATCCTCGGATTTCTAGGCAAGAAGTAGCCTCTAATTTGGAATTGCCGCAAACACGTGTTTCGAGAGCATTACGAACAAAGAAATTGAAACCGTACAAACCCCGCAGAAGTCAAACTTTGCAGTTGTACGAAATTATTTTAATCAACAATTTCCAAATCGCTGCATTGATGGAGTGGTGGAATATCCTGCTAGATGTAGATCTCCTGATTTAAGTCCTCTGGACTATTTTCTATGGGGAACTGTGAACGATCGAAATTTATCACGATACTCAACAGTTTTTTGCGGATATCTTTAAAATGCAAAATGATAGCTAAAATTTCTTTTCAGATAATTGATTAGCACAAAAATACGAAACTTTACCAAATTTAAACATAGCCTCTATCTCCACTAATAAGCGAGATCCCCATGGTGAACCTCGAAATTGAATCACCCGGTATTTATTTTTACTTTGTTACTAAATTATCGATCCAAATGTGATATTATATATCCTTACAATTTCTTATAATTTAATGGAACTATTTCAATTTCTTTCTCTTTAATTACATTATCAAACTTCATGATTATCCCTTTGTTCCAAATATGAACAAAATCGGTTCATAAGCGAACAAAAATCATTTTTAAAAGTGAACTTTTAAGCAGTATAACGAAGAAATGTCGAGTTAAAGTCTGTGGTTAAACCATTTCCATCGAATTACGGGACACTCTGTCGAAGACAGAGCTTTGAAAAACGTGTATTATGAATTATTATTTATGAACCATATGTCAAAATATGTACCCATAAATGGACAATTTGGCCACCCTGACTGAGACTCGTTGATCAAATCATCCTCTTCCGTTTTATTTTCTGTTTTTGTTTTGTCTTCGTCATGTTTTGTCATCTGCATATCTTCTTTGCCTTTGTTTATCTCTTCATCTTCAGATTCTTTTTGTTTAACGTGTCGAATAATTATATCTTCTATGTATGTGGGCTACAACTTTACAGTTTCAGCTATTATTGATATCTTTTCCACAACTTCTTGGGATGGATAGAAATTTCTACATAAATGTCATTCTTACAAACGTTATTCTCTCTCCTTGTTCTAGTTTCTCTTCACGTTGTCTAGGACTGCCTAAATTGTTTTGAATTTCTTGCTTTCAATGTTCTGATTGTCGCCATCAACTTGACCTAGGACACAGTTGGTGCCTTTTGCTTCCCCGAAATGAAGGATATCACGAGTGCGCAGTATGGCCATGGGCGGATGGGTAGCATATATCTACCACGCCTCGCACACTAGCCTCTACTCAGACCAGGCTGGCTGAACACAGACGACTCAGTTTTGTGAGGCACTTTATCACGTGAACGCTTTCGAAGCACGGCGCCGGAGTTAAAAATCCGTATGCCTACCTTGGGATTCGAACCCAAGACCTTGCAAACACTCGACCACTCCGCGTACGTCATTTGGGTTATAATTTATATCTTCAACTTTCGCGTCTTTATTACATTTCTTCGTTGTTGCATCCTCTTTATAACCCTAATGTTCGCAAAGTATTGCACGTTTAATCGATATATCTGTCCAAAATGGTAGATAAAATGTAATATAAACATAAAAGTGGAGACTCGATCTAACTATCCTGTAGATTAGACGATTGATTACAGTACCATTAGTCAAATAATCAGAAAGAAATATTAAAAAGAGATACTTTCATCCGGCAACAGGTCGTGTTATGCCAGGCTACACCTACTTGTGATTTACTAAAAGATGAAATCTCTCTCTTAAATACTACAGAGCAATGAGAAGATGAAAAGGTGTAAAGTAACAGTAGGTACACAAAACGTTTTTGCCATATTGTAATGTAAAATATATAGAACGATAACAATTTTGTACTTTTAGGCATTTTAGTCTAGCACTTCAAACTGAAATGTACTTCTTTTTTTATGTCATAACACGCGCTTTGTTAAAGGTTCAACAAAAATTATCACCAGAACTTTCAGACACTAATGGGTTGAAATCATATGCCTACTGACGAAACCACACATCGCAATATATTTGCATACGCTAACAACCACGACCAACACAACTGTAATATATCCCTTATTGTTTACCCTTAAGAGCATCCACCATGTGACAAATGGCCAGGACTAATGCCTTCCGACCACAGTCAACGCAGCACGTCGCAAAGAGCTCACATGAACCAAACTGGGGAAAATTAGCGTACATTACGCAGGGTAATTTGTCACAACATTACGCTCCTATCCCGGGACTTTTCAATTGTTAAGTGCATCTGACATCGGAGAGTGTAGTAGTAGTGAAGGAAAGGGGATGAAAAGGGGTGCTGCTCTCTGCGAGGGTCCAAACGAGACTTGCCGTTGTCATCACCGGCAAACTGCGTGATTGATCGGTCCAGGGTATGGGATGCTGCTGCCGCAATCGATAGCCCTTCCCCGCTGTGGCTACATTCGCAACTAGCTGATCCTCGAAAGTGAGGTACAATAGCCCTCCCGCAAGGGTTAACAGATCGCATGACAATACGTGGATTATTGATTATTATTGATTGGTTTGGGGTCGGTGTCAGGAATAGGTGTTCCAAATGGCTCGTTTTGGGCGATATGACAACGATACTTCTTTTGTATTTGTTTGGAACGCTGTATTTGTTGGTATCGGATTGGAATGTTCGTTATGAGATTTTTTTTTCATTCGGTTTCGTGAATGCCTTTGTATGCCATATAAGTAAAGATTGAAAGTTTAAAGTAGTACTTTTGTTTTTCTTATTGTGCAGATTCTAGTATTGAATATTGTAAATCAGCGTTTTCAAATGCGTTTATAAATTAGGAAGTAACATAATAAAACATTTACATCATCTGACTATATTATATATTATATTATATTATATTCTTTTTTCTTTTCAAAACTACATGACACAAATAAACTCGATCCTAACTTATAGTACTAAAATACTAACAGATATTCATATTCACTTATTTGTCTTTTTTACTTTATCATACGCAGTATGTAAAGTATTGTAATCGTGGCAAAAGAAATTTTTGAGATTATAGCGGAAATATGTCTTTTTGGGTCCCCTGAACATTTTTGACCAAGGCACAAGGTGCGTGTGTGCGTGTGTGCGTGTGTGCGGGTGCATGCGTGCGTGCGTGCGTGCGTGCGTGCGTGGGTGCGTGCGTGCGTGCGTGGGTGCGTGCGTGCGTGCGTGGGTGCGTGGGTGCGTGCGTGCGTGCGTGCGTGCGTGCGTGCGTGCGTGCGTGCGTGCGTGCGTGCGTGCGTGCGTGCGTGCGTGCGTGCGTGCGTGCGTGCGTGCGTGCGTGCGTGCGTGCGTGCGTGCGTGCGTGCGTGCGTGCGTGCGTGCGTGCGTGCGTGCGTGCGTGCGTGCGTGCGTGGGTGTGTGTGCGTGTGTGTGCGTGTGTGTGCGTGTATGTGTGGATGTGTGTACCCGTTTTTGTGGCGACGATTCCGGAGAAACTACTAAAGGTATCGGGACGAAACTTCATATTTAGAAGTTTCATAACCAAACTTAGAGCTGAAAAGCTTTCTGTTGAAAATGGTCCAAAGGAACTGCAGGTTTAGTCTTAGCATCATTGAAACATTTTGTAAATAAGCCGCCATTTCTGGAATTTCGTCGAAATAGTTAAATAATAAATTAAAGAAGATGAAATTTTGAATAATTTATCACTATGACATTTTTTGGTACAATCAATAGTTTAGCTACATGAGCAAATTCTATTTCATCGAGATGGGTCGTACTCCTTTAGAACTAGTAGCCAGGATATGTCAGATTATATGTCAGATATGATTCTAATGATAGTACGCAGTGTCAAACGCAAATGTTTTGACAACCTACTGTCAATATAAGCTGCGTTCGGATATAGTATACCGTACACTTTTTACACCCAATAACACGTAAGTGTCATTTGGACAGTGTACCCTGTCAGCGGAGTACAATATCCGACCGCAGCTTTCTTCGACATATCTGTCTAGTTCTACTAGTTTTATTTTAATGCAGACATAGCCGATCTCGATCAAATAGAATCTCATGCAGCTAAACTATTAATTTTATATATAGTATGATAAAGTCATGTGCCTGGCCACATGAGATTTTTTTATTACTTAAAATGTTACAGCGATATGAAACATTATTGTTTTACACAATACTAATAAAAATAAAACAGAAAATACATATCAAATAGTGCAAAAGCAAAGAAAGAACTAAACAATTCCCTCTAAAATAATAAGAAGTACATAAAATTAATAAGTAATAAAAAAATGGCAAATAATTAAAAAAAATTAAATTAGATTTTTATATGAAACGTTTTGCTAGTTTTTAAAGCACATTTAAAAAAAAGCGCAAAGAAATTGGCAAAACATTCCATTTCACCTTATTGGCTTGTAAATTTTTTATTCAATTTAGTTTTATTAGTTGTCACTTATTAAATAATTTACTTTTATTATTGTTATGGGTATTGCTTGTGTTCTTCCTTCGTGTTTGGTATTGTTTAATATGTATTTATTTTTTGTTTTTTTTAATAGCTACTTTCATTAACAACAAATCACCCTCCTTTATCACAATCTTTTTATTTTTTGTTTTTTTTTCAATAATAATTTTTTTTTAATATTTAAAACTGCTGGAACATTTTAAGAATTTGTTTAATGGAATAAAGTCCATTTTTTACAAGAATGTTATTTTCTAATAAACATGCATAAAGGTGTTATGTTTTCAAGATTTTTGTATTGCCATAAAAGGTAACAAAAATAATTAGCAACCCTTGATATTTTTTTGATTTTTTATTTTTAATTGATACTGTAGCTACTATAGCTACTTTCATAAACAACAAATCACCCTCCTGTCTCACACTGTTTTTATTTTCTAATTTCTTTTTCTAGTTAAAACACGCTTTTCTTCATTTGTAATTGTAACAAAGAATATAAGTGCAAATTTCTATATCATAGAATTTTGGAGAAATATGTTTTTGAGACATAAAATATATACTTAATTGCCATGTTTTTTTTTGAGTAGCATTTACAGTTTTGACATGTGTTACTTTCATACAACCAATTCCAAGTCAGTATTTTTTCACATTGATTGTGGATTGCTTGATTTTTGGAAAATGTTTAAACATATGTGTGGTTTATATGTAAAGAAGAATATTAATGTCAATTTTTAGGACGGTTTGCACGCTATTCACGTGTTTCTTTATTTTTAAAGGAGTGACGATCTTCACAAAAAAAATCATTATTCAGATTTTTTGTGTCAATTTTATCGCCGATGAATTTTGGAAATCTGATGTTGATTGTGGATTGTGAGCTTCATATAGAAAAAGACTTTATAACCAGAGTCTAAGAAGACGACAACTTTTAACTATTTTTTTTGCTTATTGTGTATTACTAAAAATTACTGTTGTAGCTATACTCTTAGATATAAAAATCGTTTTCTTGTAAACCCGTCATGTATGACCATGTAGTACTAGAACTATTAGAAATTCGATTTCATCATAATATTATCTTAATTTATGATGCAGTTTAGGGAGGACAGAGGAATAGGGAGTCACGGCACGGGTGACAGGTGCCCAATTTAGTGTCGGGAATATGAAAATATGACCCTGCTCGGCCAGCATTGGTTTAGCAGAAAAAATGTGTCGTTGCGTTCGGGCGACATCTGTCGGCCTGTTCCATTTTTTTTATCCATAAATTTTACGCTACCGCATATTTCTATTTGTTTGGACAGGGTGTCGCTTATTTAGGGGAATTATCTGACATATGTATGACGCCGCTTTTTTTGTTTCTTACAACTAAATTTTAATGAACTGAATAACACTAATGCCTGTGTTTGAAATATATATCACAGTATATTATAAAAATATATATTATTTATATTATTTTTCAGCCAACAACAAATAGGACCTAATAACTGCAAATAAGTATTTGAAAAACAATGAAATAAAGAAATACCATCTTCTTCTTTACAAGTACATTTTAATATTTAGAACTAGGTACATATACAACACTTCTCTCCTCTCACATTGAAATGAAAACCGAACTTCACCTGTATCATGAGGATTTTCCCCCCACCGTCCTTTCAAAATTAACGAATTATACTGAAGGTTATCTAACACAACGCATTCGCATCTTCTGTTAACTTATAATAAGATCGGTTTCGACCAAACTAAATGACAAATATGACGCAACGCCCGAATGGCGTGTCAAATTATGATCAATGCCATCCGCATCATCAAAAGAGGCGCATGCACCGGCACGTTGTGTACAGAAATAGCGCGCGGCGTTCAATTAATTCGAAACAATACTAATGAGGAGCAATTTTAATAAAAAGCGACTGCACACTTGTGTGCATTCTCAGATTATTATTGAGAGTTCGTGCGACCGTCGCGCTCTTTAGTGCCAATTGTTGGACGTCAGTTTTACACAGCTGAGCCGTTTAGAAAAACGCAAACGCGGACATTCATATATCACGCGATCTCAAAAACACGTACCAATCAAACAGATGTATTATTCTGTGTAATTGTCCAGAGACGGACTAAACAATGGAGATAAAACGATCCTTTCAAATGAAGAAATTATAACACTTTTCAATAGCTTCCGACGACTGTTTGTCAAAATTATTGACGATTTATGACGTTTTGCTAACCATGTGTTATCCTGTTCAGAGATTGAGATTTATTGTCAGAAATTATGAATTTTGACGAAGATCATGACGTAGCAACTATTTACCTACATATTTTGTAATTGGTTCTGGATTTAAAACCCAGCCTAAATCTAAACCCAGTTTCTTGATGTACAACACCGTTACCCGAATGTGGCCAACACTTGCCGCTTCAACTGAGTTCAACCGTTCGCTTTCCAACAACTTTGTTTTGTACTTAATTCGTACAGCATTTAAAAGGTGTCTCCAATAAAGAGGCAAACTACCAGCGCCCATAATTTGAAAGTGAGGAAGTAAAGATTTAGAAACGTAACTAGGAGAATGTGCAGGCCTAATAGGCCTGTTGGTCGACCTAGGTAGATCGCCGAAGCGTTAAGAGGTAAACAAAAAGCCCGGAAAAAAACCATTCGAAGCGGTTACGGGGCGCCATCTATTGCTTCGTAGCGTAATGCCAACAGCGATATGATGATGTGCCGCCGTCTGGTGACCGCGTCGCGAAGCGCGCGGCCGTTGCTTAGCAACCACGATCGGTTGCCATGGCGACGCGCTGACCTGTACACTCCTAAAGCATAATCCATAAATTTACCCGAATCGAGGTAAAAAATAACGAAAACTGGGCCGAAAATGGACGAAATCGAAGGCCTAAGCGCTGTATAATCAAATTTTAGGCGGAAAATCGGCGCCTGCGGCGCCGATTTTCGCTTCTGCGAGGAGCAGACCCTTCCCCCGATTCGCCGATTTTCGTAAACTTCTTGCGCGGACTGTGTTAGACTTTTAGTATATAGTAGGGATAGGGATAGGGATAGCTGTTTTACACTACGCAATTTAGTGCGCAATTTAGTACACAATTTGTGCAGTAGCACCTCCTTACAACATCTTAAACAGAAATTGTGATGATTTCTCTTATGCTGACTAGTTTGTCTAGGAATTGAACCATTTTCTGTTTGCAGATTTCTGTTGCTTAACAACTTCTTGTGTAACTTCTTGCGCAAGAATTGCGTAGTGTAAAACGGCTATTAGAAAATGATTTAGATGAAGCCTTGGTTGACAAAGAGACAAATTTACCAACTATATGTATTAGTAAACATATAAATACATATATTATATATTAACGAGATTATCAAACCTCGATAATTAAAGAAATGTTCAAACAATGGATGAATACACATTTTTAAAACATTAGATATGGTTAGATTACATTCAGTGTGATCCACTTGAAGCTGATTCACCTCCATACTGGTGTTATCGTTTGTGAATTTGATTTCAAATTGTTGGATGTTGTACAACTCCACAAGCACACTATGATCCACAAGCACACTGTGATTGAGTCAATTTTAGATTAATATACCGACCTACTGGTATTACGCGAAGATGTCAATTTTCGGTAATTTACTTCGGAATAAAGACGGAAAAAAGGTACTAAGAAAAGTTGTCCAGAATTGAAAAATACCCAAAATTACCGAGTTTCATTGAAATTTTAATTTGTTTGGTTTCATTAGGCACACTACACTAGGCATGGTACACAACTAGTGTACCTTGGTGAGTTGTTCAACACCCCAAAGTCCTCGCTACGCTCGTCGTGCCCAAAACAACTCGTGCGGCAATTTTTGTCTTATAAAACTTGTATTATAATATACTATTGCAGAACACAAAATAGTGCTCTAATATAATAAATCGTAGTCAAATTAGACACAAATAGTGTGCCGTTGGAAATACATACTCGGACTCATGATTTTTGAAATACCTGTTCATAATATAAACTTAGTACACTTAGTACACTTATTAAGTGCACAAAAGGTTGTTCGCCACGGCGCAAACCTGTTAGCAAATGTATGACTACCCGAACTAACTACCTACAATTTGGTCTATGCTGGAAAGTTATGCAATAATTTTTGCAAACCTTAAAATTATTTTATCTACGCTGCACTTAAAAACATTTTGTCGCTGCAATGACAATCGTCATTTGGGGGCGTATCACCTACGGTTTAGTATATGAGAGAAATATATCAACAATTTTGTAAAAGTTATAAACATGTGAGTGTAATAAAGATATGTAATTTGTCAGATACAGATTATTGTGATTTAGGGGTTGTTTACCACAAAGAACCCAGCATTTATGAGGAAATATAACGACTAATTAGGTAATACCTACAATTTGCCATATGAAGTAAATATATAGAACCGTTTTTGTAAAACTCTATAATAATTTTTCAGTAGCGTTTCTTCGTAATATGTAGGTATATATCTCAACTCACACAAACAAAATAAATAATACTACAAACTATTATTATTTAGGGTTCTTTTTTGCTACGGAACGGGAAAGAGTGACTAACTCGATTAACCATCCACATTTAGACGTATGGAATAAAGTTATGCAGCAAATTTTGAAAAGTTATGTATATATTTCCAATAGCAACTCACAATATTGTGTAATTTAGGGTGCAGCGTCGCTAATAGTTGATATATTTTTATTTTGAGATTAAATTTGAGAAACGTAATAGGTACCCGGCAAAAGATGGCATATTAATAAAAATAAATGATTAACACTAATGAAAAATATACCTTTTTCCACCTCCGCAACCGTTATAAAAAAATAAATACATACTGGATTTGTTTTACCTGTTTTATTGAATGATACCTGAAATACTGGCAAAATAGCCTGTATTTTATTTTAAAGTTTTAAAGACTCACAGTTTTGTACTGTCTATATAAAGTTGGACAACTGCTGAACATCGAAGATCACATAATTTTAAAAATAATGCCAATAATATTGACTGATTCATGCATTGTCTACCACTTTGACAATATAATTTATTGCTTCAAGCGACAAGTCCCGATAAATCATTTGATCTGAGTAACTTGTTACTGTTATAAAAGCTTGTTAAGAATTTTAACCGGGACATAATACCAAACCGGCCGGGACGCCGGAACCGATGTCTCAAACCGGCACTGTCCCGGTCAAACAGGGACGTATGGTAAGCCTACTAATTGCATAATATACTATAATATTTATATTTATGTGAACATTTATTTATAATGAAAATCATATTTTACACAATAAACAAAAAGATCGGTGGATTCATTACCGATATTTGAAGGGTTATCAATGGCTAGTCCGTTACTGCATCGTAATTATATTCATGCGAGCATTTGAAGAAGAAATGATGCGAGAGGCACGTCCACAAATGGAATGTACGCCTCGTACAGTTCGCAGTGTGGTTCGTGCCAGCCGCCTTTTTCTCACAATTACAAAGCGGCACCAAGTTTTATGATCAACAAGTTAATTACAAATTACTTTCAATTACGGGCGATTAGCCGGAGCGGTACGTCTCTTCAAACGCAATCACAAGTGCGTTCTCGAACGATGCGCTCAACTGAGTCGCGCATCAGGCGATTGTAATTTTTCCAGTCAATATTTCCCACAATCGAATTCAATAAGCCATCTAATCATAAAGTATGCATACAGTTAGTCTTTTCACGATGACGCCTTGGTACCTATACATATTATACAGCTGATTTGCTCATTCCTCGTCAATTTTTAGTTTTAAAAGCTATACTAAATTAAAATGGGTAAAATGATAGAATATGAAGCGTGCCAACTATCCATGTGTGATTTGTAAACTACTCTGGTGAACCTGACAATACATCTACCTGCAAACATCCTATATATCAGATAGAGTATTCAGAATAAAACAGACACCTGAATACTCAGACCTAAAAGAAGGAAAAGAAGGGGTACCTCAGGGTAGTGTCTTGGGACCAATCCTCTACCTACTAAATACCAGTGATCTATCACGGCTGGAAAATTTAACAGGCGGTACTTTCGCATATGACAAAGCTCTAATAGTAGTGGGATCAACTGTTGGAGAATCTACTATGAATCTTCTGCAAGCTAGTAATAAAATAATTCAATGGACCAGGAAATGAAAGACGAAGCTCAACGAACTGAAATCAGACCATATACATTTACAAATCTAAGGTGGAAAGAACACGTGACATATACAGAGCACTTTACTGACTTTTGGGAAGAAACTCTCAGTTGTCAGTGCAGAAGAAGTTACAAGTTTACAATCAATTGCTAAAACCGATTTGGTTATACGGCATCAAGTTTTGGGTTGCGGTGATATAGCAGAACCGAATGTACAAGGACTTTCTAAAATAAACTACTAAGAAATGTAGTTAACGCCCCTTGGTACATACTGAACAGTGACCTATACCGTGATCTTGATGTCCCACAAGTCATCCAAAAGATAAGCGGATTCCCCGCTGAGCATGAATCTCGCCTAAGCCATCACGTCAACATAGAGGCCCTGCAGCTACTGGACAACCAGCATCTAGAGAGAAGACTAAAAAGAATTACACCCTTTGAACTAGTTCAGTAAAATGTGTAAAAAGCAGAGCACAGTGAGAGAAGTGTTAGTTGTTCTTGTTTAGGACAAGGTAAATATGGAGTACATTAGATATGGTGGATAGATTTTTAGAATTTAGATTCAAGATTAATCATTTAGAATCATTTCAATCTACAGTGTCTGGTACTTATGAAAAAAAATGTTTTATGTATTATGAAAATTGGAACGCGTAAAAGCATTTTGTTGTGAATTATTACTTACTTTTTCGGATAACTTCGTTAATTTGTGCATTTCACAAAGATGATTAAAGTGAATAAATTAGAGTTATTAAATACGCCGGTGATTAAAACTAATTTACTAACTAGATTCGTAATTAATTTACACTTAAAATCAGATTCCCGCTGTAAAAAAAGTCGTATTACGGAACCGAAACGTTTTACATCCGCAACCTCAGGACGTGGCCATTTAGCCAGATAAAACTTACAAGAAAATTATGCAAATACCGTATTTCCTACGACACGCAGACAGTAATAGGCATCTTCCTTCATGTAGACACATCCGCTCTATCACTTCATATCTGATCGCAATGCAAAGAATCGGATTATTTACTTAACCATCGGCGAGTTTCCCGACTGGAAAACCCATAAAACATCGGCAAATAGTGTATTAACGAGCCTCGTGGCATAAATTTGAAGGAGTGGTGCGCTCTTCGACGGCATATAAGGCGTTACGTGACGCCCTGTATCTCGATAATTATTTTTTAATTGTAATCCACGCACTATCAGCGTAATAGCTACTTAATTGTACCATGGCATAATACGCGCCCGTGAACAACACGTCTGGCGATAATGTATGACGAGAAGTTTAATTGCCGACTTAAGGCTCGATCTTTCATATTTTAGAGACATGGGCTTCCTCAGGTTATAATGACACGTTCGGTAACGCGATTTACAGACATTACCGTAATTAATATTTAAAACGGGAGGTGAGGATCAAAATTTGAAGATCGATGGACATAGTACACCTTCTTCATCGCAGGGAGAAGATTTTTCTTGGATGTCAACATTTTGAGCTTCAACAGAAATTTCTGGTGGAACTGCCGTAGCTCTCTGCCAAGAAATGCAAATTACATGACACTCTAATGCTTTCTAACAGCCTATAATTGAATGTACAGACTGGAGCGGTCTAGATATATATTGCATATGTCTGTGTTTTATATATACTATGTGTTGGGTTAACTGGAAATATGAAAATTAAAATGGAGGTATAACTTTTCGAGCACGAAGTAGCGGATTCAAACGGTAAATTACATTCTGACACATTCTTACTTACGCTTATGGACAGTGGAATAATGACAGCTTTTTATGGCTATACCGGGTGACCCACGCCATAGGTACTGCCGTTTATTTTTTTTGTTTATAAAGCTGGACGAATGAAATTTGGGAAAGTGTTAATAGACAAAAAATGCCATTCTTTGGAATACTCTTGAGGTTAATATGACTTCCGGTTTTTCCGGAAATGACGTCATCATTGAAATTTTAAATGGCACCCTATATTTTTTGTGTGGTATTTCCAATCAGGATGTCATTCTGAACACAAAAACATATCGATCGTCAATTTTTATCACCAAGGCAACGCAAAAATAACTTTTTTGTGTATTAATCTAGGTGGCTATGAATTGGTGAAAAAATTCGAAAATTGTCAAATAAACACTAACTAAATCGATTTTGGCCGACATTGCATTCCTGGCGCCCTCTAGCGTGATTTCAATGGTTTTTGGCCAGTGAGTCATTTTTTTCACGGGTACCCAATGGCCACACCCTGATTATTCGATAGATAACATCTTTCCGATTACAATGATACCAAACACTTGATATGTTGTTGAAATTGGTAGCGTACAAACGTTGTTAGAAGCAAGGAAATCGAAAAAAATATTGACCTAATGATCAAAGTCAGCGTACAAGTCAAAGTCACTCAATGGACTACTCGAAGGAATTGCCCTGATTATTCGAGGAATACCATTTTTCCGACACAATGATACCAAATGCTAGGTATTTTGCTTATAATTGTAGCGTGAAAATGACCATTGAGTGACTTGTACGTATGAATCCTTAGGTCAATATTTTTTTTTCGATTTCCTTCTAACAACATTTGTACGCTACAATTTTAACAAAATATCAAGTGTTTGGTATCATTGTAATCGGAAAGATGTTTTCTATCGAATAATCAGGGTGTGGCCATTGGGTACCCGTGAAAAAAACGACTCACTGGCCAAAAACCAATTAAATCACGCTAGAGGGCGCCAGTAATGCAATGTCGGCCAAAATCGATTTATTTACTGTTTATTTGACAATTTTCGTCTTTTTTCACCAATTCGTAGCCACCTAGATTAATACACAAAAAAGTTATTTTTGCGTTGCCTTGGTGATAAAAATTGACGATCGATATGTTTTTGAGTTCAGAATGACATCCCTATTGAAAATATCACACAAAAAACATAGGGTGCCATTTAAAATTTCAATGATGACGTCATTTCCGGAAAAACCGGAAGTCATATTAACCTCAGGAGTATTCCAAAGAATGGCATTTTTTGTCTATTAACACTTTCCCAAATTTCATTCGTCCAGCTTTTTATAAACAAAAAAAATAAACGGGAGTACCTATTGCGTGGGTCACCCGGTATAAAAATGAAATGGAAATGCAGTCAGTCAAGACTACGATAGAGAGAAAATGTGACGTCCACGCTGAAGAAAATGACTAGACCGACCTTCGGTCAGCTCATGACTGCTGAGGCTGAGGAATTAGAAGTTAATTAATTCCATTGACTCTTGAGTGATGGTTGCCAACAGTCGCAAAGAGGTTGGTCTGTTTACATGAGATGGAGGAAATTTTTAATGTGCTACGAGCAAAATTATTGGGTTGCTGGTCGGGATATTATACTTACGGATCGGATAGGGATGATATGGCTGATTTTGAAACCAGCAGGCGCTGTCGATGGCAACCTATACTTGTCTCCAAATTCAGAACTTACCTAAAAGCCCTACTTAGGTAAGTTCTGAATTTGGAGACAAGTATAGGTTGCCATCGACAGCGCCTGCTGGTTTCAAGATCAGCCATATCATCCCTATATAGGTTTCCAACTACAAGGTACTTATTAATATCTTCACAAAATAACTCGACAGGCGGGGCGGGTGGGCGTATGATACTGAAACCAGGGCTGCGGAGTCGGTAAAAAAATTCTCGACTCCGACTCCAGATATTTCTCGTGGTCCGACTCCGACTCCGACTCCGACTCCAGAAAAATTGCATACAAAAATATTTTTAAATAATTCTGTGTAATAAAAAACTTACATGTAAATAATCACAAATTTGACACAGAATAATACAACCGAACAATATTAAATATAATTAAATTTGCTATGAAAACAAAAATACTACCAGGAAAAGAAAAACAAATTTAATAAATTAAATTTCTATTCGAGTATTGTGATTGTATTAAACATCTCTTGTGCATATCAAATTACTCACAAACAAATGCTGCACACATAGGAAAAACAGAAGTTCTATTTGTGTCCAGCGAATTTGTTGGCAAAAATATTTGAACTGACAATCTAAATGTACTTACAACGACCTACAAGATATCAAAAACACAAATAAACAGACCACCAATAAAACAGTTATTTATAAAATGTAATTTCTTTGTTTATTCAAAATATCTGTATTAAACTGTTTTCTCATTAGAGAACATACAAATCGTCACGACTTTGTCCACTTAACCGACTTTCTATCTCTAATAATAACAAAAGCACCCATAATACACAGTGTATAACATGAAATAAAATTCATTGCAATAAAAGCAAAATTACGTGCAAAATACGTTTATAAAATTGTTGTAAGGAACAGAATAGATCCAACTAATTCTCCTGCAAAGATGGCATTAAATCATATTTAATTATTTTCAAAGCTGAAAATAATCGTAATTATGAACAAACTCGTGATTCATTTAACCGGCTTTCTATCTCTAATAATAACAAAAGCAGCCATAAGACACAGTGTATAATACGAAATAAAATTCATTCCAATAAAAACAAAATTAAGTACAATATACGTTTATAAAATTGTTGTGAGGGACAGAATAGCCCCAACTAATTCTCCTGCAAAGATGCGCTTAAATCGTTTTTAATAATTTTGAAAACTGAAAATAATCATAATTATGGCTACAAATATAACTTCTGAATAAATCATACTACATTGAACTACGGGCCTACTTCTCAATTTCATTTAAACACTTGTTCAAATTTCTCTTTGCAAATTTCTGTCAGATTACTTTTATTAATCGTTTTCACTTTCGTTTGGAATGTGTGTTTTGTAATTTGATTAGTTACATATGTGTATGGTAGGTGCTGTGTAAAAGACCTAATAGAATACATATTTGGTTTTATTTGTTTACTATCTACTGCGGCAACGTCCATCTCGCAGTTTTTTCTACAGTAATTAAACCTTGACTGGGAGTCGGAGTCGGTACATTTTTTCCGACTTCGACTCCGACTCCTCTGAAATTTGCCAGAACTCCGACTCCGACTCCGACTCCACGACTCCGACTCCGACTCCACAGCCCTGAGTGAAACAACATTTTGTTAATGATGGTCGTGTAGAACACAGGGAAAAGAGCCTCTTAATTTTTCAAGTGGCAACTTTTCAAACTGTTTTTGCGGGATTGCTTCAAGCTTCAAGAATATTTCGCAGATTTCCAGTTACTTAGTTTGTCAAAAGTGCAATAATCCGACCTACACCGTAACAACCCTACGTCACAAAAAAAATCAGGTCAAATCAAACTACTGATAAGTCTTTCTGATATGCCTTTTTACTTAAAACTTTAATCTGAATGCAAAAATAGTGAATTAAGTGTGGGTTTTAGAAAACCAGCTTAAAAACAAATAAAGAATATATAAAAATAAACATTTTTTTTCTTCAAAAACTACTCCATTCAGAATTAATAGAAGAAAGCATACCAGTTGTTGATTCCTTGTTTTTTCATGTTGAGCGCTCTGCCCAACTGCTCTGGTCATTTAACTTCTTCTTTTTTTTGTATTTTACACAAACTATACAAATTGAGTAGCTGAAAATCTGTAAAATTTTCCGATATTTAAATTCGAAAATTTTATATTAATTTTTATATTATGGTAATAAGTATGAAAAAAGAGATAGAATGTTATACAAAATTAATTTTTAAATTTCAACCTCGACAGTCAATAGCAACCCCTAAATATTTTTTTAATTATAAAAAAATTTAATTTTGTTCGTGACCATTAACATTTTGAAAATGTAAAAAATTGTAGTGGTAGTACTACATGCACCATTTTATGCAATTGTAAAAGTATGCTAACAATTTATATTAATTATTAATTAATTTATATTCGCGAGGATTGAGCGGGAGGAAGACGCTGAAATACTGCATGCTGGTCTTCGGATGGTGACGGATTGGTGTGTGCGCTGTGGTTTGCGGTTAAATGTTGAGAAGTGCTGCGTCATGTCAATCACCAGACGTCGTGCACCGATTGTTGAAGACTATGCAGTTGGGGACGAGCATTTAAGCCGTGTGAATTCAGTTAGAGACCTCGGAGTGACGTTTGATAGCAGGCTTAGCTTCGTTAGCCATGTTGAGACCACGTGTGCGGCGTCAGCCCGTATGTTGGGTTTTGTCCTCAGGACGTGCAGGGTGTTCAGGAGTGTCGCAGCAATGAAGGCTATCTACTTCTCATTTGTCAGAAGCCGACTCGAGTATGCCAGTTTAATCTGGTATCCTCATTACACCAGTCACCAGATTACCGTCGAACGTTGCCAGCGCCGTTTGCTGAAATATTTATCTTTTAAAGCGGATGGCGTCTACCCTGATCGCGGAGTCGACTACTTGCTCCTGTTGCAGAGGCATGACGTTCAGGCCCTGCAGTTGAGGCGCGAACTGCATAGTGCGCGATTCCTGGCGCGGCTGTTGAATGGTGAAATCGACTGTTCACATTTACTTGGATATGTCAACCTCAATGTTCCAAGACTTTCGTCAAGACACCACAGGACTTTTTATCTGCATCCTGAGCGAACAAATATCCTGGCTGGATCGCCGATTCACCATATGTCGCGGAATGCAGAAATACACATAGACGACATATTTCATGTAACATCCCGGATTTGACTTGGTGTTTATTCACAGTGATGTGTCTTTTTTTTGTTTCCATAACCGGACTAATTCTATATATACATATACATTTTCTATGTTAATTACTTTATGAGCTTTCATGTGGTACATCTTCTATTTTGTCCTGTAATCGGATTTCTTTTCTGTTGGGCAAATAAATTATTATTATTATTATTATTATTATTATTATTATTATGTACATATCAGATGGGTAACCGGACATTTGACATCCGGTTTACACCTTCAACCGGACACAGAACAATACATTCGAAAACCGGACTGTCCGGGTCAAAACCAGTCTGTTTGGCAACCCTATCCCCATACCTTCTTTGCTACATTTGTAGCATTTTCCGAGATTTTTATGCCCACCGTTTAGGAGGAGAATAGGAGGCAAATAGGAATAAATGTTTTTGTTTCAGTTTGTAGCATGTAGTTTGTTTTTTATGTTTTGGGTAAGAACCAACCATGCTAGGGCATTTGAGGTTGTACCAAATTTTGGTGGTTCACTGGTCAGTAGTGTTGGCATTCCAACGGCACCATTACAATGGGTGTTCATTACAATATACTATAAGTTCATCTCCAGCTTCCGCCTCATCATATCTTTTCAGTTTCATCATAACCGCAATATCCTTCATTAACCTAAAAAAATCGCACCGATAACTGATTAATAATATGATGTAAAAATGCACAGCCAATGACGATTAATTTCTACGCTAAAGTTGAACCGAAAAAGAAATTCAATATTAACATACACGCTGATTAAACGGCCATCACAACAAATCAGCATGCTTCATTATTAAATAAACCGAACGAAGCCACCACCCTACCTAAATCTTCATCTGAAGTGCCGGCTTATCCAATTTGCGGGGCCACCACCGCTGTCGCAGCGATTTGTTTACGGTAAGCTGTGGTCCCCAGAGGGCGCTGTAGGCGATCGATTTAATCTCGTTCGCCGCCCCGTTATTGTTATGAATCCGTTACGTTTGATTAAATTTGGGGTGAGCGTTCGACGGGTGGTGGCGGTCGGCGGTGGTGGTAGCGGGGGTGACCGCCGAACATGGCACCGCTGATTGCTGTTTCATTAAGTATTCATTGGTACGGGTAGAGGTCGCCCAGATTGCTCCCAACCTTTAATGTGCAATAATGGAACGAAACGGCCCAGAATTTAGACGCGAGCGAGGGTTGGCCACCCCAACCGTACGGGCGAATGCCGACTCACCGTTCGCTCAATTGTTTCACGACATCTGTGGTAATTTAGTTAGATAAACTCGACTCGTAATTGATGCTCGGCAATTTTAACATCAGCAGTTGATTAAATGATTTAAAAGTGTAAGGCAAATGGCGTCTAGCTATAAGATGTTACGTTATGGTATGATCAGGGAATGGCCATAAGGAAATACAGTCAAACTTCTCTAACTCGAATCTCCAAGGGGCACAAAATAAAATTCGAGTTACAGAAAAATACACAAAAAATTGCTATTTTTCAGATGGGCTAAAACTTTCAAAACGATTCTTTTTCTGTAATAGTGCTTCAGATTTATTATAATTCCTTGGTCCATTGGTTGCAGGAGGAAGGTTAGATTAGGAGGAAAATGTTCCAGTCTAATATTTTTTACCTATGTAACTTATGACTGTATGGTTTGTGATTGTGTGATGAATAAAATGTGCTTCTTTCCAGTCCGTAATTTGTTTATTTCCCAACTATTTCAAATCATAGCCGACGTTTCGCCCACAGGTTTGGAGCATCTTCAGCGCCTAATAACAAATTTAATAATTACAAAACTTGAGCTGTGATAATCATTAGAATAACTTACAGGGTCATGTGGTGGAAAAGTGTCAAATATTAACCTTTTGAGGCTTCATGGCCAACAATGTACAATGTACAAGTACTTGGGTGAATGGGGGTTATAACTCCAACAAATAAATTAGAACAGACTTAATAATCGATTAGAATTACTCACATAAGACGATTAAAACGCATACGTGCAACAAACATATAATTGAGACAGAAATGTGGACCCACGCGAATATTTTTTAGTTTGGCTTGGTTTGGAGTGTGCGGAACAGTTGTCAATAAATAGTATTTTTTTCGTTTCTGGGTCACATACTTTTTATTAAAGTTTAATAACCACTTGTCATAAATTTCACTGGTCACCCAAGCTTTTTTTATTACATTCGTGGTCTATTTGAAGTGATTTTATACCCTTAAAACAACGGGGATTTGTCGACTTGCCAATAATAAACAATTTCAACTTTTCGGCACCACTCATGTTACTCAAAACCATAATGGTAATCCTCTTCTTGCAGTGTTTGCCACCAAAGCATTTTTGTCCTTTAAATGCAGGTGTTTTGTTGGGCAAAAGTGTGAAGAAAACTCCCATCCATCTCATATAATTTTTATCGTGTTGGACTTTTTGTTTAGTTAAAAAAAAATGATCACCTTGTTATTCTAAAACTTTGTCCTTGTTTTTCACAATTGTCGACACTGTGTAAGGCGGGATTCCAAATTGTTCCAAAATATCTTTAGTTTTCTTTTTGCCCTTTTCTACTTCCGCAATTACTTTTAATTTGTCACTCACTGTCAAACACTTTAAATTGCGCTTTGACGCCTTTGACATTTTTACCTTGACTGCATATACACGTACCAAGAAACTGCAATTCCAGCAGCAGCGATCGACAAGAAATAGAGGAAATACAGGAATTTCCGAAATATTCGAGTTAGGTTTGGCTACGCATAAAAAATTAGTTTGAGTAAGAGAAAAATTCGAGAAATAGAAATTCGATTTGGTGCCACTAAAATTTTCTTAGGAATCTGTAGTGGATGGATGGATATTTTGTCTGTTTGGGACAATCCTAAAGTTCCGTATAACTAAATCGGCTGTAGCATTTGGTTGTAAAAATTGTTATACAGGGTGTGTATAAATTGGCGGAAAAGCTATACGTGGCGATGTTCTTCGTAAAATTCTGAGTAAACAATCTTTATACTAAAATGTTGTAGCGTCATTATTGTGCACTCAGGAGCCATTTGAAAGAAACATAGATTTGGCAACGCTGAATCCTACAGGTGTTCGTGTTACTATGCACTGTAAACAATGGGTCCGTATACCACATCGAGCTTATATGACTAGAGGGAGCGTGATGGGCTTTGTTTGTGGCCAAAGATCATTGCCTTTTCAATCAATCCTTTTCTGTTTTTGAATGTACATACATTTGTAGTACCTGTTATAATTGTGACATTTGTTAAAAAAGCAATTAAACCATCCAAGAGCAATTAATTCGCTATTCCAGTTCTCTGCAAAAATCTTTTTGAGTGACGTTTGTTCAACTTTTATATAGTAACAACAGAATCCATTTTTTTATAGGTTTGGACAAAATGTATTCTCGCGTGTAAGATTTTATTTGTTTCTGTATAGCTTGACCAGCGAGTAGTTGCATCGAGAGCGTTGCGCAGTACTTACGTCACGTACTCATTATATTTACGCTCTGCGCACCGTTGTCGAGTCAAGTTTAAGTTGGTTGTACTATACATGATTTGTTTATTTTCTTTAATAGGAATATGGGTAATAAACTACAAGCAAAATACAACTTATAATAGGAAAATATTTTATTTGAACATAATTTAACTACTGGTTTTTAAACAAAATGGTCTTGGTGTAAGAACTTCGAACTCTTTTTTCTGATTCTAATAACATGGTTTTACACAAATAATGCTCCATTAATGTTGCTAAATTGCACACTTTTTGTCTTAATCGCATGTTGTAACGAGACAATTGGCGGATTCGAGCAATTTTCTTGCTTATGGTAGTTCTTGCTAATGCTAAAACTGCCCGTGCTTGAGGAGACGAAGATAAGTCTGAAGTATGTATGTCACCCATATATCGAGGATCGTACCTACAATAAAATAACGTTAAAATATACCTAAAACAAAGTTACATATTACATAAATTTTCTCCTTTTTCTTGGCAGTGCTGAAGGATGTTCCGTTGGTGTTGCGCTGTGTGGCACTTTCAAAGCTCGTAGCCGTGGCAGTGATTGTTGACTCTGTGTGTCCACTAGTGTCTGCTACAACTGCATCGCTCATACTATCTGTGTCCGTATTTTCATTTGGTAGATCACTCGTAACAAAAATACTTGGCACCGCACTACGGGAGAGTTGTGGTCTTCCGTCTTTTCCCAGTTTATAATCGCTATTAGAAAAGTGTCTTGAACACAACAGTTGATTTAAAACCCCGACTTTTCATAGGTATAGCTTCAATCCGAGCTTGTTTTGAGTCTTGAACTGTTGGAAATCTACGAGAAGGTATATGTTATAATTTAATATTACTGTATTGCGGTAATAATGGTCATACCTGTGACACGTTATATTTTTTGATGCTGCCTTTTTACAAAAGCAGCAGTTTCGCCCCATTGTTACCTCTTAACCATCCAAGGTACCATCTACATGCAGTCATGCATCTACATAGGTAAACAAACTCATAACCTCGATGTAAACATATGTTCAAAATAATGGCGGTATTTAGCATCTGTGCGCATGCGCGAACAATGTGCACGAGAATCTACACGAAATTCGACCTTATTGACAAGGTATGATGGGCCAAAACAAGCCAATGCATTGGGATAGGCCGTACTCCGTCTAGTTATAGATGGTCTAAGGTATACCATATACATATCGGCATACTCATTAAACGTATATTCCATGTTGAACGAACGAAAAGATAACGTAACATACAATAACTAATAAACTAATAAACTAATTAACTAATGAACTGTAGGAATAATCACGGTAGAACGGTAGAACTGACGAAATTAGCACAAACAAGTCAAATTACTTAATTTGATTATACAACTGTCAAAAGTGACAAATGCCAAAATTAAGTTACCCATGTTCTACAGTGTTGCCGAATGTATTTTTATGACAAAATTAACGAAATACCGAAATTAAAAACAAACTTTTTAGGCAGAAAGATAACATTTAGGAAAAGAAAAATTTTCAATATTGTTCTTTATTCTAAACTGCAGCTTCTCCATCAATAGATTTCAAATAATAACACCATTCAAGAGATCGGATATCATGACTTTGGAGACCTCGTGAAGACTCAAGAAGCACGGTACAACATTTTAGATTATAGATTGTCGACTCAGAATTTTGCGAAGAACACCGCCACGTGTAGCTTTTCCGCTAATTTATACACACCCTGTATATTCTGTACTGACAATTAAGTATTTCTTCCCAAAAGCAAGCGCAGTTATTGGTATTAACAAAAAATAACATATCTATAAAATAAATAAAAATATCTTTCTCAGGTAACTATTTACGGACCCCTGTGATGAGATTATATCCTCTTTGGATTCAGGTTTGTTTTGATTTTTCTGGCAACTGTCTTTGCCGTACCTTGCTGGATGGCTTCTTCTTCATAGATTATCGCTTCATCCTTGATTGGTTCTGACTCGATGTTGTCGATGTCTTAGCCTTCTGTTGTGGACGTTCAGCCTTCTCCTGTGGTGTCTTTTCAACCGTACTGGCTTTCCATCTTACAGTTGGGACATTGACGACTGGAGTCTTGTACTTCCTCACTGCTTTCCACAGCGACTGGTCCATGGCAATATCTGAAAAAATATCCAAATATGAATAATGTATTAGGAAATGAATGTTCTTTTTCCTAATTTTTTTACCAAATCTGCTTCGCTATAACCAATAATCGTATAGTCATCTTGGCAAGTACTGTTGATTTTCATCCAACTTTCTACGATGTTATATATTGATGTAAACGACACTCCTTTTACCGATTTACATAAGAGTAATTCCACAATACCGCGAAGTACTATCATTGAGCAAAATAGCTTAATCATCACATATTTCCAAGCGATTCATCATTCACTCACATTTTCCTATAATAGTGATGAATTGCCTGAGACGACCACAGCATATCCTCAAACAGAAAGCAGTTCCACAAAGACCCAATCCAACCAGATCAATGATTAAGCGATCCATGCATATCTACACCAATTAATCGAATTAAAATCGTATTAGTGGTGGATTCAAACAACCGCTTAACGGACGATACGTCATCCACACATGCCCGACATCTCTACTTAATAGGCCTCATAACCGCACCGGCAATTTAAAATAATAATTCTGATTGCCTTCGAGTGATGGGCACCAACAGCAGCAATAGCAAGCACGCTGTTTGTACTTCGGACCTAGCGTGCCTTTGGCAGCGGTTTCGATCGAGGCAATTACCCAAGCCAGGATGAGGTGAACCGTGACCACGGAGAGTGTATCGTGCGGAATGTCAAAGTGTCAAGTAAGCGTCCGCAGTAAACGATCCGTGGTCCACTAATCGCCGGCACGCAAACTCTCCTGGTGGACGGGAACTCAAGGAAACAATAATGGCATGTTTGGGGTGAGGCGGTTATCATCACTATCATCACTGGACCCCTCCTACGTCCATCATTCAGGCTCTGGCTTCATTGATGAACGAATTGCCTCACGTGAATATTGAGAATGAAAGTAAAGTTGAACGCATCAAGGTTATGGTGTGGATTATAGTAAAATGCATTGCCAGCTTAAATATTTTGATGTTTTAAATAATGTGTGTTGAACCTAAACTGAAAGTGAATCAGACGCAACTCGGCTATGGCTAAAGCAGGGTTCACAGTGCTCTCTTTTACCAGCCGCTGTTTGTTGCCGGCTGTTAGCTGCCATGTGGCAGTATAACAATTTTTCTTATTAATTGTATGTTTGATTGCATCAACCATTTAGGATTCTGGCTTCAACTATGAAGGATTTATTGTATTACTTTAACGCTGCATACATGTTGCGAATGTACTGTAGTCACAGCGAAGAGAAACATTTCAATCAATTTTTGGAGATATTCATTAATTTCTATTATAAATTAAGTTCTTTACGATAATATTAATTTATTAATATATATGATAGCTCGCGTGGAAATTCCTGGACACAAGAGTTCTATCAGTTGACATTTCCCACCTTTAGAGCATACACTACGCTAGAATATTTTTGCATTGATTTAGTCAACACCGCCAAATGGCCTAACACAATTCGGGGCACAAAAATCTATGTACCTAATAATTTACTGAACTTAGATGTTCTTTTGTAATCTATGAGCGACCTTCATAATTTTTTCAGAATACTGTAAACGAATTTATGAAGATTAACAACTCGCCGTTACACATTTTAAGGAAAAGTTTGAGACACTCAAGTACTCTAGAGAGCCATATCATTTCCAACATTTTTGTAAAAGATACACACCAAACTTAACTTAAGTAAAGCAACTAGAACTTTTGATGATTGTTTTCAGCACCATTATACAGATGCACATTTATGACACGTAAATAAAAACATAATACTTGTGGACCTGACCAAGTGCTAGAATATCTGGAAAATTTAAAGTTTCGAAAGCGTGGTGTAACACTGACGAGTATGTTTTGAATGTGCTCAAATGATCGTTCCATTTAAAAAAATGATAAAACATTACGTTATTGTAATAAAAAGTTATTTAACATCCAATAAATAAATATTAAATTATTATATTATTATTGAGTAAATTATTGCAATATTAAGTGAACATCTAAGCTATAATCTATAAAATTTGTACATATAACACCGAAATTCATTTTCTTCTCTTTTTAAAATTTACGCCTATTTGGACGAATGAAAAACAGTGGTAGGACTTGCTATGGCTTTATACCAGAGACCTTCAGAATCCATAGCATGTTTCAAACGACTAGCAACACATCATTCTGGTTCTCCCTGTATAATAGTCTCAAAAAGTCATCAATATCAGAAAATGGTTTCACCGGTCAAGTGATACAAAATATTAGGTATATTATTTTCGGTGTGTTTAGAATAATGGAACTAGAAACAGAAACTTAACAGCAGAATAGAATAAGCTACCTACCTAATTAGCAATTGAGACCTTTGATAAACTGAGAGATGTCTATAAAAAAGAGCTATTCTGGACTGAGTTGTGTCTCCTTTTTGAGTAATAAACATGCCATATATTTGAATTTAAATTTCCTTTTTTTCATTTGGTGTGATTTATAGTTTTTGTCATTTTTTGCTGCTTTGAAACTTGTATTTTCAATGTCATTATGTGCCACACAAACAAGAATAGCAAAAAACAAAGACTTAAGATTAACAACGTCTTCTATTCAAACTAAGCAGAGCTATTTTTGTATAAAATATTCACCCTAAAGATACATTCAGTGATAAGTTCTAAAACCCCGATATTTTTTTTTGCGGCGATGAGAACCAAAACTACAAATTTATTTTATCCATTAAGAACAAGTTCGTAAGGTGGACAAGAAAATAAAGAATATGTTGGAAGAATCACGTTGAAAGATGCCAGACGAATGACTAGCGATTATGGTCCAATTTCAAAATATCACATAAACGCTGGTACAAAAAGACAACGTTGAATGTCAGCGTCGCAAGATAACAACTCATAAGGAAAAATAAAGCAATGTGGTCTTAGCGTAAGAAGAAGACGGTCAGGGACATCTTACCATACATCACAACTTTTAGATATCCAGTGGCATAACTGAAGTTGTTCTGTTGAAATCATTTAGCTCATTTCAATAGATGGCAGACAGGAAAATATAATTTTCTGGGTACGGATTTGCCTAATACATTTTGCGATACTTAATAGATGGCGCGACGACCAATCAATCCAAATATAAACTTGACAACCTAACGCATAGTAAATTACCATATCGCATTCGCAGGCGGAAGTAGTTATCGAACGAAATAACAACTATTAAGCGTAAATTTGTGTACCGTCTAAGGCGTTCACTACTACCAGCTTTCGACTAGGTTTTGACCCGAGGCCGCTATCTGGAAAACATCCAACGAGAGCATTCTCGTGAGCCGTGAGCGGAGAAATCACGATCGCGTTTAATTCAGAGGCAATCAGGCTACACCCTCCTTCCGAACTGGTAGAACTTAACCATGGGCCTCCTCCGAGAACTGCTTGAACCGTACAGGTCAACCTCTGTTACATATATCTTCCGTACGGAGCATATGACGCGCAAATCATAAGGCATCAGCCGAGATGTCATATATCAACGTCGTTGGTAGAGTCTAGTCTTCGAGAGGAACCAGTTCACACGTCAGTTTTTTGTTTCTTTTTGTTTTATGTACGACGAAGAAGAGTTAGAGGTGGCTCGGCAGTATGTGTATTTGCGAAAGGTAAAGGAGAGGATGGTCTGGCCGGGCCCTCGGGCTGAGCTTATAATTACAGCTTTATCTGATCGATGTATTATCGGAGGCAATATTGGTGAAGGTGCTTATTAAACACACTAGTTTGCTCCGAATCTCATTTGTAACAATTATTTATAACTTAGCGGGTCGGTGCGGCTGTCTCTGTGGCCCTTTTCGGGCCGACTGCACCAGTCAGTAAATCATAAATGCTTGTGGAGGAGCAGGGTTAAGCAGATGGACCATGGCCATGTTGTGGAATTGTTAGAAGATGTACTGCTATGGAGTCTTCAGAACAATATTGACTGTTTATTTTTCAATATGGTTAATGGTAATTCATCGATTTGGCCAATCTTCAAAATATCCCAAAGTCGACCATGTTGAGGTTGAGATTGAGGGTTCTTGTCACAACATTGTTGCTTTAAATTCCTGCATGAAGTGCAAATACATACATTGCTATTAAATCCGCAATTTTACAATTTTTATAAAACAAACGCAAATAACGTATTTATTTTTATCTGGTACTGCTGTGATTACAAATCCATTATGCACCCGTTATATGTACTTTCTGGTCACAACGTTGACAGAAAATATATTCATGTGTATCTTTTATTTATTAATAGCAGAACATGCTTAACATATTGAAACTAAACTAAAAGATTGATGGTTAATCTCTCTCTACTCTACTCTACTCTACTCTACTCTACTCTACTCTACTCTACTCTACTCTACTCTACTCTACTCTACTATACTCTACTCTACTCTACTCTACTCTACTCTACTCTACTCTACTCTACTTTACTCTACTCTACTCTACTCTACTCTACTCTACTCTACTCTTATAGTGGCAACTCAAGGAACTCTAGGACTCAAGGGCTCTCTACGGAGAAATTTTCGTATTTATAGTCAAACAATCTCTTCTCAACATACGCCCAAGTATCAAGTTTCCACCCATCCACCGGTTTGGCGATTTTTTTCTTCACTTGAAAAGTTTTCAACTTTGATATCCCAAAGCGATAGACGGATTATAATAATTTATTTATTTTTATTTTACCCTTTAAAATTTATGGGCGCAAAAGCCACCTCCGGAATGTTGCCAGACTTGCGATTATGTTAGTGTTACGCTACAAAGGACAGATTCTGAAAGTTCTAGCATGATTATAAATAACGTAACAAAACCGTTGCTAGCTCTTGTACGATTTAGAATCAGGTTTGGCTTCATATTTGGAATCATTAAGATTACTATATTGCTTAAAATAAGATTTATGCGATGCCGAGTTTTGTTGCCAAGCGGAATCCGCCATTTTTAAAATTGACAAATGCTTGAGATTCAAACCAATTCCCTCTCCGTATGTGCTCGTCGAATTGATTGTAATATCATCACTTCTGTAAACCGAAGGAATCATTAAAATTAAGGTCTTAGCGATGAAACAATCAACACTTCCGACGTTTGGTCCAGAAAATGTCGAAATAAAATTATTACCATCTGCAGAACTCGCAATGTCGTAGTTGTTGAATATCATGTTTATTGAGGAGTGGGTTATGATGACACCTAATCACTTTAGAAGATATATCGAGATTTAATATGAAATATGATAAAAGCTATGTCATCTTCTAATCCTTCAAAATTCTCTAATACTTGTATCTACACTACTTTTTTGTGAAACGTATAAGCGATTATATTTTAGTCTGTATCTAGATCTTAGTCTTGACATGTAAACCCATGGTGACCGTTCTCCTATCAGCTCTTCAAGCCTTTCAGGCGTACATCTCCACCCATCATAACCCTACGAACGGAAAGTAAGAAGGCGTCCCTCTCCCCCAAATTCTTAATTAAAGTAAATTTCCTCATGATGAGCTTAGCGGCTCACCAAAAAGTCAGATGGACGTGGTGGCCAGCTCTCGACCTTGCCAGTGCGGAGCGAGATCGGTCGCCGGATCTGTAATTAAATATCGCCAACCCTGTAATTATGGACAGTAAATTTCAGTATGCGGGGGCCCTACAGTTGATAACATCCGATGGTCTATTCCCTCACCCGTGATGGGGGTGAGGAGTAAAGTGAGGTTGTGTAGGGTTGGTTGGTTGTGAGAGACCGAACTCACAACATCTCCAGAGTAGTACTATGCTTGATGATCTTCATATATATTTTTTTGTATATCGGCGCCTTTCTGTTTTCTTTTGTGTATTATTTCGGGTTCGCCCTAGCTCGTTTTTTTGCCTTCTTCTCTCTTCTCCTTGTTTGGAGCGGGTGCGCCTCTTTTGTTTTATTTATTGCGGGACCCATTACGGCGCGGCGCTGCGGTCGATTTTACGCGCTTTCATGGAACATGTGGCCACACTCGGTTAATATATCGATGGACGCGGCACGCCTCCATCTCTTCCAGAGTTGGCCGGTCCACCAAGAGAACTTACTATCAAAGGCTACACACTCCCTCCATGAAATTAGAGGCGTGTTAATTACGACGAAATTAAAAAGAGCAGAAACGTAATTGTTTATGGAAGGAGACTAGAATAATCCAGTACGTAACAAAACGTGTGTTCGATTATAGTGCGTTAAACATTTACCGAAACAATATTTAGTTAAAAAATAAAGAGAAAAAAGTACGTTTAAATTCAAACATATACTATTTACAGAAGATCTTTTACAAGTTCGGAAACGATTTTCAATAGTGTTAGCTACTAAAAATTATGAGCTAACATTCAGAAAGGAAGTAAAAAGCATAAATAATGCTGCCATTATTTTTTATGTAAGCGCAGTCTAATTTTGTCCATTATTAAACGGATAGTGTTCCAATATCATTTTCCAAACTAAAATTATTTTGAAACAGGAATAAGGAATATTATAGCTTCTTGACGTTGTTTTTTAAAGAAAAATGACACTTTCTGTATGTGTTGCTTATTTTCTAACAATTAATATTAAATATCGAAAACATCGACAATATATGAGAATATCTTATTTTCTTCATTCATTAATATTTTGTGCTTACTGGCTTTCACACGAAGTTCTAGAATACATATTATTTATAGTAAACTATTATAACAATATCAAATTAATACCAACTGAAAATGATCAGATATGTAGGTACCTTTAATTACTTAATAATAAACAATAATAATAACTTTTAATAAAACATGTGAAACAAAATACTTCAAATTTAATAACAAACAGCAGGCATTGGAAATATAATAATATTCATAATTAAGATCCGAAACAAATATTTTATGCCAGACTCTGTAATTTTCTATAAATGACACATATTTACACGGTATATACTTTTTATATTGTATATCTACTACTCACATATAATACATTCATTTCATACGTATCTATGACTATATAATCCCCATCATAATACACACGCCAATGATTATAATGACACTAGCGTTGTATAATAATGACAGTTCGTTCAAATAATTACCTCATTATTTGAACAAACTGTCATTATGATACAACGCTAGAGTCAAAGTCTGTCAAAACCTACGTGGATGACAGTTATGACAGTTCGCCTCGCCATCATTGACAAATACATTTAAAATATTTGATATAAAATAGAATTTGTGAGTCGTAGATAAAGCGTCGTATTCGATTCGCACACAACGGATATAAATCGCTCGCATGTTTACACGCTCGCCTACGGCTCGCGTGTGAACTTCATGCTCGCGATTTGTATCCTTAGTTATGTCCTCGTCAAATAATATAGGTACTATTATATTTGAGTTGTTTTGCTTTGTTATTTTTATAACCTTTTTACTATTTTTAGTAAATATTTTTTTCTGACTTTAACGATTTGTATGGCATTCGCAAATTATCGCATTTCTGAAAAAAACAGGAAGTAATACCAACCTCAAAACTCTCTAGAAATATTTATGTCTTTGTGTATCTAACAATCCTCCAGTTTTGTTCGCGTACCTGCGTACCCTGTATATTGTAAAGCAAACAAAAAGCTTTAAAAACTCGGGCCGGGTCGTATCGGCAACAAATAAATATCTTATTTTTTTAATGTTTTTTTCTTCAATTTACTTTTTCATTTTTAATTTTTTCTATTTTCATAATTCCTCCATAAAAGAATGGTTTGAAGAACTATTAATAGTAACAATTTCCATTACAAAAATGGTAAACTAGTTTTCGTTCATTTATTTTTATGTCTCATAGTATTTGAAGTGTATAAATGTTTTCTTTTTGTATAATAAGTGACCCATTATCTGCTCTATATATGAAAAAATAATAACATACCAGACTGTTACACACAACCACAACCAAGTTCTTATATACAAAATCCTTGAGACCTGAACTCGGTTCGTCGTTTGAACTGACATTGAAAACCCCACCTAAACCCAGCTTTTTTTGTGAATCAAAAGGATGAGTTTCGAGAAATTTTTTGGAGCTGAATAAAAATCGATCTAAGTTTTCTATGCCTAACGGTTTACGAAAAAGTTGAAATAATTAAGTTTCAGTTTCAAATAACTCAACAACTCTAATAATCGTTTTCGGACAAGTAGGACTCAGCACTATCTCTTGAAACATATAATAAGAATCACTGAGATCACCTTCCACCAATTCTAAAAGGGGTAATTTACTGTTTCAAATAAGAACAGCAAACATATGACGTTAAAACGGTATTATTAATCATCCCATAAATATAGAATTACTCGAAATTATGGCAATCAAGTTAGCTTATTATGGATTGCGTGTCGCACATGATAGTACCGTATTTACCGCCCGTATTGATAACTGTCCTATTTCATTCGAAGCATTAACAAGCTAATGATCCTAGTTCCATTATCCAACAATCGCGTCCAAACATACAGTATAGGCCATAGAGCATTAAGTCCTGCGCCTTGTTGAACTCGCAGCGACCAAAAACGTTATAGAGAGAACTAACTAGGATCATTACAACTCCCATATCCTTCGACATGTAAAGCAGACATTTGTTAGGTAGTTATCGGGTAATTTACCGTTTGTCAGATATTATCGGCGGTCATTTTTTTTTTATTCTTTTCTGGACTGCCCACGCTGTCGTGCCGGGCATTTGGTTAATGTGGCCAAACTAACAACTTTATCGTAACTCCAATTCCGTATCTATTATTTCGTATGTTGTTGTGGTTGGAAGTGAAGTAATGCATATCTCGTCGATCGGTCGTTATTATTGTTATTATCGCTAATGTGACAATAATTATTACAACTTTTTTATGACAGGGGTCATTAAATGCTGTATGTGCATGTACGGTTTAATATTTCCTGTTATTGTCCGGCTGTATAATGGAAAATGCAAATTAACTATGCGATTTTAAGCAGGTATACGAACTGGATGAAATGTGAAATAAACCGAGCTTAAATATACAAATAAATACTGGACTCATTCGTGATTCATGATAATGATTCCTATGTATGGATGATCAATAACATTGTTTGTTATATTAAACTGCGGTACCATTTTGGAAATGATGATACGTAAGTATATACAATTAATGTTATTTCCATAAATTTTCGAACAGCATTTGTTTGGTATACCAGAAACAAAGATAAACAAAAGGCAAAAAGAAGAGGCAAGAGTACTCAGAGAAAAAGTAAAGATGACTTAAAAGACAAGATCCAACCATCAGCGAAGAATAACATTACTGAACTGACTAAAAACTATAGACAATAAATCTAGTCGTTAAAGGAAGAGATGGGGACTATCAAGCTGATGATCGAAGATGATGACGAGAAGAAACAAAGTTGAATAACCCCGAGATTTCGGTTGCCACTGCTGAAACCTGTTGAAAAATTATCACAGACGATTTTATGGTACCAGTTGAAGGTAACGAAAACATGGTCGGAAATAATGTGGATATCAATATAAAACTAGGTCAAGAAGACGACCTGAAGTCTAAAACGCAACTGTTATATCAGAAAACCACGCCTAAAAACTCGTTGCCACTGGTACTGAAGGTATTGGAAGTGAGGGCTAAACCAATTTAAAGGGCTTAAATTCACAATTTCATACACAAGTGCTCGGGTGACTCAGTCAGAATTGCTTGTCTACGGCTAACGTTTACAAAGTTTGCAGTTTCACCAGCTGTTCGTGGCGTCTTTGAGCAGCCGTTATTGTACAGAACGTTTGTGGGTAACACTACCTTTCAAAATTCAAAGCCAATATGAGTATTACCTGGGGTAATTAAAACTTCAATAAATTTATCGAACGTTGGCCACCGTGTAGTTTGTAATTCCAGAATATCAACATGCTAGCAAAACTATTATTCGGTTACCCCATTAAGTGTATTCAACTATCACCACACGAAAGTTACTGATGATGTACGCGTAAAGATCATTTGGTCAAACTATACCGGGTGACCCACGCGATGGGTATTCCCGTTTGTTTTTTTTTTGTTTATAAAGCTTGACGAATGAAAGTTAGGAAAGTGTAAATAGACAAAAAATGCCATTCTTGAGAATACTCTTGAGGTTAATATGACTTCCGGTTTTTCCGGAAATGACGTCATCATTGAAATTTTAAATGGCATCATATATTTTTTGTATGATATTTTCAATCAGGATGTCATTCTGAACACAAAAACTTATCGATCGTCAATTTTTATCACCAAAGCAACGCAAAAATAACTTTTTTGTGTATTAATCTAGGTAAACATTAACTAAATCGATTTTGGCCGACATTGCGTTACTGGCGCCCTCTAGCGTGATTTAGTTGGCTTTTGGCCAGTGAGTCATTTTTTTCATGCGTAACCAATGGCCACACCCTGATCATTCGATAGAAAACATCTTTCCGATTACAATGATAGCAAACACTTGATATTTTGTTAAAATTGTACCGTACAAATGTTGTTAGAAGGAAATCGAAAAAAAAATATTGACCTAAGGATCAAAGTCACTCAATGGTCATTTTCACGCTACGATTATAAGCAAAATATTCAAGCATTTGGTATCATTGTGTCGGAAAAATGCTTTTCCTCGAATAACCAGGGTACTTCCTCCGAGTAGTCCATTGAGTGACTTCGACTTGTACGCTGACTTTGTTCATTAGGTCAATATTTTTTTCGATTTGCTTGCTTCTAACAACATCTGTACGCTACCAATTTCAACAACATATCAAGTCTTTGGTATTATTGTAATCGGAAAGATGTTTTCTATCGAATAATTAATCAGGGTGTGGCCATTGGGTACCCGTGAAAAAAATGACTCACTGGCCAAAAACCAATTCAATCACGCTAGAGGGCGCCAGTAATGCAATGTCGGCCAAAATCGATTTAGTTAGTGTTTATTTGAAAATTTCGACTTTTTTCACCAATTCATAGCCACCTAGATTAATACTTTTTTCACCAATTCATAGCCACCTAGATTAAATTCACGATCGATATGTTTTTGTGTTCAGAATGACATCCTGATTGAAAATATCACACAAAGAATATAGGGTGCCATTTAAATATAATAACTAATTTCAATGATGATGTCATTTCCGGAAAAAGCGGAAGTCATATTAACCTCAAGAGTATCCCAAAGAATGGCATTTTTTGTCTATTAACACTTTCCCAAATTTCATTCGTCCAGCTTAATAAACAAAAAGAATAAACGGGAGTACCTATGCCGTGGATCATCCTGTATGTTATTTTTCCCACTATCACTATCTTCCAATATTTTAAACAATTTGGTCATCGGTGTTTTGGTACTTATGACCATGCCTATATATTTGGTGTTGGAGGCCTTACACACAGAAAAGTGATCTCTCGAACGAAGAGAGAATTACTTGGCTAAAGTAGTTGGTAGGTTCGTATATACGCGAGAGATTATTGAATTCAACCAAGAAATTTTATTTCTTGGAATAATTACTAGATTTAAGAAAGTGGTTACTCTGGTGAAGTAAGTAAACAGTTTAGAAAATAAACTGCTTCCGGGTTATGCCGTGTGTCAAGATTTGTTAATGCTGACGTTTCGCGAACCATGTTGCTCGCTTCTTCAAAGCTAATTGAATACTGAAGACCTACCAAGAAAGTCTCCCTTATATACCTGTATTTACACCTCACTGCGCACATCTGGAGCTACCGCTCCACGTGTTTTTCCACCTGACCGCGTTAGGATCGATTTCCAGACCCTACTAATGTCAGTACCGTCCTCGCGATTGATGTTGTCAGGATGTTTGTAAATTTCGATGGCTTCTCTAATAAGTCTTCGATGATAATTACCCACCCTTGCCAACATCTTCGCGTCATCGAAATCCATTGTGTGTCCCGACTCGTGGCAGTGTTGAGCAACAACGGACTGTTGAATCTTGCCTAGCCGGGTGTCCCTACTGTGCTCCTTGATTCGACATTCGATGCTTCGTCCTGTCTGTCCTACATAGCATGTTCCGCACTCACATGTTATTTTGTATACCCCTTCGTTCTTCAGGAGTGGTGTGATATCCTTTGGGTTAGGCAAAAGATCCTTTACCTTAGCTGGTGCTCTGTACCTTACCGTGATACCCGATTTCTTCAGTTACTGAATTACCGATTTCTTCAGTTACTGAAGAAATCGGGTATCACGGTAAGGTACAGAGCACCAGCTAAGGTAAAGGATCTTTTGCCTAACCCAAAGGATATCACACCACTCTTGAAGAACGAAGGGGTATACAAGATAACATGTGAGTGCGGAACATGCTATGTAGGACAGACAGGACGAAGCATCGAATGTCGAATCAAGGAGCACAGTAGGGACACCCGGCTAGGCAAGATTTAACAGTCCGCTGTTGCTCAACACTGCCACGAGTCGGGACACACAATGGATTTCGATGACGCGAAGATGTTGGCAAGGGTGGGTAATTATCATCGAAGACTTATTAGAGAAGCCATCGAAATTTACAAACATCCTGACAACATCAATCGCGAGGACGGTACTGACATTAGTAGGGTCTGGAAATCGATCCTAACGCGGTCAGGTGGAAAAACACGTGGAGCGGTAGCTCCAGATGTGCGCAGTGAGGTGTAAATACAGGTATATAAGGGAGACTTTCTTGGTAGGTCTTCAGTATTCAATTAGCTTTGAAGAAGCGAGCAACATGGTTCGCGAAACGTCAGCATTAACAAATCTTGACACACGGCATAACCCGGAAGCAGTTTATTTTCTAAATGATTCTGGCCGTGAAAGCCTACGTACTTACTTAAGTAAGCAGTCTTCAATGAAGTGTACATTTTTATTCCCGGTAAATATTTTTAGCTACTTAATGTAAGAATTTTAAAGATTTGGCGCAAATACGTTTTCTATTGCTAATTAACAAGATAGGTATGTTATATTTACTTACTCGTTCTAAACTGTTGCGTGCGTTACATCAAATTATTCCGTGTTGAAACGTTTATTGTACACTATAAATCACAATATACACATCCCCAATAAATCACAAGGCACATCCCCTACGGGTACGTCGTTGTTGTTGTCGTACTAGAGGCTCCTATACGGCGCCAGCATCACGCGCGGGCGCGCGAGCCTTGACAAAATCACGGTGCGCATATTTATTCTAGAGAAAGGGATTACTTGAAAGAAGTGAGAATCACTTCAGTTAAATAATTGGTGGGTTTTTATTCAGTAAACAATACTTACTTATATTAAATGTCTTATATTTTCTTGGATCAAGTAACTACGCACTTGGATGGATTTACTATTACTTCGTTGGAGAAATTAACATTTTTGGGACGAAAAATTCAATTACTTCTTTCAATACAATATTGGTTCTCATAAAGAAAGAATTTATTTGTTGACAGCATTTATCTGAGAAATTATTTTACTTATATTGAGTATGTGGCATTTCTTGTATATACCTAGCTTTCTACATCTACATCTACTTTCTACATAAATATGCATTTGAATCTAGTAAATAAATTCAAGAAATTATGTTTTCTCGTTCCAAATAATCACTTTTCTGTGTGTACTTAATTAGAATACAGAAAATATGTAGCAGACGTGTTACTCTGAAGATAGTTTTTACATCGCTGCAACCTTATGCAATAAATTGCAACTTGAAATAAAATAACAATCAAATGTACACATATAGGTACAGCACCAATCACCACCTGAATGAAAACCCACCAACATCCTCACCATCGTTAGCCCTTCTTAATTGCCATCACGTTTGCCAGACCTAGCAGCCCCGGAATATTTTTCCTTTAGAAAATCTCAAACGCACAAATTGTTATCAAACTAGCAACAATAGAGGAACTCAAAAACAGTATTTGACTCGAGATTCATTCGTTACTGACCGAAAGTGACTTCGTTCAGTTATGGACAATGTTCGAAAGCCGGATGGGAAGTCCATTTTAGTGAAGCCATCAGTGATGGTCATTTGAATTGCTTACCTTTTTCATATACAGGGTGAGTCACTAGAGTTGCGGTGGTAGATATAGCAATTATCTTTAGAGATGGAAAAAAATATTTAATACAAAAGTTGTTTGGCATATCATTTTCTACAACGTAAAATTATTTTCATTTATACTGGGTGTTGCATTTAGGCGTAGCAGAAAATAAATTAACTTTTTTAAATGGAATGCCCTGTATATTATAACATATTATGATTGCGAAGAAAATTGTGTTACTAATTGTATCAGGTGATATTGACGTAAAGCTAATAGTTTCTGCAATATTCATTTTTTTATTAAAAAGATTGCCGTTGCAGGCCTTTTCCGAAAACTACGTAATAGCGTCATTTTTGCAGATATTTTCTTACAACTTTGTCAGAAAATAACCAATACTAATAGGGAGGTGATAGTGCCCAAAGAAATTTGATGCGCTATACAGGGTGTTCCTAGCACCTAATCAATTTTGATATTTTTCAAATGGCTTTTTCTTGAGTTTTTTAAATGGAACGCCCTGTATATTATTTGCTGGTTGCATTTCCCATTAAGTTGCCTTTAATTTATATTAAGTGTGGCATATACATATTTGTACCCGTTTTCGTGATATTTGGAATTTAAAGAAAATGTGTAATAAAGTATACCAATACAGTGCTTTAATATTACACCCTGCATAACATGGTTCTTTTTTAATGATTTTTTTTTGTAAAGCGAACATAGAAAGGAAAAAAATACTTTTGTTGAATTAAAAAACTGACAGAATTGCTCAAAATAAATTGAAAAGTACATGGAATTACCATTTAGTTACTCAATATGAAAAATTAATATAATTTGAGACAACTAAAAATTAACTAAAAACAAATAATTAAGAGAAACCACAACTAATAACATTTATTAAACTATTTTTTAAACTTGATAAGCATTAACATAAAACTAGTAAAAAACTATAACAATTAAAGATAAAACAACAAGTAGTTATTGATTTGGTAGGTGTTCAAAATGCCCTCCATTTTGTCTTCTACAAGCATTAATCCGATGGGTAAAAGATCTCGAAGTATTTCTTAACATCTCTCTCTTATTTTCTCTGATGTCATTTCTTATTCTAATCTTCATATCGTCTTGTGTGGTAGGTGGTGTCTGGTATACTAATTCCTTAACATGACCCCACAAAAAAATCCAACTTATTTAGATCAGGAGATCTTGGCGGCCATAACGTAGGGCCTCCTCTTCCAATCCATTTGTTGGGGTATTGGTTGTTCAAAAATTGTCTTACGTTCAGACTAAAGTGGGGTGGGGCTCCGTCGTGATGGAAAATTAAGTTTTGGCGAATATTAAACGGCAAATCATCTAAATATTCATGTAGATGGTTGTTAAGAAAATGTAAGTACCTTTGACCATTTACGAAACCCTCAAAAAAGTAAGGCCCTAGCAAATTGGTACCTACTATTCCACCCCATACATTGAGTGACCATCTATGTTGATGGTCCAAAGGCCTGATAACGCGAGGATTTTCTGTTGCATAAAAATGGAAGTTATGTTGGTTAACATACGCATTTTTATGAAACGTAGCTTCATCAGTAAAAAGAACAAAGTCAAAAAAATTTGCTTGTTGAATTTTAGCAGCTGCCCAATTACAAAAATTTAATCTCTTTTCTAAATCGTTTTCGCTCAATTCCTGTACATGTTGCACATGATATGGATGATACTTGTGTCGCCGTATTATTCTGGACACAGATGATTGGGTTTTTCCTTGATTTCTTATTTGTCTAGTGCTTGAGTATGGATTTTCTACCGCACTAGCAACTACCAGAAATTCATTCTCTTCATGTGTCGCCGCTTTTGTTCTTTTTCTTTTTTTGTAAGTAATAGTACCTGTTGAATTCAAAACGTTCCCGAACTCTATTAATTGTTCTTGCATCGGGATGCCGTCTTTTGGGATATCGCTGAGCGTAAATTCTTGAGGCCAGTAGAGCGTTTTTGCCGGCTTCTCCATAGATGTAAATAATATTTATCAGTTCCTCTTTAGTATAATTAAAATTCATCGTTAACAGAGATTACAAATGTTGGTTAGCTATATTAAGTCTGTTGACAGCAATAACTACACGTCTGTTATTTGTTTTTGTTTCCATGACAACGAGGTTAAGTAAATCTAAGCTAACTTAAAATATTAGCGTAACTCTGCTATTTAAATGTATCTTTATAAAAAATAGCATTTTTAACTTTACCAACATTTATAATTTATTTATATTATAACAAAATACATGAAAAAAACTAAGTCAATTATACAGGGTGTAATATTAAAGCACTGTATTGGTATACTTTATTACACATTTTCTTTAAATTCCAAATATCACGAAAACGGGTACAAATATGTATATGCCACACTTAATATAAATTAAAGGCAACTTAATGGGAAATACAACCAGCAAATAACATATAGGGCGTTCCATTTAAAAAACTCAAGAAAAAGCCATTTGAAAAATATCAAAATTGATTAGGTGCTAGGAACACCCTGTATAGCGCATCAAATTTCTTTGGGCACTATCACCTCCCTATTAGTATTGGTTATTTTCTGACAAAGATGTAAGAAAATATCTGCAAAAATGACGCTATTACGTAGTTTTCGGAAAAGGCCTGCAACGGCCATTTTTTTAATAAAAAATTGAATATTGCAGAAACTATTAGCTTTACGTCAATATCACCTGATACAATTAGTAAGACAATTTTCTTCGCAATCATAATATGTTATAATATACAGGGCATTCCATTTAAAAAAGTTAATTTGTTTTCTGCTACGCCTAAATGCAACACCCAGTATAAATGAAAATAATTTTACGTTGTAGAAAATGATATGCCAAACAACTTTTGTATTAAATATTTTTTTCCATCTCTAAAGATAATTGCTATATCTACCACCGCGACTCTAGTGACTCACCCTGTATAGATAGTCTGGAGAAATTTCATATTCATGTATTTATTATGTGAGTCATAATAAGTAAAATGTATTTCAAAACAAACAAATACATCCATCAACCAATTCCGCGCGACTTCTGGACCAATGTGTATATATGGCAAAAGCAGTTATTCGCAATTTGATCTTCGGTATTCGAGGAATTTCCATCTCGTTATACGGCAATAAATCCATTCCAGTATTGCTCTGGGAGCGTCAACGATGCCAGATAGCTTACTGCGATTAGGTTCTCTCGCAATCTCTCCTCGAGGAATGTTAGCAAAGAGAAGCCACAGTGCACCAGAATGCTCGAAGTTTGGATCCGTCGTCCAGACAGCACCGTTTATAAAGGGGAAGGATATTTAGTGGTAACCTCGACGAAGTGATGAAATCATCGCCAAGTTGGTCGGCGAGCTCACGACTTTCTTCGGGTCGCGCAGATATCGCTGGATATGATTAAATTACTAGTTGAGACTTACAGAAGTTACAACGCCCAAATGATAGACTACGATGGCTACTACACATACTGGACAGTATACTAGACATTGTGAAACTGATACATAGGAATTATTTATTTGGGTGGGAGTCTACATCGTTAAAATGTCCCTCTCGGATCTTCTGACAGACGGTCATGCGTTTGGACCAGTGTTTATCGAATATAAGCAAATATCGCCGATGACGTACCGAATGTTTGTGATCAGGAAGACAAAATTAGCTGCACTGATGATTTCTTTCCTACCTATCTAATTTCTATGTTCCATAAAAACTAGGTAGGCTCCAAACATTATAACCGTATATGTAAAGATGGCTTTAGGGTAGCTGACTATTAGTATATTAATTGACGAGCACATAACTAAGGATATAAATCGCGAGCATAAAGTTTATACGCGAGCCGTAGGTGAGCGTGTAAACATGCGAGCGATTTATATCAGTTGTGTGCGAGTCGAATACGACGTTTTATCTACGACTCATAAATTCCATTTTATATCAAATCTTTTAAATGTCTTTGTCAATGCTGGCGAGGCGAAATGTCAAATAAGTGTCATCCACGTAGGGTTAGACTGACTTTGACAGTACGTTCGTATAATGATGACAGTTCCTTCAAATAATGAAGTCATTATTTGAACGAACTGTCATTATTATACAACGCTAGTGTCATTATAGTCATTGGCGCGTATCATGATGGGGATTATATAGTCATAGATACGTATGCAATGAACTTATTATATGTGAGTCGTAGATAAACGTCTTTATTTACACTTTTACGAGGACTTGTCAGTGCGTAAACTATATGCTGAACAAGTTGTAAAAACTTTTTGCGATATCTCATTTATTTCTAAGAAGTATTATAAGAAATGCAGCTAATTAACTTATTTCTACCATCGTACACTATTTCAAACCTCTACTCCTAAAAATAAATGAATACAGGGGTGTTTTGATTAAAAGTGCCATACTACAGGCTGTCTCACGGAACTGATACATTAGAAGTTTCTCATGTTCTACTATTTCTGGAAACTTGAAATTATGGAATTAGAATTTACTCGATCTGAGCTCTTCAGCTAAAATATTCTCAAGTTAACTGTCACGTTCGGTCACCGGTCGTTTATACAGATTCTGGCCGTGAAAGCCTACGTACTTACTTATATAACAGTATTACAAAAGTAATAAGCGTATTTAACTTTTTTTGTTATTATTGTTTTTTTTTCTGAAAATGGCTTTAAATGGTAGAAGATAAAAAATATAATATAAAAAATATTATAAATCTATGAGATTAGTTTGAATTATTTATGGACTTTGCCTTTTTACGCCATATACTACCCGCGGTAAGTTTCCGTTGCAACTAGATATCTAAACAATTTTCATTAGTGCGGTATACTTGCTCCGTAATGGCAGCATTTAACGTAATGATTTCCATTACGAAGGGTAAAGAAAAATTGATCTGCAAACTTTATTTGACCAAACACATATACTATTTGGTAGAATTGCAGGCCGTTAATAGTGCAATACAAATGACGACAATGCACTTCTTTTTCATATTGCAAAAATTATATTTTTTATTTGTAGCAAAGTACCAATTTGTTTTCTATACTAAATTAGCCATTTATTAATAATATATAATTTTTTAGGCCAAATAAATAGCTCTTTAAAATAAAAAGTTGTAAGTGATAGGATACATGATAGAGATATTCTCAAATGTATATCATTTGTTTTATGTAAAATATTATATGTCAGTGTAGAAATAAAAGTAACGTTCTTCCTAGTAAAATATGTATAATTTCTTAATACCGCTTTTGGCTAATAGCCATCTTCAAGTAAGTAAATGTCATGTAGACTAATCCAAAGTCAACATAAAAGCATGAAACATGTAGACCCAAGCATTGGTAACATTGACGTACACAGACGAACACCAATAAATTGCAATAATCTCGGCTCGGAGTGTGAAAATCTCACAATTCAGTACCAACAACAAATGTCAACTTAGCGAGTATGAAATTTCATACGTTACTTTTATTTCTACACTAACATCACTTCACACCTTGTAACTCTTCACGGAATCCCTCTACATTAAAATATTATATGCTTGAATATATGTAATTAGTGATGTTGCCAGGACACTTATTGCTCGGTGATCAAAGAATCAGTGGTAGGTAACGGGTAGGTTGTCTGTTTTGCGCATCTTAGCTAACTGACGAGCTCAGTTACCTACCACTAAACAAATTCTGCATATCATAATTAGCGATGTTTTTGAGTTAACCATACCTATCTCTTCCTTGACTATATATGTCAAATGTGTTTCATATTTATACAATCAACTAGTGAGCTTAAGGCTTTAATATGAATGGGCATTTGAACGAAAAATCTAAAAAAAGTAACCATTAATCAGTTTATGAGGGATATTAAATAAGAACAATGTTTATAAACACTGAATACAAAATAAATAAATAAATAAATAAGCTACATAAAGATTCTGTTACAATTTACGAGATACTTTCAAGTCTGTCAACTCCGACTCCTGATAATTTATTGTTGATCGACAGCGACTCCACTGACTGAACTTTTCTCAAAAATTCGACTCCATAGTCCTAGTTATCTTATTGTTATGCGCTTCTTATCTCCTCAGTGATTCCACCAGCAATCTACTAAGCAGATATAAAATTAATATAGTGTAATTCTTGTTGGTGTAACTAAGAAACAATATACAAAAACTAACCAGACCAAAAATATTGTAAGAGAAATGTAATTTAGCAACATACAGAGGGAAATTACTTACTTCACTTTAGCGACAATGAATGTTCCAAATATATAAGTAAAGTTTTCGTAATATTGTTTATTATAATGATTATTGTATTCATAATCTTCAGGTTCAAGTCAACAAATTGCTAATATATAAGTTCTTTCTTTGAATCAAACTAGTATTTTTCCTCTGTGTATGAACGTCAAGTTTTGGTACATTATTTATCTCAAAAAGTGAACATCAAGATGTGTCGGATTAAAAAGTAAGAGACTAAATTTTGACATGAGGCAAATTAGTCAAAGTTGAGCTTTTGGTTTATTTGACTTTTGGTTTATTTCCGCTACTGCTTCGTTGAGCACCAAGCATGCAACTCTGATCACATGCAGCACCGTACCGCTCTTTCAGCACTTCTCAAGTTACATGATTTGTTGTCGAGGTAAAAAATATTCCATTGAATCTCAAATTTGAAGAGATTACTTATTTTTTTTTGCTTTTTTTTCATCTGATGCGTTTCTATATCCATTCCACACGTTAAATATTTGAGTGCTACTTCATAAAAAATGGCCAATCATTTGAAACATAACTGTTATTTTAAGATTTAGCCAAAAACAACTCATCCAGTTCCTACTAAATCACCATTTAGTCACCAGGTGTTTCCTCACGTGCTAGCATAAGGAGGTGCAACGAAAAGATTCATGGATCCACCCAGTTCCGCTCTTTGGTATCCAGTTACCAATCTGGGGATACTGCTAGGATTCATGTTCACATGGTGCTGTAATACCCATCTTTCTATTGTTATATAAGTTCGTCTCGTCGAAGAGACGGTAGATAATATATTGAGAATGGTAACAAATGGTGAAATTGAGAACCCTTTTCCTGTGCTCTGGTTGTATCTTGAAGTTTTTTTAAGAATTTCGTTCTTTTTACCTGAGCTAATCTTTTATTAGCCTATAATAGTTTCCGGAGGTTATGTCCTTTTTTTTGGGTGTGGTGCGACTAGCTAGAAGTAGCCGTGACGCTATACTGTTTAGTAGCTGGTGTAAAAAAAAATCATGTTTTGTGAGGTATATGCACCAAAAATACGATATAAGATGAAAATAATGTGTTGCATCAGGATTTATTTGCACCTTCTGAGCATGGTAAAAATGGTTAAAATTCACATCTCAGCAATTTCGTTTTGTTCCATAACATGACATCCATACAGTGTTCCAAGAATAACGAATAGGGTTTAACATTACAGTTCAATACATACAATTCCTGACGTTAGTATTATTCTGCTGTGATTTTATCTCACAAAAAAAGCATATTCCATTTAGTTGTCATTGTACTGCGATCTATCGATCTTCGTGGACCTTACAATGTGTCTAGTGATATTAACCTTTCTTCATATCACCACCAAAGTTTAGTAGCGGTTAAATATCTCAAAAACTACAAGAGCTATAAAGAAAAGACTAAAAAAATCTTTAAATTTCAACACCCTGTAGATCGGCAACGAAGCGTTTGCGGACCTATGTTTATATGAATTTTTAGTCATTAAATAAGCCAAAGAATTACCCCTTTTCGTATTTACATGATATTTAGGCACACCCTGTATATAGCCATTCAAAATTATTTTAGCGCTATGGTCAAATTTAATCCAGTGAAATAAACATGTTCTTAGATCATCATATGACTTAAAACCAATCAGCTTAATTGATTGACACCTACACTAACTTGATTTCCAGAATACACCGAAAGTAGTGGTCAATCTGGCGCGGGCGAAATTTTGGTTTAATTCAATAAATATCTTGGTTTATTACAGGCAAAATATTAAAGTTAACATTCACATTCTCATTGTTTGAACGAAATAAACTGTTTCTTGTATCGGGGGCGGAGGTGGCCTAGTGGATAAGGCGAATGCCTTCCACTATGAAGCCCAGGGTTGAAGCCCAGGGTTGAAGCCCAGGTTAGGCAGGGATTTTAAAAATACTCCGTCTCCACAACCGCCGCACAGACAAGCCAACAGGTTTTGTGCACATGGCGACATCCCAAAAAAAAATATTTATTGAAAAAATTGAATATACATCTGCCAATTTTAATTTTTTTATTTAAGTTATGTAAATATGGCAAACGAATTAATCTAAAGTGATCAATGAAGTAATTATTTTTGATGATTAACAATTATGTTTTGATTACCACCACAAAAACGTAAAAGAATATCTTTGTACCTATCCAATCCAAATCCAAATCGTATTAATGATATAATGATTTTTAATTTGTCATTTTATACTTTACGATGACGCCAGTATTTGGTTTCAATCACTATTCCTGCTTTAACGCCTACTTTGCCTGAATAAAATTTATTTTATAAATTGTATTAATAATAACAAGTGTGAAATTTATGTACATGCCTTATTTTTTTACTATCACTATCACTGTCTGTAAATTCTCGTTGTTTGATGGGTGATAGTTTCTCCTGAGTTTTTTTGTTCTAATTTAACAAGAATTTTCACTGAAGAACCGTCAAACTGACGGAACCATTAAATTTTAATCTGGTCTCATATTAGTGTTTACGTTCTTGGGATATAAAATTGTTTATGTAATCGGGAAAATTGGAAACTGAAAATATAATAAGATTAATATTATAATGCAAAGCAATTTTTAACTATTTTTCACCATTTACTTTATTTTCCCCTTACAGGAAGCGCTAAAAATACCTGTTAATCAATCTCAGATATCAGCTCTAATTTGACATGCAAATTGGCGGCTATTACTCCAACCAGTTCTACGCCCATTTCGTATTTTCCAAACAAAAATCGCGTTTTTCCACAATTATAATCCAATTAAAATACCATCGTCTCTGGTCGCTCTGTCCACAGTTGTCCTCGCGATAATAAGCAATAAGCTTTTCTATTTCACCGGATAATAGCGTCTAATGGGTTTAATTAAAATCTTCCCTCTGTTCGATCTCTAGTAAAAATCTTAAAGCGGCATAATTTAATAATGATAATAATACGAATTAGCTATGGGTGGCTCACGGTGATTTATATCTTCTGCCGCTCGCTCTCTCGTATCTTTGCACGCATAAGAAGAAGTTGGTAGGATGGGTCGCTGTCGTATCGACGTTCGGAGCAAATGAAACGCGAAAATTGAATAGTTTTAATGTCCGAGGCGTGTTTTATGTTAATGCGCAGCGCGGCTGTACGCTGAGCGATTAGAAACCTGAAATTAATGTACTGAAGTATGGGTTCGCGAACCCAGGTTTTTACGTGAGCGCAATACGGGACCGTTTTGTCACTGTCATGGGGCGTAATGCTCGGACAAGCCCGTTAAATTATAGTAGTATGAATATTGAAGTGTTCGATACGATATGGGAAAGTTGATCGTTGACCATTTCGTAAATATTACCGTAGAAAGTTTTATGCATAATTGTTTTATGAGGATTAATACCTTCTCGGCAGATTTCCTTATTTATGGTGGCACGTCATTGCCAACTTGTATATAGGAGTAAATAACAACAAAAATAATGATGTAGAAGTAATGTCGAACGAAAATTTTTAAATTTTCGGTTGATCTTTATGAAACTAATCACTAACCACTACTGTATTGTAATTTGTAACCAGTGTATGGTTTTGAAAATGAAAAATGCTACAACAATAGTTAGATATGTTAATGTGAAACTAACGACCAAAGAATATGTTATCGTTTACTTACTTAACCATAGCCAATAAACAAGTTGTTGCATCCAAACCTTTCAACTATTTGGATTCCTTTGTGTTAAGTAACGAAGAAAATGAAAATTACTCGCAATTTATGGATGGAAAATGTGCATCCAATCAATAAAAATGAATAAGAAATATTCAAGTTATTTTACGTTTCACGTAAACAAAAAGCGTAGTTGTTTTTTGGCAAATAAACAACCAGTAATTCAATAAATAACTCGTATTTTGTATATGTGGACTCCAACCATAACACTATTATATTTCTAATATTGCAATAAAACCAGATTCCCAATGAGATCTAAAATGTTACGTCATATTTTTAATGGCGAACGCGAATGAAATTACAATAATATTTATTATCGCCTTTGGCACCCATAAAGAACTTAATTTCTGTGAAATTTGAGATTGATACATATGACGAAGGAGTTCAAAATCGAGAAGTTTAATTTAAGAATATAAAAAAAATTGGTTTGTTTAAGTACAATATGGTTACATACCAGAATTATTAACGTAATCAAAAAAATAATTATTTAATATTTTAGTCTAGATATCACATTTTACATGTTTCCAAACACATCAAAAATACAATACCGTATGCTAAACGACTATCCTGGCCAATAACAAACTGAATCCATTGAAATCCCTTTCTGGTATGCCCTTTTCCATAGAATCGGAATCTGAATTGCGTATATTTTTTGAGAAAATCAAAGGTAAAATACTGCTAACAATACAAAAATTCCTTTATTATACCCTACAACTTATCCAAGTTGATATATCTACGCTGGCAAATAAGATTGTTAATCAGTATCCTGGCGAAAACCCAGCCTAAACATCAATACACTAATCACTCAATCAATACACTGATTGAAAATCCTGAAAAAATCCTGCAATATTGACCAAATAACTTTATTCTGAATATTAAAGTTTTAAGTACTAGCAAAACTGTATTCAAGAAATCGTATAAGGCTTACCCTGGGGAATAGCCGATTGCGCAAGGCCAAAAGACGATTGCAAACTTACGTACGAACATTTATTAATTGAAAAATTAGGAAGGTTGGTACGTACCTAATCCCGAAATGTGATGCAGATTTGCAAAAATAGTGATTGCAAAGTCGGACAAAACAAAGCGATTTACGTACGTACCGCATGCCGTTTCGGACGACGAAATTAGTATTTATAGTGCCGCAATGATCTCAAACAAATTGACCGCCATCTAACGGAGAAGTATATACACAACGGCACATAACCTCACATGTCAGTGTTATTGTTGATTGTATTAATCAGTGGTAGATCGTGGTAAATATAATAAATTATGGACGCAGGGCTTGTTGCAGCAACAATTCATTCTGAAGTCGTTCTCGTTCTGTGTTCTCGTTGCCACAAACTATCAAAATGCTATCAGTTAAACTACAACTTACTGAAACTGCTATTCACTCGCCGGTACACGTACAGATGGCGCCATACGCCCGCATACGTCGGAAAACGTAAGACAACACGCAGGAGATAAAATTCGTTGCGGTCGAGAACGAACTTTACGGTTTACGGGGCGTCACTATAATCGCGGAGTGGAAATTATGTACATTGATCTTTTTACGCTACGTTATTACGGTGCGGTCAGGTCACTATAGTTGGCCCTTCGCCGCAACTGCGCGCCGAGGTTGTTCAAAACTATTTCGCATACGGGTCATCCTACGCATATAATTACCATCCGTCTCTGGTACTACACAAATCACTACCCAGACACACCCACATTAAGATTCCACAATCGAAAAGATTCTTATTGTACATAAACCAACAAACAGTTAACTACGATGATATGAACAGGCACTGTACGTTGAAGAATGGAGGGAGACCGATATATTGCCGGCGGCGTTCTGGCCACCAGTACTTTTGTCAACTTGACCCCTCCTTTTTCGAAATTTGAAATTCTACTTCTACAGATCGTTTGCATTCGTCTGCAATTGCTTGCACCCGTTTTAGTTTCGTTTGCACCTCTACCGTTTTCGTGATAAAATTAAAACAATATTGCGAAGTGTCAACTTTGCCCCACTTGATGGCTGCCCATTCTAACCCAAGGCCACTTAAAAAGCTCAAATGAAGAAAAACCTAGGACAATAGCTATTCATCTATTTCGTTGCATTATGACAAATTCAAATTATCAACTAGCCTATACTTAATTGAAATTTTAATATCATCAAACACTACTAGTTGATATATCAAAATAACTGCGTCTCGTCTTTATAAGTACTTACTTATAGATGGTTGAGTACGTCAGAATGAGCAAAGAAAAAACAGAGTACTTAACAGATTACCTGCTAGGACGCTAATGTACACAAACGAGTACCCATTAATTGCATAATGGCCGGTTTTAGCGGTCCGGTGTATGGATTGGCCGCACCTAAATAGATCATATTTTTTCTCTCGGCCGCGCGGCGGCGGTGTGTTTAAAATTCACGAAATAATAACGCTAATGATTATAATAATATGTGGCCGTGCGTGTGTTTCTGCACATATATGATAATTGGAGGACGGCCATTATGCAAATCAACGGTTATTGTGGGGGGCATTTAGGTGCCCATTTCGCCTCCATTAAAAACAGTCCTCTGACCACAGACAAAGAAATAAATTTAAATATTTTAAATACATAATCGGCCTCTCATTTTTTGGGAACCGATCCCGGAGACAGAAGACAATGTGAAAGACATTTTTATTCAGCAACGTCGTGTCGCAGTAATAAGCAATATTAGAGGTCTCAATAACGCTTAGTACTTCATTATATCTTACAAGGCTATTGGGTAATTTTATGAACCTACTAGTCCTGTAGCGTCTGTAAGGACAACACTGTAAGTAACCAACACTGTAGCTTATGGCAGAAAACACAAGGCCAGATTTCCTCAATAAGAGGTACTACATCTTTATCGGTTCGATATCTTCTAGGTATAATCAACTTTTCCATTGGAACATCCAAAATAATCGAGTAAATAAAATTCTTCTCCGATGTTTTTTTCCCGATTTACCAAAGACATCTGATGAGAATGGAAAAATTCCTTGCTGAATCCAAAATAAAGTATGTTTTTCAACATATGGTACACGGTTTAAACACAATTTCCCAACCAGTAATACAGTTCGTTTGAATAATGACTTCATTCTTCAAAGGAACTGTCATCATTCTACGAATGTACTGGCAAGTCTGTGAAAACCCACGTGGTTGACAGTTATTTGAAAGATCGCTTCGCCACCATTGACAAACACATTTAAATTATATGAAATGTAATTTATGAGTAAGTAAATAAAACATCGTATTTGACTTGCACATAACAGATTTAAATCGCTCGCATGTTCACATGCGCGTCTACGGCTCGCGTATAAGCTTCATAGTCACGATTTATATCCTTACTTAGGCGTGGTATGAACATTAAAGGTATGATCAATTTTTGGACGAATTTACGACCGCTACTGCGCAGGTGGTATATAGACAACCAACATTGCATATGTCAAACTGAGGGGTTATGCCACTAACAATTATTTATAGAATATAACAGACAAATGTACTTGTTTAAAAAGAAAACTTTCAAGCATTTGCATTATGTACGCAGAAATAAGCTTAAATAAACAAAAATTGGTTTGGTAGTAGTTATGTTTACGTTATTAGGGGTTATGCCACTAACAATTTATTACATATAACAGACAAATGTACTTGTATAAAAAGAAAACTTTCAAGCATTTGCATTATGTACGCAGAAATAAGCATAAATAAACAAAAATTGGATTGGTACTAGTTATGTTTACGTTATTTTTCTTCAACCATGCAGCGCCGCCCAGCGGATATTAGTAGGATATTAGTAACGAAGATTTTCGCAATTTTCATCCCCACTCCACATGAGTATGGGCATACCTCTAATAATAATACCACGTACTTAGGTATGTGCTCGTCAAATGTTATACTATTCTTGCTCTAACGCTCAACTGCACCGCTGACACTTAATGTGACACTTAGATGACACCTGAGCTTAGTTACTCTGCTTAGGCTAAAGGGTTCTACACACACGGCTAAGTAGCAAGTCAAGTAGCAAGCAAAGTAGTGTGTGAACATTGAAATTAGTCACTTCGTTAGGACTCTGTAGGTATTTAACGGTTAAGTAGTATGTTGCTACTTGCTAGTTCACTTGACATAGCCGTGCGTGTAGAACCCTTAAGGGCAAGATTCCGTATCTCCTGCACCCATCATTTATAGTGTTAGCTTAGTTAAGCCTTAGCAAAGTTTTGAACCGTTAGTAATTTTACATGGGAGTTTCACGTTGGTGATTTTTGAAATGCCCTACAGTTTTTGGAAGTTTAAAGGTCAATATTTGTTACATTTACGCACATGTGAGGTATTTTGATTTCACACATGACATTATCACTGATGATCAATTTCTACGATTGATAATAATAATTATGATCAATTCAACCGAGTGAGATATTGTTGATAAATATGTTAGTTTATTAATGCTATCTTAATGTTACTACAATATTTGAGTTAAATTAGTAAATATATTCTTGTATTTGGTAATTCACATTATCTTGAATTAAAAATTTGAAAATTATTGATTAATTATTGATTTATCGATTTGTTTTTTGAAATAATTGAACTGTAGGGCTGTGGGGATGTATGGAGCCCAACAATTTCAGCATCATCTAAAATCATTGTCTGCTATTATCATCAATTTGTTGATAGCTTTATTTATTGATTTTTTGTAAATTATAATTTAAATGTATATGCAAGTCCATTTTCTATTGAACTTATAACCAAATTATTTTTAGTTAATCTATTTTATAAATGCGCTATCACCCAGATTTGCTACATTTGTGGATCTGCTACAAGCTTTTCTAGAAAAAAGAACCGAACACAAGTATTTCAGCTCCATATCGTTGTCCCATCATCTTTCGTGATAATATTATGGAATTTAATCAATTTTCGGATTTGTTGTCGTATACAAGGTGACAGAGCCAAAAATGTATATAAACATAATCTAGTAATCCGATAAGTGCCAGAAGCCGAACCCTATCTTCGGTTTAAAATAAGGGAAGCTTAGTGATTTTAAGCCTCACTTTATTGACGGTGCAGCAAACTTAACCTTTAAGCGTAACTAACCCTACCATTAAAATTTAAGTGGCAACGATGAAGTTGGGCCTAAATAAGTACCATAAATATGTATACCAGAATTACTTTCTTAATAATATGTAATCCATATACTTTTAAGTATAATTTGTATCTTGTAACATTTGACAGATTATAAAATTTACCAAAAATACAGTCATTGAAACAACATGCCGGAAAAAAATGCCGAAACCTCGTTTTTTTTTATCATCTAGACCCGATGCAAAATGTCCTCAGATTCAGATTATACAGAAAAAAGTCTAGAATATATCAGAATCAGTTGTTACTTTTTGTTCGCTTCTGCTGCTGTTAGCCAGGTCGTCTAGTTTCGATTGTTGTATTTTGACATATTAAGTAAGTATAAATCTGTAATAGCACCGATATCTAAACTCAAAAGTTTATCGATTATAGTTTTTCTTATTATGGTGGTATAGGTACAAATTGTTAAAAAAACACCCTGGAAAAAAATTTTAAATATATTTTTTGATAAAAAATAAAAATGTTTATTTTTGATTTTTTAGAATACAAATTTATTTCATCTCTGGTAATTAAATATTTTTTTTAATTGCAAATGAATACTGTAGGTATATGGTTTCCTGGTGAAATAATACCTTGAAGGGTTGCCCTTGAAAAGAAGAATTTTGGACAAAATAAGGACCACACTATTATATATACAAGACAATATTATGTGGCCAAATCCTGGACTACGGCTGTGCAACATCACCCCAATGCGTCATCCCGGAAATCCCATCAAAAACTAGACTAATGATGTCATATATCAGATTGTATAGTGTATACTGTATACCAATATCATTGCTACATACACAATTTAATACACCAAGTATCAGAAAACCGTCAAACATTTGGAAAATCATCAACTGTAAAAGAATAACTTAAACTCCATGTGGAAGACCAAGTTAATGTGGAAGAACTATTCTCTCTTGGAATAACTTATTTCTAACCTATGTTTTGACTTTATACTACATCTTCTCCACTACTACAAGGCTGGTGCATTCCGAAGAACCTTGTCTGGTGGCGCCGCTTTTAAGAATTTTCTGGTCACTTCTATTTTGTGAGCGATCCAGCGTTCTCGGTTTTGAAAAAAATGATAAAGATACTGAATGACTATATCGAAAATCGCTTTGCTCCTGCATCGGCAATATTGGCTTGATGTAAATTTGTCGGTCGTTGTCATCGTTCTGGATCAATATCGGTTTCCTGTAATCCAAATCGAGATGTTCGTCTTGTCTCCTTGGCAGTGACTCTCTTTATTTGATTTTGCCCTCGCTAACTTGTAAGCTTAAAAAAATCTTTAAGACTCCTCTAAAAGTTTATAAACCCATGAATCATCTGAAAAAAAAAATTCATAACCCCCGGCTATATTTCTCCCATATGTCTGTATATTGTAGAGCCAATACCCATATACGCTTACACAGACACACACACACACACATACACAGCAGAAGGAGTTACGCATCCTACTCCATATATAAAACATGCGACCGACCGGCCTGGAGCGTAGGCCCCCAAGATATCTCGTGGACACGCGGGGCGTGTGCAGGTGTGCCACCCAATACGGGGCCACAACTCACCGTCGTGGGCGTCACCGTCGTCGTCGCGTCCGTCGCCGCTTGGGGCCCGCACGACAGTCCGACACCGCTTGCTACTCCACGTACCCCGAACAAAGTATCCCGAACCACGTACTCGCGTCGCGTAATTACGAGTTCGTCGCGTAAGTGACACAAATTGCTGGTTTCGCCTTATTGGATTACAAGCACCCAGTGCCGAAAAGAGGCGTCGGGTGACGTTTCGAACGGAGAGCGTCCGTCCTCAGAGACAGCAAATGCACGATGAACTGCGCGTATTCGTATCAAGTGCAAGCGTCGTCGCCCACAGCGGCCACAGGAGCGGACTTCCTGGAGGTAAATGATAGTAATAAAGAGCGAGTAGGCGATCTGTCCGGCCAGAAAGATGTGATTATTTAGAGATATTGCTGTAATAATTGGTGAGGTGTAATTAAACTTGAGATGTTGTTTCAATGGGACTCTAGTGTAGAATTTTATCTGATAAATCTTACTTAACGCAATTAATTTCTCATTAAGTTTATCGCTTTCGTACGAGATAATAAAACCCATCTAATAGAGTCAATCGACAACAAGTTATTTTAAATTAGCAATTACTATGAAAAAAGCTTAATATAGTTTTTGGTTTCCTCATCTTCATTTTTGAAGTATATACGAATAAGATTTTGGAAACCAGTCATTAAAAACATTATACAAAAAGAAAGTGGTGGGAAATGTTAGCTTTGGATGCATTTAGTCGAAGAATTGAAAAATGACGTTAGTAGATTTTGTTTTAGATCAGAAAATACAATCTTGGATTACACAGAGATAATATTTAAAAAGCAAAACTATCAAACTTAAATATTAAAAAAATATATAAAAGTAATGTTTTTTTTCTGGTGCGCCATGTACAAGAAATGACCTTCAAACCTATGAAAATTATTTTCTGAAAGCAGAACTACAATATTGAATATGTGATATTAATTTCTCCTTAAGAAAACGAATTTGCCTAGTGAATTTAAATTTGACAATTTTTTGTTCAAAATCAGTGCACTTTCTTTACTTCTAACATTTAGCAATTTATCTAAAATACCCATTACCCATTTCAAATTTCAACCACGTTCATATTTACGAAAATGTATACTTTTCATATTATTGAAATCAATGTTGTGGTTAGTATTTTCGAAACAGTTGCCTAGTTGATGCACATCTTAATGTATAGTTTTTAAAACCTTAAAAATTTTGGGATCTTAATTTTGGGACCTTACTTTTGGGAGTGTCATAAAGGAAATATAATAACAATACCAAAAATTATAGAAGAAGAAAAATAGTTTATATTAATTTTATTTATTTTTTATTTATTAATGCTACTTTTTTCGACGTCTATAGCAGTAATTCTTTTCCGATACTTGACGTTATAAATTGAATAACTGACGTTATGTTATTTTTTTATTAACCTTTTAAATCTGATATGTATGATCAAATAGTAAGAAAGTGCCGCTATGCTGTACTTTGTCAAAATATGCGTCTTTATTTTGTGGATGCAGAAAAGTTTAGTTACAAATAAGTACATATTAGAAAAAATGATTAGAAACATTATATTTTAGTGCTCGTTTCTTTTTCATTTAGATAGATTCAGTTATTCTTATTTTGTAATACCATGTACATAAGGATTTTATGTAATAAATGCGATTACATTTGATTACACAGTTAACACTGTTTTACACTGTTTCAGAAAAGTTCATCAGATATGATTTCAACTAAATTTCAATATAAAATACAAAACATATATTTCTTCCTCAATCGTATTTCGTTTTTATTTTATGTTGTATTATTATTTTAAATTGTTCCATAATTTTACAACACTCCTGTAGTCTCCTGCATGCGGCGGTCTAAGCAAATATTTTTCTTAGTTTCTGAATTATTTTCACAAGATATAGAAATATGTCACTCATAATTTATTTTTTATTATGAGTGACATATTTCTATGTGTATGAAACACAAATGCTTGTTTAAAATTGAACGCCTTGACAAATCTTTCACTTTCTTGTTGTTTAACAATCTCATATAAAAAATTATACCTCACAATTTAGTAAAATATTCCAGTAATTAACGTTTATTTTGTTTTTTACTCCAGGTTAATTAATGTTTGAATGATAAATGGGTTTCCTTTAGTTTGTAGAAAACCCCAAAACTTTTGCTTTTCAAAGGGTTTCTATAAACTACAATTTAAATGTACAGTATTTAAGAATTTTGTATATCTTTTTTTTTATTGCTACTATTTTTTCTAATTCTTCTAAGTTTTTATACATTTGACCTGCCAGGCTTTCAATTCTGACATTCATTATTGCTATCTTTGTGATCTGATATACATAATTAGCGGCACTTATGTAAGCGATTATTAAGGTACCGTATTTTTGTGATACATTTTGCAATAAAGTTATTGTCTTCACCGACAAATCTAGGAGCGCAAATCTTATTTTCCATCCAGTCACGTGTTGATGAAAACGGCTTCCTTCAGATACCCAAAAATACACATAAAACTATACCCATTATTTACCAAGTGCATCTACCAAGTGCGTCATCATCGCCTACGGCAGCCACAGGAGCGGACTTCCTGGAGGTAAATGATAGTAATAATAAGGACCTCCCGGCGAATCCGCCATCCAGAAGGTCGTGATTACTCCGCGCCGCGAGAGTTTCGCAATTTCGCCGCTCGGTGCGCGACCGGTTCGCGCACTCGCTCTCTTGATTACCGCAAATCTCTAAGCAATAGCCGCTCATTAGTTTTATTGCACGGTCGCGTCGCTGTTTACTGCAATTGGGCACCCGCTATCCGTTATTAACGACTATTAATAACAGATCTGACGGTGGATTTTCGTGATGGGCAACGGAACAGAACGTTAATTTTCAATTTAGGTTATGTGTGTGGGTTGTTTCTCAATTCTCCTCGGACGGTGCGCGTTGTTTTAGAATTACCGACGTCAAATTGGTCAAATCATCGTGCCGGTTATTATGTTCATCGTCTCTGGATGCTACAATTTAGAGATTGTGCTGTAATGTGCGGTATCATTGAATGGTTAACTTAACCGCAATTTTAGGATTGAAGAAAGTTATCAAGAAACAACAATTTGGTGTTTGTGTTTATTATTATGTGACTACTTAGCTACTTATTATTCTCATACTTTATTTTATGTACCTACGTAATTTATTGAGAATTTCTATATGTGCGTAATATTTTTTTTGTTTTCACATTGTTGATGTAACAAGGTTTTATTATTTGTTATTATTTTACCTGTCATAACTTACATTGGCGGCTTTAAGAACTAAGAGTCGGAGAACCATTTTCACTAATGAACTACTGATCCTAATTGTAGAAAAAATCGAACCAATTTTCGCTGTTACCTGCGAGTCCTTGTACGACCAGCTCAGGAGATGGTTGTGGTTTAGATTCCAAAATCAATTAATTATGCAATACTGCTTTCTACAATAAAGCGACCATTCATAAACTGCACTTGATTCAAAGTTCACTTCCTCGTCATGCCAGGAATCCATAAATGGTTAATTTTGTAATTTGTCAATGAAGAAGACTGTCAACGTTTAATAGCGATTTTACTCTTTCTATGCTTATCAACTCGGTTAGTAGATAACGACGAGATATTTTATGACGCAAACTTTTCTCCTACCGGCGCGCTCGGGCAGTCCAGATAAAGCAGGAGAATAAAAAGATGGAAGATAGAAGGCAGAATACAACAAATGTGCACTATCAAAAAATAAAAAGCTGCAAACAATCCTCACAAATATAATATATAATAACACAAACATTAAAATTGTAGGCTGAAAAAGAAAGTTAAATTCAATATGTTGAAATTCAAAGCAGCACGACCAACACTGCGTCGATGAAAAAGTTAACGAAAAACGAGGAAATCATCCAAGTTAGATATTATAAAATATTTAAAAAAAACATATAATGCATAAAAATAATGCAATTCACCAATGTATTTTAAATGAGAAATATGAGGTGCTCGGTGGCACGTATTAACGTTAGCCGACTTTTCTCAAATTTTGGGGCTTTTTTTGGCAAAAGGAAACGATTGGGAGGATCCTTGCCTTCCAGCGAACAGACCTCGTTTTTGACCACTCTATTGTAACGTTTCTATGACTATATAATCCCTAGCATGATACCGAAGATTGTGATGACAGTGGCTTTGTATAATAATGATAGTTCTTTTGAAGAATGACTTGTTTATTGAAAGGAACTGCCATTATCATTCAGTTTGCCGTTCTTACTGTCAAGGCCTATATGGTTGGCAGTTGGTTGACAGTTCGCCTCGCCACTATTGACAACTACAATTAAAATAGGGTCGTAGATAATGCGTCATATTTGAATTGCACATAACGGATATAAATCGCGAGCACGAAGTTTATACATGCGATAAACAACTTTAATTATGTATTCATCAAAAAATATACTATTAATTTAAATTAATATGGATTGTAGAATACCATAAAATGAGGACAGATGAGAAAACATAACTTTTTTTTTATTAATTAACAGCACCTTATAGGTACTTGTGTATAACACCTAGTCTGATGACTATCTAGCTATATTAATCTAACCTAAATTGCTACGTATAAAATGTGTTCGATATTAAGTGTTCCCCATTGGTGTAACTTAAATTTAGTTTGGATGCTGAAGCTTTAAACTTCACACACTGCACGTTGCTCTGCTTTGTTCACCTATCACTCACATAACACTGTGCTCTGCTTTTTTAACATCACTTCACCAACTTAAAAGGTTTAGTTCTTTTGAGTCTTCGCACACTGTCACAATTGTCAAGAAGCTGGATTGCCTCAACATTCGTGTGCTGGAGAAGTCTGTTCTGATGATTCTCTGCAAATTTTCCAATTTCGTTGGTTACTAATTCCATCTTCAGATCCCTGTGGAGATTTCTGTTTCTTATATACCAAGGTGCACCCACGATGTTTCTTAGCCCCTTATTTTGGAAGCGTTGAATGATGGCAATATTGCTTGGCTTAGTACAGCCCCACAGTTGGATACCATAGGTCCACACAGGTTTAAGTGTCTGCTTGTAAAGTAAGGAGTTTATTATATATCGACAAAGCCGACTTCCTACCAATAAGCCAGTAGATTTTCTTGTATCTTATGCCCAATTCTTCTAGCTTCTTCTTTTTTTTTAACGTGTGCTTTCCAGCGAAGCTTGGTGTCCAGCGTCATACGAGGTATTTTGCGGTGTTCGAGTAGGGTACGGTGGTGTTATTTATTTTCACTGGAACGTGTTGTATTCGCTTATTGGTAAAATTTATGTGAACGGATTTTGTTTCGTTCAATGAAATTAGCCATCGTTGCATCCAATCACCAATATTGTTGACATCATTCTGCAGTTTTAGCGTTGCTCCTTCAACATTTGTATCTACTGCCATGATAGCAGTGTCATCAGCAAAAGTGGCAACGGTAACACCATCTGGTTGCGGAAGATCATGTGTATAAAGAAGGTAAAGAATTGGGCCAAGTACACTACCTTGTGGTACTCCAGCTTTAATAGTTTAGAGAGTTGAGTACTCATTATCTTGCTTTATACGGAAGTATCTGTTAGACAGGTATGATTTTAATAGTTGGCTATACTCGAAGGGTACTATCCGTTCCAGCTTATAGAAAACATAACTAAAACTAATTAGTAAATAAAATTTTAATTAGGTACTGTAATTTGCTCGAACTAGCTAATTGAATTCAGCAAAAACAAGATCGGTAAATAAGGATTAAGATTGGTAATTAAGGATTAAGCATACCCGCAGACAAAGATCCTTGCTGAAATAAACATTATCGGACAACTAACAACCCGATACAGTACTAACCAAGAATGGTGGCGTAGAAATGATGCCAAAAAGGCACTAATATACAAAAAGAAATACTTACCGCTACGTTTTAACTAATAAGAGAAACTTTAAAAATTCACCGAAATGACAAGCAAATAGCGAAATAGTTCAAGATAAGTTAACTAACCTTCAATCATTAAGTACAACCCTAACATACAAGTTACAACCTAGCTCTAAGGCAACGAAATACCCCTGTAGTATAAACCAAAGATCTTAAAAGGGCTTCAGAAGAATTCAAAAATCCATGTCGTTACAAGTTCCCTGACATTATTGTGTCGCCAAAGTCCGCCTAAAATGTAATAGTATGTATTATTTTACGTTTAGTTGTGAATATGCCGCCTATATACATGAGAACTTTCTACCAAACGCAAAAACTTGGCAGGAATCTTCCAAGCATTCCCATAAACCAAAAGAATCAAAACTATCCACCCGCATCATAAGTTATGACAACACAACCTTCCCCGCTCTTCTCCCATAAAGCCTTTCTTTGATGCTTGTCCAAACTCTGCCAAAATACCGCGTCCTCCACGCCTAATAAATGTCCAAGCAACTGAATCTGTCTGCACGCGCATCTCCAATAAATCGACATAGCCGTGCAGCGTCGTCGGCCGGTGCCGCTTTCAAATTGGAAAAGGGGGCGGCGCCGTTCCCACCTACGATTCCGGACGACAGCGGCGAGATCAAAGCCGCCCGCGCGACGGGCACGTACCGATCGGTATTGCAGGAATCCGCAATTTGCGCGCAGCGACCACACGCGCTCAACCGTCTCCAATATCCGTTCTCCCTCGACAGACACAGATCGCTCATCAATCAAAACGGCGCGTGAGCGATGGACACGTGTTTGAAGAGGAGGAGGTTTGAATGTTGTTGTTTTTTTCTTTAATGGTTGGAACGCCCGCTGTTGAGGTGTGTAATTTTTGTGGATATTGATTCTTTGATGTTGTGTGTTAGGTTGTATAACCTTTGTCAGCCAAATTCATGCAATGGTCATGAAAAGAAATGTGTGGAGTTTGTAGAACTGTATTACACCTACTTGTTTAATCATCTTTAGGCAATAGCAAAGCCTTCATCTTTATTAGAAGTAATTATCTACCATAAGTATATTTCCTTCTTTACGTTCCTTTGCTTTTTATATTTGTATCTAGGGTAAAGTCGACGTGGATACTGATATCAAAGCTCCTCCATTAAGCGATAAAAAACTTAACATATAAGAGCATGTCGAAACGAGGGTCTCTATGAGATGTGTAAGAACTAAAGAGGTACTTGGACCAAACTATGAGGACCTAAAAACTCCTTGGCGATGAACTATACACACCAAGTTCTGACCAGATGGCCAGAGATACTAATGGCACAAGACTACGAAGACCTGCAATATATGACCAGGAAGGTTCATCACAGGTTGGGAACTCAAAGTAAATATTCAAAAGACCAAATTCCTTAGCATTAGCTGGGAAGAAAGCCATCTAGCCACACCGAATACAAATGCCTTGGAGTAAAAGACCATCAGATGCAACACGCTAATCAGAAATGGGAAACAGACCCAACCATGCCCAACCAGGGCCGGAAAGTTATTTTGATGCCGAACTCCAAACTCTGGGATAGAAATGTTTGAAATAAGAGCAAACACAGAATTTGAACTCTGTAGGCGACCAGGTGGAAATCAATGGTCAATGATGAAGAAAATCAGGAACAGCGGCAAAAAGAAATGAATTGGTTGTAATATACTATAATCGATAATGAACATACACAGCAGGTGATATAGTACGGATACTTACAAAGTACTCCAGTGGTTGGCATCTTGAAGAAGAGAGAGGTAGACCAAGACGAAGTTGGAGAGCGGGTATCAACACTGTGATGAAGGATAGAGTCTTGCAGGAAGAAGACTAGACTGGCCGAAACCAGTGGAGATTATTAATCGGAAGATAAGGGAAGACATATTTATAGGTTTATATACAGGATTAGTCAAAATTACACCTAAACATCTAACTAATTCTACAACTGTGACAAATTCAAAAAAATTAACTATAGTTTTTTGGTTTTAAACTATCGTTTAAATATATTTTTAATGTACAGGGTGCTCAATTTAGTATGGAAATTCTGTATCGTTTCTTTTTTCAAATAGAACACTCTGGATATGTTTCCACTTTTAGTTATAAGATTAACACCCAGTTCTACCTCTCCTAAAACGCGTTTTAAAATAAAAACGTTATTTATTGTTCAAAGTTTATGAAATTTTCAGCGTAACTTCTTAAATAAATAACGAGTTGACTACGCTTTGACGTTGGTGAGGGACACCACTGACCGCTCCGAGCAAAAAAGATTTTTTTTGTGGGAATAATTTTTTTCTTGTAAAATGCAAAAGTTTTGAGTTATAAGCAATTAATCAAAATTAGTCAAAATTACCGAAACATCTAAATACTTGTAAAGTAAATGGTGATATCCAGGCGGGATGCAAATTTTAAATGAATCAAAAATTACAGCCACAACCTGGATTCGAACCAGGGACCTTTCCGTTTCTAGCAGAATGCTCTCCCAACTGAGATATCACCATTTATTTTACATTCATTAATCATTACGGTATGTCCGGAAGGGTACGGTATGTCCGTACGAATATATCTAGTTATATCTAAATACTTGTCCAACAGTAAACAAATTCAAATAAATTTTGAAACAAAAGCTTTTTGGGTTTAAACAGCCCTCGTTTAAAATATATTTTCAATATTCTATTTTAGAAATTTGGTAACATTTCTTTTTACTTGTAGAACCGATATTTTTAATTTTTTAATTCTAAGATTAGTTCTAAGAATTGTCTTTTGAAATTTGTTTTATTGGTTTATTTTGAGTTATATATAGAAACTCTTGAACTCCTGAACAAAACAAGAATATTTTCCCACATACATACAAATTTATTTTAATTTGTCCGCTGCATTTTATAAAAATATTTTTTGATAAATTAGATGTCATACAATCAATAATCCATATTATACATTAAAAACATATTTAGTCGATAGCTGGTTTAACAACAAGAAACCTTTTGTTTCAAAACATTTTCAAAATTCTTTACTGTTGGAGAGTTTTTCGTTATGACTAATTTTAATTTGCTTTTACTCAAAAATTATGCATTTTCCCTGTATTTACAGAGATAGCCATAACTACCGAAACACTTAAATAATTCTCCAACAGTAACAAATTTAAAAAGCTGTGTAAATCTTTTTTTTAATGTATAATTTTGGAGTAAAAGCAAATGTTTATACTACATAATATTAAATATAAATTCTAGCCTGATAATAAAAAAATAAAGTTTATGTGCACTAATTTCAGTTGGTTGAGCTTCTATCTCTTGTTCAAAACGAATTGAAGTTTCACATGGCGGAAAGATAGTCAGTGCTTTTGCCTATAACAAAATTGGTGATTTGAAATTAGTGATTCAGGGTTGTTTCGGTTGCCTTCGGAATTATTCCTTAAGTGACTTCTTCTTTATTGTCCATAACTTCCTCTTCGATTATCACGGACTGATTTGGATATTTATTTCGCTGATTGGATAGTTTCTGCCTTCTGATTATTGTCTCTTACCCATGTCCCTTTAATATATGGGCTATTGACCACTCCCTTCGTGTACTTCCACTGCTTTCTTCACCGCTTTTTTTTTCAGGTTGGTCGCTTGGCTACTGCGGTCTTCTTCTAGCTGGTATTATTTGTTTGAACACTCGTTTACTAACCTGTATAAGAAAATTATTTCCGAAAATTCTGTGGGTGATATTTTTTACGTTAATGCGGTTGCTTTTGCATAGTGTTAATAAGTATCTCGGCTTCTAATTATTTCAGATAATAAACACAATAAAGGTAATTAATTTTTCACTTGAAAACTAAAACTAAAAATTGTATTGTGTCCCCTACCATCGTAAAAGTGGTGAAAACTGAACTTTAAGACAATAAAGCAAACGTTTCGTATAGAAGGAATTGATAGCAGAAAAAAAGACTTTTGAAGCATTCCAAGCCCAACAACAGTTTTGATATACGACCTCATGTTCCTTTTCTAATTGGAACAGACACAAGATAATTAAGCCATAACAGTGGCGGGTGCAATTGGTGGGCATGCAGTCGATACCGCAATGAGACCACAGCAGAGCAGACATGCGATACACATGGCCTCCAATTCGGAGCTCCGTACACCCACAGTATGCTATAGGGACCACATGTCCAGCGTAGCGTAGTGGTCAGGAAGCCGGGTCAAATGACTAAATTAAACCGCACATAACGGCGCGCAAGGGATGTAGTTAACAACGTCATTTACTCTCCTGGTCAACTTTAACAACCAAGCTAAATAGAGCCAACTGTTATAAGGGTTGCAGAATATTTTTGAATTATAAAGCAAGGATTATAGTTTTGTATTCGATGAGGACGCCGTATTTATTGAAGAGGAGATTATAGGCTCCAAAATCAACGAATTATCTCGAGATAATTCTGTCTAGAATTCAGAAATCCATTCCGAATTGAGAACCTAGATGGTTAACCGAAGGAAAACAGAAAAAAAATTGAAGAATTTGCTGCCGTCACGGTGGGGCGCTGGCTTCAGTGATAACCACCATTTCATCATTAGGAATTTCCTGTTTCATTAGATTGTAAGGTGTCAGCTTGTAAACATCTTTATTTTAATGTATGACCAACAATTATTTATAATTAACGTAGGAGACTGGCTTCACCTCCTCATTACTTTGACTGAAGATTGGTATACCAAGATAATATTGTGAATTTGATGTTAAGAAAATTAACAGAGTGCATGAGGCCGGTTGTTTTTCTACGTCGAGCCTCCAATAGAAACCAAGTAAGTAGATGTTTAATTCTTGGTGTATTTTGCTGATTGTATGGTGGTTACAGACCTTGTTTTCTGAAGAAGCTCAGCAATAATGCGAAGGGTTAAACGAAGTTGTTTGTTACACTAATCGATCCTGGAAATCCTATTTAGTGTGTCAACAAGTACAACGAGTACTTCCCTACACAATGACTATTTGATATTAAGGACAATGACATTTTTCTCTTTGCATTATGATGGATATTTGTTTATGGACCAAAATAGTGGCATAGAGACAAAATATGAAAAAAAAGATTGTTATAAACGTCATGATTTTTATTAATAATTTTTATGGTGGGCGGGAGCGATGTATGCGCAGGTAAAGGGCGCAGCCATGGGATCACCTCTGTCACCGGTAATCGCCAATTTCTTCATGGAATTGTTTGAAGAAAAAGCCATTAGGTCGAGTCCTTTCAAACCCAAGCACTGGGTCAGATATGTCGATGATACCTTTGTGGTTTGGCCACACGGTAGAGATAAACTTACTGAGTTCCTTAACCACCTGAACAATGTTAGTCCTTACATCAAATTCACGATGGAAATAGAAGATGATAATCAGCTGCCTTTCTTGGATGTGGTGGTGTACAGAACGTCAACGGGTAGGCTTGGACACACAGTCTACCGTAAGAAGGCACATACCGATCGGTACCTGAACGCCAAATCACACCACCACCCCCAATAGAAGAGAAGTGTTATTAACACTTTGTTCAACAGAACCGAGGAGGTATGCGACTCCAGCACCTTGGACGACGAACGGAAACACTTGGAGTGGGCCTTACGTCAGAATGGATACACCAAGTCTGACATACGGGGTGTCACACAAAGAAAACCGCAAGAGGGGTTCGCTTGCTTACCATACATAAGTGGGATATCAGAGATAATCGGTAGATTACTGAAGAAATCGGGTATCACGGTAAGATACAGAGCACCAGCTAAGGTAAAGGATCTTTTGCCTAACCCAAAGGATATAATAATAATAATAATAATAATAATAATAATAAATGCCTTTATTCAGCAAAGATAATAATATTTATTATTATTAATATTTATTATTATTTTTTTTATTATTTTTTTATTATTAATAATAATAATAATCTTTATTTATCACACCACTCCTGACGAACGAAGGGGTATACAAGATAGCATGTGAGTGTGGAACATGTTATGTAGGACAGACAGGACGAAGCATCGAATGTCGAATCAAGGAGCACAGTAGGGACACGGCTAGGCAAGATTCAACAGTTCGCTGTTGCTCAACACTGCCACGATTCGGGACACACAATGGATTTCGATGAGGTGAAGATGTTGGCAAGGGTGGGTAATTATCATCGAAGGCTTATTAGAGAAGCCATCGAAATGTACAAACATCCTGACAACATCAATCGCGAGGACGGCACTGACATTAGTAGGGTCTGGAAATCGATCCTAACGCGGTCAGGTGGAAAAGCACATGGGAGTGGTAGCTCCAGATGTACGCAGTGAGGTGTAAATTTAGGTATATAAGGGAGATTTCTTTGGTAGGTCTTCAGTATTCAGTTAGCTCTGAAGAAGCGAGCAACATGGTTCGCGAAACGTCAGCATTAACAAATCTTGACACACGGCATAACCCGGAAGCAGTTTATTTTCTAAATTTTTATTTGTTTATGTTTTTATTTAGTGAGGATGACTTGCTGTAATTTTTGTTTCTTTCAATTTAGATTTTCTTTTATATTATCTGTATGAATAAACAGATCTTTTACAGGATCTGGCCCCTCGGACCAAGTAGAATGACGTCAAATTGACGTCGCGTGAACTTCTCGCGTGTAGTTTATGGAGTATCACTCACGTGACGTCAATTTGACAATTTCCGACTTGATGGACCAGTTCCTTTAAAAATCCGTCTATAAGAACATTTTCGAGAAACAGGCAATTGAGAATTAGAAAAACATTGATCCTTCTGGGGAGCATAGATTTTGTGCATTGAAAGGAGATAAGCATTTTGATGTTTTGACGTCATGTTTGTGGGACAAAAATGAGGTTACTACGTATAAAAACGGAATTTTGTTATAGCAGCTGATACAAATGTCCAAAAACGTCAAAATTGTTCCACAAAACGTCTATTTCTTTCCTTATATTAGTTTCGAAATTCAATACCAGGGACAAATCGTAGGCCCCGCATATACAAGGCGTGTCTCTGGTTCTTTCCCGCATTTTTTTTAGGTAGGCATGTCATTCTGAGTAAAAGGTTTCATATACATATGGCGTTATTTGTCTTTTTTCAAAGAAAATAAAAAGGAACATGCAAGTTAAACACTGCGAAAACGGAAAAAGAAAACAAACAATACCCATCATAATGGAAAAACTAAATAGATATTAATAGGAAAAATAATAATTAAAAATAATAAGAATAAATTGAAAAAAAACAGGAAGAAATAAATCCATACGAAACTTTTACTAGTTTTGTTTAATGTGAATGTTACTCCGCGTAGCTTTTTGTTCTCTTATTATTATTTTTATAAGTTGAAATCGTTTAAAAAACGATTTTGTTAACATTTCAAACGGTGACATTTTAGTGAATTGGGAAAATAATTAAGTGAATATGAAAGTTTTTACTCAGGATGACTTTTGCTTTCTGGAAAAATCTTTTTCGCCCACAAAAACGTTTCTTAAAAAAAAATTAGTAATCTTAAATACCGAATCGATAACAAAAATTCTTTTTTTGTGTCATTAATATTTATTTAAATATGATAAAATAAAAAAAATTCTTTCCACAATGAATTCATCCACATTTTCCTTGTTTATATTCATCCCTGCAGTGCCATAGAAGACTCTATTTTTGTGAAAACGTCACTATACAAATATGTGATTATTATAGGCGACTTCAATCCGAACAAAACTAAGAACAAACACATTGCAACGTTTCTAAATAATTCTCCGTTCTTGAAAGTCCCTACACCTCCAACATTCATCATGCAACACAACAGTACCACCCCGGATCTACTCATGTGGTCTAGCAACCTATATCCACTTATCCATAAGGTAACGACAATCGGTGACCTTTGCTCAGATCACTTGGCACTTGATTTCTGCCTAAAGATGCCCACCACGCTGCCTGTAGAACCTCCACAGATGCTGGTCAACTACAAACGCTGCGACACCAGAAGGGTGAATGAGGACATCCGATATTTCATCGATAGAAACCGTGATATCTCAGCCGACACCATTTCATTATTTAATCAAACCCTCTCCGATCTTAAAAAAAATTAGTAATCTTAAATACCGAATCGATAACAAGAATTCTTTTTTTGAATCATTAATATTTATTTAAATATGCTAAAATAAAAAAATTCCTTTCCACAATGAATTCATCCACATTTTCCTTGTTTATATTCATCCCTGCAGTGCCATAGAAGACTCTATTTTTGTGAAAACATCACTATACAAATATGTGATTATTATAGGCGACTTCAATCCGAACAAAACTAAGAACAAACACATTGCAACGTTTCTAAATAATTCTCCGTTTTTGAAAGTCCCTACACCTCCAACATTCATCATGCAACACAACAGTACCACCCCGGATCTACTCATGTGGTCTAGCAACCTATATCCACTTATCCATAAGGTAACGACAATCGGTGACCTTTGCTCAGATCACTTGGCACTTGGTTTCTGCCTAAAGATGCCCACCACGCTGCCTGTAGAACCTCCACAGATGCTGGTCAACTACAAACGCTGCGACACCAGAAGGGTGAATGAGGACATCCGATGTTTCATCGATAGAAACCGTGATATCTCAGCCGACACCATTTCATTATTTAATCAAACCCTCTCCGAATCCATTAGAAAAAACTCCCCTACTGTCCAAAAATCCTACTATAAATATCCACTCCCACCATTCATACTTAGACTCATTAAAGAAAAAAGGCGCATTTATAGAGAATTCCAACATAATGACTATAGAGAACTGAAGAAAAAAACCAACGAACTTAATAAACACATATATACACTAATACTGCAGTATAAAACTAAAACGTGGTTACAGGCTTGCGACGAAATAAATGAAAGTAAAGGAAAAAAATATTGGCAGAAAATAAAACAACCAGCAAAATATAAACAATCAGTGTACGTGCATCCAGTTACGGATCCAGAGAATAGCAATATCGCCACTAATCACCAAGATATCGCCAATGCACATGCCAAACATTTAAAAAGCGTATTTTCGCCAGACATTCTACATCCCATAAAACCTGCAGCTCACTGTCGATAGAGATGGATGAATACCTATTGATTTTGCAAAATGGTAAAAATTCATCACCCGGTTACGACATCATCACCCGAGGCGTCCTTCGACAACTGGATCAGACAGTGCACAGACACATATTAAACATGTATAAGTATTGCCTCGATACTCAACTATTCCCATCCTGCTGGAAGAAAGGTATTATTACATGTATCCATAAGAAAACTGCTGATCCCTACGACACTAACAACTATCGCCCAATCACACTATTACCAGTATTAGGAAAGATCTTTGAGACAATACTAAATCGTCGACTGGAAGACTTTTTAAAAGACAGAATTCCACCGTATCAATTTGGCTTTCGTAAAGGAATGTCCCCAATTCACCCGCTCACGGTACTAACGTCGAACCTACAGACAATACACCTACAAGGAAAAAAATCGGCAGTGGTTTTTATGGACATCAATAAGGCATTTGATTCTGTTTGGCATACCGGTCTGTTATACAAATTATCCCAATTAAATGTCCCCAATTCCCTCATAAACCTAATAAATCAATTCCTTCAGAATCGTTCCCTACAGACCAAAATTCAAAACTCCCTGTCCGATGCGTTCGTCCCGTTACAAGGTGTCCCACAAGGTTCCCCATTATCGCCATTATTGTATAATGCATTTTGCGCCGATATCTACGATCCCAATCCACTTAACCTAAATCCCACATCCTATATCATACAATATGCCGATGATACCACCCTAATTTCCCACTCTTCTAACCTTACCACTGCTGTTAATAACCTGCAACAACTACTTGACCATACCGAGACCTGGTTCAATTTATGGCGTATTAAAGCAAATCCCTCAAAAACCCAACTCCTTATCCCCTACCATAAAATCAAAGATACTTCTCCTACAGTAACACTAAAAAACAAAATTATTTCACCGTCAAGCACATGTAAATATCTTGGAATCACAATAGATCCAAAACTAAATTTCACAAAACATGTCAATATCACCAAAACTAATATGAAAAATAGAGCAACTCACTTCAGAGGATTGACGTACAAGAACAAAGGTATTAATATGAAAACAGCGTGTCACATCTACAAAGCCATATGCAGACCCATGTAGAATACGGATCTCTTCTACTGATCAACCAAAACAAATCATTAATTGAGGCTCTAAACGTCGCGGAAAGAACAGCTCTTCGATGTATCACCCGAATACGACACCCAAACAATCCTTTACACAATCCTTCCAACATCCTATTATATGAAAAAACAGCAATCACCCCCTTCAACGAACGAATAATCCCGCTCCATATAAAAACCTGTTCCAAATTTCCCGAATCAATCCACCACCTATTCCTTTCCTGCGACAATGATACCCGTCCACAGTACAAAACTCCCGAAAAAACACTTTACGAACACATAAAAACCCTATGAAGCAAACTCAAATAACCAAACACTAATGGAAGTCAGCAGGGCAGAAAGACCACGGTCGATAGCCCATTCCGACAGACGAGAAGAAGATTTTATATGAAATCTAATATAATATAATAAATGTAAACCCATAATGTTCGAATAAAGTCTTGTATATATATATACAAAAATTATCTTTAGAATCAAATAGGTGTTTTGATCCAAAAGCAGAAAAAATAAAAATAATTTAAGATCTGTTCAATTCCATTCTAAAACCCAAGCGAGCAAAGCCGCGAGCACCTAATCGATTATTCCTAAATAATTGTACGCATTCATAGATTTTGTATGGATTTTTTACATTCATTATTATGTACCCCCTTAATGAGAAGAAGACATAAGCAAACAACAAGTTCGGTGTGTGATATCTTGATATAGTACAATGTCCACTGTACAGTGTACACCGACGTTATAATAATACCAATCATATAGACAGAAGAGTTCCTCTCTTTAACCACTGTGATGATCCGCACGTCAGATCTTCCCACTAATTGACACAACCTTGCGATGCAAATCCTTCGCGTGTCCAGTAATTGGCACAGAAACCCATTCATCCTTGTTACTAGGCTGTTACTAGGTTTCCGTTTATGGTGGTCATCTGTATTCTAGTGCGGGTGCCAACAAAACAGTTTTATCTAGCATCTAGCCGCTCTGGGGCTGCTGCTGTTGCATCCCAAGCACGATGCACAAAACTGCACTATAATTACGTACCAATATTAGCGGCGCCCGACATTATCGTTATTATAGAAAGTCATCATCATTATCCGTACTGATCATCCTCATCATCGTGCCTAACTGCAACCCCGTTGCCGCGCCCTGTCGCCTCCCGTCAACCCCAAACGCCCCACGTTAGATGATGTAACGAAGGCGACGCTGCGCCTTAAGGACGGCTATTAACTTTGATTAGAGCAAACCCGAGGATCTACATTAGGCAATAATGAAAGGATAATAATGATAATAACAGCGACAATCACGGGACGTTATGAACTTAACACGATTTCGTTTATGTAGCATTTTTAAAACATGCTGTGTCATGCGTGGTTTTCTTGAGTTGGTAGATAATTTCCATGTATCGTTTTATAGTTGTGTTTACTGTACATAAATAACTTGTTGTATAATATAATACTATGTATGTATAATATATGTATATAATACATTATGCTGAGATATGACATACACAAATATAATTTGCCCAGGAATTACTTCTTCCTGCAATGGATCAGATATTATGGTATTTTTATTTGAGTTTAAAAATGATGACTCAAATATCTTTAAAATGATGGAGCATTACGTCTTATGATGAAACGATCAACAGGGATTATAACCAAAGTTGGCTTGATTGCACGGTATGACCATGCGAATTTTTTTCAAAACCAATATAAGAACTGATATGTACATTAGTGACAGGAAAACTAGGTCCACAAAAAATCCTGGGAACGGAGGAGGAACAAGATTGCTATTTTATAAAATAGTTTATATTGTGGTTCCGAAAGGGTCAAATTTTGACAACATATTTCTTCGTAAAATACTCGCTATGCAAAATAGCACATCCTGTATTTAGTAAATCTCAAAAAAAGAGAAACCTTCAACAGCATTTGTGCATGTTGAAGCAACCACTCTATTTCAGTATCTCGATGAACAATTTTACATTATTTATTCAAATCTATCTGTCCAAAACGTGGCAAAATTGACACTTGACATCGTTTGGCGTCGGACAACTCTCGGTATATCGCTTGATTCGCTAACCGATATATAGTCTGTTCATGTTAGGGGGCGTACGAGCGTATGGGGAAGGGTGTTGCCTCGTACGCATCTTGGGTTCAAATCCCGCCGAGCCCAAAAAATTTTCAAAAACGAATCTTATGTCCAAAGTTTACGTCCCCGACCTCTAACCGTTGCAAGAATGAATGCCTAAAAGGTGATACCGGCAGCATACAAACTTAGGGCACATAGGGTAATATAGGACTATATTTTACGACAGGTTGAAAGTTAAGAAATGATTATCACTAGTATGTCTTGCCAAGGAATTTTTGTCGGATCTTTTTTTTTACTGTTTCTTTGATTGTGAGGATTATTCAAAGGAAAGACCCTGATTTGATAAAATGGAGGAAGATATGAAGGTTTAAAACTTATGTTCATAAAATCTCAGTTCACGAGAAAACCGACTTTAAAGTTTACTCTTTAAATTGTGTTCCAATTTGTGTACTCACAATATTATCAAATGGTGCAGTACTCTAAGGTTTAAATTTGTTTCGCCCATGAATACGCTGGAAACAAATAAAATTTCTGTTTTTCTTATTGGTGTCATCATTCTCATACACATTTGGGTTCAGCATTTTCTGAGCAATTTCATATCTTTTACCATGACATATATTTAATACAATCAGATTAGTATTTTTTGAAAATTTTTGGTAATCATACGGGGCCATGACACAATGTGTGCTGTCTACCAATATAAATTGACTCTCTATTACTATTAATTACAAAACTAACCATACAATTCAACGTTCTGTGAGATATACTGTATATTTTTAATTGTTATAATTTATTTATTTTAAACGAATGATACTAGAACAGCAATTTAATTTAGTTAGTTTATTTTTCCTAGTAATTTTCTTACAGCAAATATAATGTTGTCTCGTTTGTATTATTGTCCGTCCAATTTTTAATGATTCACACATATAAGATTCTTTTACATACACCAAAAGCTATGCAATTTTTCCGGAATCGGGGTCGTACTCTGAAGTCGGACTACAAAAATTATGTGGTTTCAGAGTCGAGAGTTTTTTTACCGCTTCCACAGCTCTGAATTCTGTACTGCGCTTCATATTTAACGCACCACCAAAAATATATCACAAATTCAAGGTAAGATTGTTGCACATACTTTTGAACATACACATGGTGCAACAATGACAAGATCTTTTATCGAAATATGTAGTATTCTGTGGTTTGTGCTACAGTGAACTCCAATTGTAGTCCAATCTTTTCTGAACATTTTGTAGGGGATTGTCACTTATCAGTAGGGTGTTTTGAGAACTTTCTGGACTGAGAGGATATCTTGTTCAGGAAATCATCCCACATTTTGATTACTGGAAGTTTCAAGAATCATAAATATATTCTATCGATCGGTTGTATTTATAAAAGAACATGTCCACAAAGATTGTGTAAGTGACATCCAATTTCGTTTCCAGTTCCAATCAATAGAACGTCGACATGAAGAGATGAACAGTCGACGACATCACGTGAGTTACCCAAATTCTAATAAACAGCATTATCCAGTCATTACATCAACAGAAAGCCCGCCATCACGGCCAACACTGTAATTTGTATATTCAATATCCACAATAACGTAGTAAGCTGTGGCTTTGTACACTTTTCTCGTTAACTTTTGCGATTTGATTTAATGATGGGTGGTTGTGCAGGTGCCATCATGACAAAGAAGCGTCTTAAACACATAATATATATTCAAATTAACCGCTTATTTTATACGAGGATACGCAGAATACGTCAGCCCCTTCAAACATTTAGCACAGTTACAAAATCTCTATTTTTAGGAAATAATTCATTACGAGACTTGATAAAGATCGGTTTGTTTAATCAAACACTAGAAGAAGTTGTCGAACATCGAAGGTCAGGTAATGCCGACGAAATCTTGGAAAAAGACTGCAACTTACTTCGAACAAAAAAATATTGAGGTGCCTATCCTTTTATTTTTGGGCAGATTGGACATGTTTAAGAGTAAGATCACATAAATATCAACTTTTAATTTTTTTTGTAATATTTAAGTTTCGTTTCTGAACTATTTGTTGACACATAAATTCTGACTAATATAGGCGTAAACTATAGTTTACATGGCATATATGCCATGTAATTGTGATATGTGCCATGTACTATTAGTTACCAATGAATAACCCCCAATAAGCAAGATTGCTCAAAGCATATATAATGTATTCGTGCTGAATAGCGAATCAGAATTAATAATGTTATTAAGGCGAAATTGAGCGAGCATATGCGTATGGGTTCTATGGCGTCAACTTCCATTATCGAAAATTGACATTTAAAATTTCATATCCGCCCCCAATTTCGAATATCCGTTAAAGGGTGCGCGCTAATGCGGAAGATAGGGGAGTACGTGCAAGATACGATAACCCTCGGGCACAGAAACTTGTTTAAAACGTATTTTTGGGCGTGACCTTTATAAGAACTATAAGGAAAATACTAAAATACTAATACTAATACTAATATAACAATTACAAATACACGACTATATGTGACGAAATAGACCACGAAATCATGGTTAATGTTGGATTCAGATAAAAAATTCTCCCACTGTATAAGATTAAAGATCACATACTACAAATAATTCAATTAAATGTATCTAAAGATTTGATTGATAAATACATTTTTACATTTTCATCAGTTGCAAATTTATGGACAATTTAGGGGTATGCTGTAAGTCATGCTGTAGTAGCTGGTCATAACAAAGTTCTTTAATTATTTCAAGAAGCTGCTTATTTCAGTAGCATTACCAAACACAAATGCACTTTATTAAAGCTTTGAAAATATCTAATTGCCAATTGATATTATATCGTTATTATTATACCCTCTATCTGCACTAATCAGCGATAACCTCTTGGTGAGCCTCAAATTTAAATCCGCATAAACTATTTTATATCTTATGCTTCTCTATAACTCCCTTGTCCGCTGGAGTCTAAAATCAGTTGTATTTGGTATAATGTTAAAAATTAAAATGAAGTACCTACGTACCTGCTTTAACAAATATAGATTGAAAGTCAAGAATCAAGTAATTTGTCTGTCCCATAAAGACTTCTGCCTTTGGGTCCAACTAAGTGAGGAAAGGTAATTTATTGGTAACCTTAGTATCTGTAGAAACAAGTTATGATTTTTGCATCCTAATTTTTACGAACTTAATTGCATGATTTGGAGTTCTCAGTTCTGCAATTAGAATTAATCAATTGGAAATGTAAATTAGCAACAAGAAAAACGTAAAAAATCACATTGTTTTCTATATTGGTACAAATTTAACTCCCTGAATATCGGCCATTTGTTTGAAGTCACTATCAGTTGTAATTATGGTTTTATATACTGGAAAACGTTTTCCCCATTATTGCTTGAACTAAACGTTGCTCATGGCTTTATGGCATCATTGTTAACATAATATGTAGATTAGCATACATACTAGGAGCTCTAAAAACTCTGAAATCAGCGAACAAAATCTTAATTACTACACAGAAAATGTAATAAGACGATTAACCAAAATAACGTGCATATGCATTGGATTCTGTTCTATCAGATACTAACGAGTAGGTGTGCAAATGTTTACTAACATGCACAGTTTGTTGGTAACAGAAAATAAAACACTTACCAGCCAACAGTATAATACGTAATTATTTTATCCCCCATTGACAGTAACATATTTAAATCCATTTCTGATTTTTTATCTGAATATTTGAATAACTTCGGAATAAGCGCAGCACTACTACTACCCTATGCGGAATAAGTCGGTAGGTAGTAAATGACGGTTTGGATTTTTCAAGTCATGTCATACGCACATGCAAATATAACGTATTTTTAATTTTAATTTGGTCACTTCTCTAAATGTCACATGTTCATTTCAAAATTTAATCGCATTATCATAAATAGATCGTAATTTGCCCAAAATAAGCGATATCTTCCATGTATGTACTTCAGTCGATATATCGAATATTTAAAACGAGAAATACAGACATGATCGACACTACTTGACTGAATCATAGGTATTATACGGATGATTGTATATTTTTAGATATATGTAATTGTTTCGATTGACAAGCTATCTTTTAATGGTTAAATACGTATTGAAGAAAAATAAATTATAAAATCTGGGAAAGTAAAAGCGTTTCAGATGAAAACATGCTCCTGTGCATAATTTATTGAAAAGCACTTTCTCTTCTTTCCCCCACGTAATTTGGGGCAACTTGACATTTCTTTTTCGAATATGCCTTTGATGTTGTCACGCCTTTTATATTCTTGTTTTGTGTTGCCATCTGTAGCGGTCCTCATGACTGGACATGTTGATTCTTTCAGATTGTTGATTCATGTGTTTCCATTTACCTTAGTAGTAGTAGTTATCGCACCTTCTACGTTGTATCTTGCTAGTTTATTTTCATCAAATTATCCTCTGATTCCTTCTGTAATAATCTTTGAGTTTAATCATTCTTTTTGTGAATGGCCATGTTTGCTGATGTAATTGTCCATTGTTCATTTAGAGCAGCGGTCCCCAAACTACGGCCCGCGGGCCACATTGAGCGGAGTAGACTTACGACGCGGCCGTGAACAAGAGAAGGATAGCGGTAAAAGTTTGGGGACCCCTGATCTAGAGCATAGTTTCTCATATTGTTAGCACAAAAAATCCTTCCACGAAGTTTCTTTTAATAATTATTAACAAACCAAAAACAAGTACCTATAAATTCAAGTTATAACAGATAAATGCTTTGATGTTCTTGCCCGGTAGTAATTCACAGAAATTCAAGAACTATTGGGTAGTACTATAATAATGCTATAACAGATAAGCACACTAGCAAAGCTACAAAGAGACTGCGAGGTAAATAAAACATTACGCATTTCGTGGTACATGCGCGCGCATTAACAGGTCAGTCTTCACCGCCGGAAGCCGGAATGTCGCAGCATGTCTGGAGGAGAGTCGGGGTACATCGATGCTGATTCTGGAAAGGACATACTGGGACTCAATTCTGTTCGAAAGTAACATCTGCAAGAATTTAATACTTTATACCGTAAACTCATTTCTCTCCGAGCCGTCAGAGAACCAATGCCGTAGTGTAGCTCCACCTGATTGAGTCCCTGCTCCGGGTATACTCCATCAGCACTGTACGACAAATACTTCAGGAACCATCTGTGGATGCGATCGACCAACAAATATTGAACTGCATAGTGAGGGCACCATATTAAGCTAGCTCATGTTATTTACAAGGTTTTAATAACATTAGAGTCCGTAAACAGGCTGGTGAGGACATCAGAAAACCTAACAGCCTAGCAGTAGACGCAGTCAGCGAGTCGATGTGCGCCCGAAAGTAACAGCAGCATCAAGCATCACCCAACATCCCTGAATATCCCCAAAATCATAATCCAACATTTCTCAACATTCAGGTGGAGTTTTGTGTTTTGGGTCATCCTGTACAGACCATTTGCTTTTAACCCTATAAATCAAAAACTTTGCCCATTCAATATTCTTCCTGTCTTCAGAAATAATAATCAAATTTCAAAACTGCTTTCTTCACACCGACAAACTATCTATCCTAGACGAAAGTGGGGTGTACTCCATTGGATGTTGCAATTGCAACAGTCTTTCCATTCGTCAGACTGGTAGAAAATTATCCAAAAGAATCTCGGAACATAAAAACAAAAATAATTCTATGTCTTTAGACATAGAGTTGAGACTGGTCACAATATCAATTACAAAGACATTAAGACTCGTGATAGAAAGACACAAGGCAATGCATAAGAAAACACTTTTAAACGATCAAATAGAGACCTTTTTTAAACCCTTATTTACCTGTATCATTTAAAAAAAAAATTTAGTTTCCGAACTATCAAACCTTTGCTACACTTGTGTCTTTCAATTCTCAAAATTATAATTATAAATACATTTTCTCCTTTTTACTTGCCATGTACCTATTGCAATAAACGATTATTGTCCGTCATGTTTGTATTTATCGTTCGCTTCATGTTATTTATGCTTGTGACTCCGTTTTTATGTTCTTTTTAATTCGCCGATCTCACGATGCTTGTCATTATTGTTACTCCTTTGATTGCGTTCACATCTTTCTTGATTCAACTTTTAGCGGCCCAGTGTTTTAGTTTTGTCATGTTTTCGATTAAACTCACACATCCTTACTAATTTTTCACTTCAACACGTCAGGCTTCACCACTATTAAAAACCTTTAAAACTTTACAATAACTTTACTTTCGTATTTCTACTGTTAATTATATTTAATTATATGTCAATGATTTTTAGTGACTTTTCATATTCTCGCTTTGGTGGATCTGTATTGGTCGGCCTCTTGATGCCTCTTGCAATTTTAACTGTTTGATTTCCTCTTCAACCGCGAAATAATACACCTTTGTTTTCCACAAGAATGTTCAACGACAGCATGTTGAATGCATATATTATATTGTAGAAGTTCGGACTGTGAGTTATACTTTTTTACTTTTAAGACTATAATTTTAAACTGTTTGTCCTTTGTATTCTTTTATGTAGATTTTGGACTGATTGATGTGACTGGGTCACGTACCGTGTCCCCAAGTAACCAAGAAACAAAAGAGGTTTTTATTTAATAATTTTTAGTGGTAATACGGACCATATTGATCTGCTCTCGGGCGTCCTCTGCAGAGGTTATGGACATGTAGATTTGAAGATCGTCCGCAGAAAAGGTCGGTGGCGTATATGCTGCTATCTACACTGGAGGTCCCGGTTCGATCCCTGGCTGTCCTGGTATTTTAGGCAGGGAACAGATGCCTTTGCATGTCGTCTTCCATCGTATGAGGAAGTAAAGCCGATGGTCCCGTGTGCTGGCATGTTGGGACGCATAGGTTAATGAACTCAGTTCGACAAAATGTCTGAGAGTATGTAGCCTGCTCTCAGCGTCGGTGGTTGGCCTAAGGGACCACGAAATCCACCAGACGACGAAATTAGTATTTATAGTGCCGCAATGATCTCAAACAAACAGAGTGCCATCTAGCGGAGAAGTATATACACAACGGTCCATTGTTGCAGCAACAATTCATTCTGAAGCCGTTCTCGTTGCCACAAGCTATCAAAATGCTCTCAGTTAACCTACAACTTACTGGGAACTTCTATTCACTCGCCGGTACACGTACAGATGGCGCCATACGCGCGCATACGCCGGAAAACGTAATACATAACACTCAGGAGATGAAATTCGTTGCGGTCGAGAACGAACTTTACGGTCTACGGAGCGTCACTATAATCGCGGAGTGGAAATTATGTACATTCATCTTTTTACGCTACGTTGTTACGCTGCGGTCACGTCTATACTATACTTGGTCCTCAAGTTGCGGAAATATATCGACGTAAAATAAAGAAGTTATAAGAAGTTGTCCGAAAAGCTAGGACTGAACAAGGCTGCTCGCCTATGAACAAGACAAACACGACGAACACACTGCTGTTTTCTACTGCGTTCAGGTGTGCACGTCCACTGTGGTCTCTGTAATTTCTTTTTAAAATATTGTCTCTGTCTATGACGTCTTGCACCAAACAACATAATTTAAGAATCTCCCCCACTACAATTTAGGATTGATAATGGCGTAACTGCCGAAACATGTTTCCTATATATTTGCAATATTATTTTGCAAATAAATGAGGTTTCCTTCTTCTACTTCACCAAGACAAACAACAGTAGGCCCAAATAATTCCAGTGCCACACCAGATGACGGCTTAACTTCAGAAGACGTGAATCTATTGAAAAAAGAAAACATAATAAGACTTGCGATCTGAAAGGTGAATGATCCTATGACGTCCAACAAACCCACACGAGATATCAGCATGATGAAGCGTGCCAAAAGCGCGGGAAATGTCAGTATATATAACATCTATTTGCCCACGGTTATCTAAAGATTCACAACTAAGAATTAAGTTATGGTGGCTAGATTTGTTACAGTCGACAAATCGGTAAATCGTTCTGCAGTTGTCCATTGCGCTGGAAAAACTTTTGTGACATTTGAAAGATTTATCATCGTCGTCAGCGGACCAGCAAATACTGGGCCAGCATGGCGATCCATAATACACGGTATCATGTCGTGTCCCGCAGCCAGCTTATCAGGAAAAAACTTATATGATTATTGGTACTATTTTCCAGAGATATAGTTTGGTCGAGATTTTTAAATTCAGTTTTAACCGATGAATTTCATATCGTTTATACATCTGTAATATATGTGCTACCTCGATCATAATCAGGTACTTACGGCCGATCTGATACAAAGTGGATCGAGACGTAGGCATAGAACTGCATGACCATGTCGGAACATGATCATTTCGTACCTACTTGTTTGGAGCGGATACCGTACGGTAAATAAGTTGATTAAAAATTAATTAAAATCGTAATTACAAAAAACGACCGCGTCGAAGCGACCGCGAACGAACCAATTTCCTCCCGAAACTTATTTATTCTGCATTGAAAATTATAATAATCTCTATCCGATTATCAACGGGCCCAACATATCATTAACCCCAACAATTTCATATAATTTGAGATCGCGGTGCCTCGATATGTGCATCCTTATGGATGTTTTCGGGTTCACGTTCTCGTTTATTATCATCGTATTTTTTCTATTATTTTTGTGTAATGCTTTTTAAATGTGTAATTTTGTGGACTATTTGTGACGGAAGGAAATTTGCCACAATATTATTGGGACCAGTATAACAACTCTGCTTTAGTATGACAAGTTTTATCGGACAGACGTTTTAACATAGCGCGTGTCAATTTTGACATTAATGAAATACCGCGTCACAGAGTTTTTAACTTCACGGCTCCAATTTTTCAGTTCAAGGTTCCAGTTTTTATTTCAGCCTATTTCAGCATACTATTGAGAACTCTATTAGGTCGCTTATTCTGATATTAAAAACAATTGTTGTGTTAGAATTCCTTAAGTGGGATAAAGTAAGAACATAAACAGTGACTATTAAAGCTATGAAGCGAAAAGCTATGTACAGCTTTAAAAACTTTTACAATTTGCTGTCAGCTGGTGGTACGCGACCAATAAAAAAATTTTTTTAATGTGACATTATTATTTTAGTAAATTCAATCAACATTGGAAATTAAAGCTACGATGCAAAAATCTTGTGACAACTGGTAATTGGTGTTACAGTAAAAAAATAGGTACCACGAGAAATAGTCGTTTTTTTTAATACTCTTCAAAAAATAACATGGCTTATATATACTGAAAGTAAGATAACTAGTAAAAACTAAAAGAAGTGGTATAATGGGTTTCATTACTGTTAAACGTTGAACTTAAATTGCGACATTGTCTCCTTAGGGGTAATCTCAACGTTCATTTAAATAATCTACGTTCATTTAAATAATCATTTAAACCTACTGCTCTATCTCATCGAAAACAAAATGAATTCAAAATATCATGTGACCTCGTATTTTTTTCACTTTAATTTAAGTACTACTTAGATTTAGGCTTTCTAAAAAACAATGAACAAAGCGAGCTCCCCGACGTTACGCTTTTAATATTGTGATTGATGGGCCATTTTTAGTCAAACTTTGGGACAAAATCATTGTTGATCAGTGTCGTCAAATAATAAATGATTACCTATATAATTATATAGTTTTACTTTTTGTCAATAAAAAGTCACGTTAAAGACGTTATGATTTCTGCCTTTTCAATAATTAATATGCTAAGCTGTATTCTTATATTAAAAAAGTAACCCTTGAAAATGTGTTTGGTTTTATCTGGATTAGAAGTAGTCATATTCTCTTTTGCAAATACAAAACAATGCTTTCTTTAGTAAATTTGGGAACTAAAAAGCAACATTGCCTGTACATTATTTGTACTGTACTGTTGATGTATGCACTGAATAACGCCATGGGATTTTCTTCTACAGATGTAAATTATGAAAATTGATCTTACAATCATTATCATCTGTAAAGTGTACAGTCATTGTTTTGTTTAAATCATTAATGTTGATGATAGGTTCTTAATATCTGACAGCTAACATTAGTGAAAAACGAGCTTTGACAATTACACGAAATATATTTATCGTGAAACAATAATTTATAATTTTTTTCTTTTTTTGCAGGTAAGTTTCTAACCCCAACTATAAAGAATCGGCTAACGTAAGTTGAATAAATTGTCACTTGTACTTACTGACGACCGACGATATTATTTTCGTCATATGCGGTAGTAGACTTTCCGTTGCATTTGAATTTGTACGAATAACACTATACAAATCAGATCAATCCAAAATTGAATGGTATTAAATCAAAATTGAATGCATAAACTACTTCGTCAAATATGCTTTACATTATAATTAGGAATTATTCTAATGTGCAACTGGACACAAATTATGCAGTGGCAAATCTAATTTGCGCAGTGGGAACCTCAAATGTGTGCAGTAATCAATTGTTCGAGTTTTATAAGGATGTATAAGTATGTCTTACCCCATAAGAAACGTAATGCATTAAAAGGTCATACGATTGCTTTTTTATAGACGTGCAATCAGTATGTCAGGTTTTTAAAAAGGCTAGTAACAAGTGAGAAAATTCGGTCAGGCAAAAGTTAAAATACTCCCCACCCTCCTAAAAAAATCTGATTTTTTAAAGATTAATTAAGGAAGTTTTTAAGGCATAAGCTTGTATACCAACTGTCAAATTTTCTGATCAAAATTTATAAATCTGTACCTGCCACGCCTCCTTAAGGGCGTTTAACAAACATGGAACGGACACAAAAATTACTTTGCTATAAAAATGGTATTTTGATCAAATAAAATTGCCTGTTTGAATACTTTTTAAAATAACGAGATGTGAACATTTTTTGCAACTAATAATTATAAATTTGTATTTATTAGAAACTTTTTAGTATAAGTAAAACAAAGAAACACAGGGTGATATGGCTAAGAATGAGATAATACTTTATGCTCAATTTATTGACGCTAACATTGAGTATCCGCTCCAAATTTGTATTCCTATGAATTGGAGCAGTTACGTCAACATATTGAGCATAAAGGGTACCTACATATACTCATTTTCTGTTTACTCATCAGCTATTTTCTATAATTTCTAGTCATTTTCTTGACATTCAATAGAAGTTCCACTGTGTTATACTGTCAGTAGCAAATTGCTCATTTCATTTATTTATTAAATTCCTCAAAATGTTATTCTAGCTATTTGAACCTAAAAGAAAATGTCACAGCTCTATATTTTAACATAACATGTTAGCAAGTGAAATAAAATACAACAAATATAACAAAATTACTAATGGACTTGATGGAACATTGTTATTGCCATGTTATTGCACATTGTTATAAATGCTGGGCCATTGTAAATTAACATTTGATGTTTAAGATCATGTACACAGCTTTTCTTATACAAAGGGAGCCACAAGGACGTGTTATTAGTTTTGTGGTAGATGACGTTACAACCTTCAAGTTAACATATATTTTCTTTTAATGGAATAGCCTATATTTCTGTATATTTTCCTATGTAGTCCTACCTACATAAGTCCTTACATGTTTTGAATAAGCAACAAATTATATCTCAACTACTAGAAATTTAAACACTTATCAAAAAACTTTATTGTTTATGTCGATACTTATCATGCCACCAAATAAAGTGACCAGGTTTCATATAATCGACGCTAAAGCGCAATTATCTCCAAATAAGCAGATTTTTACACAATAGTATGCTAATACTTTTTATGTGAAAAACTACGAACATTAAAAAAAAATAACCATTTACAAGTTGTTGTAATAAGAAAGTTCTTAGACAGAACGGAAGATGTAGTTCAACATTATGAACACGCTGTATACAAACTAATTTTCGAATATCTTGAACTTGATATAACCATACATTCTAAATAGAATTTAATAACTGCAAATAAATTTCTAGTAGTTCAGTAATAATTTGGTTCATAAGATGCTGTAGGCTAGGAATTTGTCAGTAAGTACTCTTTTTCGCCTAATGCGTGTTTTTCAAGATGCAATGTTAAGATTAAAATGACGCACTGTATTATTCACGTGACAATTACAAGTCCTTAGGCTCTTATAAATTCCCAAATCCACGTTTTCTTTTTAAATCATGTTATTCAAACACATAATGATAAGTACTAAATGTCCATGCAGGTAGGAAACGTTATTTAAGAAATAAATATTTTTTTTCTTTTTGAGATAAGCCCTCGTAGTAAAATAAAAGAAATTATAGTACGATAGTGTGAAAAATAGTTTTTGTTAATGGCTCTTCTCCACATCTGAAATTGTTCTGGGTGATAAGTTGAGAAGACTATTACCTGGGGGAAGTTAGCAGTAAGCTTGTTTTTCAACCGATTTTAATAAATGATACATCATTTTAAAGCTCATAACGTCCTGATACCCCATGAGTTTTGCTCGGTCGATCAAATCATAATTAGTGCCCTAAAAATAAGAATGGAAGTTGACTTTTTCGACAATTTGGTAGTTTTCGGCATCATATCTCGGCTATGACTTAACCGATCATATTGAGCAATACATTAATCGAAAACACAAGTCTTCATGTACTCCCCTGTAGTTTTGCCCGATCGAAATTACAACAATTACCGCCTGAAAAAAAAAAATAACAAAGTACTAGCGTCGTGGGGACATGAACTCAGTGCAACCGCGTGCTTTGAACACCGATCAACAAAATTGTAAAAAAAGGCACTTCCTGTCATCCGATATTAATAAATTATGCACCAATCGATAGCTTAGAGTGGCAACAAGTTATGCTTGTTTTGCCCGGTCGAGATTCAAACAATTCAATTAGCGGGCAAGAATAATTAACAAAATTTGGCCACCGGAGACATCGAGAATGGTCCATGTCGGGTACAACGGTGCACAAAAGCACGTTGTTTAAGCACTTCCTGTCCTCCGATTTTAACAAATTATGCACCAATCGATAGCTTAGGGTGGCAACCACTTATGCTAGTTTTGCCCGGTCGAGATTCAAACAATTAGCGGGCAAGAATAATTAACAAAGTTTGATCTACGGAGACATCGAGAAATGACTGTGTCGGGTACAATGGCAAGCTTTCTAAGTACTTCCTGTCATCCGATTTTAATATATTTTGCACCAATCGGTAGCTTAGGGCGGCAACGAGTAATGCTAGTTTTTCTAGATTATTTCATATTTGTGCAGTGGGAAAAAATCCTTAGAATAATGCCTGATTGGAATCACATCGAAATCAGTCGAATAGAACTCAATAAAACATAACCTTTAACCGAATATACCTAATCATCATCGGTTACAATCAGAAACTAGTTCCAATCACATAATTACAACATTTTAGGTCGATTTTCCTGGTACATACTATTCATATTATACCTCCTAAACATACTTTAGGTATCCAGTAACGGCCGCAACTTAGCCAAGCGGTTATTCTGTTCAAGCAAGCATCGTCTTCGATGCTCTTTGGGTCTCACACGGTCCATTCGCTCGGAGCAGTACAATAAATAATCACCTTGATCGAATTATCCGTATGATGAATGCGATCCGTACCCACGGTCAAGTGTTTGGTAAATACTGCATCATTCCGAAAGAAGGGCCGTTTAGCTGTAATTGAGATAGAGCTCGGCATAAATCAGTTATCAGACAGATGCCCGAAGTAGTGACATGTGAGAAATTGACGGTATTTTGGCGGTCTGATGATTTATTAATGTAAGATAATGTTGGCGGGATATCGAGAAGTTCGCTGAAATGTGGGTTAAGCATGGATTAAATTTACCACGGTTTTACTTTGCGTTATTGGACATAGTTTTGGCGAACATGTGAGATTTTACGATTACATTTAATATCTGCATTCTTTTCATTAGAGATGAACAGCCGGTTTCTCAATTGCTGTTTATTTATAAGTTCTTCCGAACGCCGTTCTATTCTGGATCGCCGTTTATTGCAAATTGTCACAAAAATTATAAAATAAATAAGTAGTAGTGCATACAAGTATATAAAACATCTTTTACTCACACATCATAATCATACATCGTTGAATGATAATGATAATGATAATAACAATAAGTTGAGTCAACAAAACTAACATAACTGGTATTATTTTACCTCGTTACATATACTTTTTCAAGCCTGTACTTATTCCTAAAAACGGCAATCCATTTCGTCTAGATTTTCTACTTGCAAAACACGTAAATGGTCTAAGGGTGTTTCTCGGCTATACAGAATCTTAAGGCTCCCATTTCCGACCCCCAAACGCGAAAATATCCCACGTCATAATTATTGCGCCAATCGCGAAATGCTCGCTACCATTCGATTCTATACAACTGCCATCGGAGAGGAATTTCAATATTTATGAAAATTATGCAAATATATGATGCAAATTTATCCGTGAACTACAAATATAGAAATTTTAACTATAAGAGCACAAGCTATTTTCTTCTGAACTTCTCTAGACTTGCAGCCTCGAGTATTGTAGTGCGTGTTTGTAATAAGTTGGAAAACATGTTTACAGTAGGGACGATTGTGAAAGTACTCGATCATGGACTAGAAAACTCAAACACAGTCCCGTTTGAAGATTTGTACAAATAGAAAGCAATACATTAATTTCTTTAGGTTATAACATAGGTACGTCAAATTTGTTAAATACGAAATAAAAACAGACATGTTTATAGTAGCGCCATCTACATCAGGTATTTTTTTTTAATTCGAAGCTTTGGAGAGAAGTTTGCTACAGTTCGCTATTTGAATTGGGACGGGAACCTTAAAAGCAATATACCAAATGAAAGGTAAAAAGTACATAATTTCTCTTCTAGTGGTAGATTTTTGATTGTTTTGTTTGGTTTTGACAAATCTGTTGCTGACTATGACATAACATTGACGGATTTTGCAATTTTTTAATGGAGAACACAGTTAAAATTGAAAAAGTATATGTGGTGCTTTACCGTACCTTTGTTGTCGTTAAACGCCTTCTAGCAGACATTCTTGACGGCACAGTTGGATAAACGAATGACGGCAGTGGGTACACAGTCACTGAAAGCTGTACTTCTTTTCAGTACTTGGTGGTTCCTTATTTGATTTATAAAACCATTAATTCTGGTTAGTGGGCATAATCTCTCAAATATTGTAAGGAAGGCATTTTTTAGCTGGTTTAACGGTCAGATATCAACGGCAAAATATGCCCTGATCGGCTTCCATAACAGGCGATCATAATATGGGAGAGATCATAAGTATATTGCGGATGGAAGGCTTTAGCGACTGGATACTATTATGAACGGTAACAAATAAAGAATTATATATAGTCATAGAAAATAAACCTTTTTTTACAAGAATGTACAAAAACACAAAGTTAACATAAAATAAATATAGGTAAATAATATCAAATAGCAAAAATCAAATTATGAATAGTTGTGCAAGTTGAGTTCTTCATTCATAAATATACCTTTCAATATAAAGGGCATTTTAGGAAGTTGGGTACAGCCAAGATTTTCTATTAGAAGTTAGATTCTTTTTCTTTATGAATCAATTCACCAATAACACCCTGCCTTTATATGTTCCATACATTATCGACAATGAGAACGAAACTTAGGGTTGACGCACACACATCACTCATGTTGGATCAAAACCCGTTTAGATAAAACAAATTGTGATAACGATATACCGAACAAGTTAATTGGGCAGAGACGCAAAATGTTTTGGATTTGTCTAAACGTGTTTTGTTCCAACATGACTGATATATAGTGAGTGGTATATAAGCTTCCACCCTTACAAACGTGATGTTTTCTTGTTTGTGGTTTTTAGAATTCAAATTTTGCAAATGAATTTGATCTTTTTAAATTGCTTTACATTTCCTAATAGATTCGTTTTAAAAGAAAATACTAATACAATGCGGCCTCTAACCACGTTTGCAACCAACTAGTTGGCAAGTATAAAGAAACTTATTGACAAGTAGAAAGAAAGGTTTTATAACACTAATTTTTAAAAAGTTGAAGTTGAGAAACTTTTATGAAATTGCGAGATGTCATCATTGCTAAGAGACTTTGCTTCTATATTTTAGGTAAGTCATTTTTATGAAATATAGATGACTATTAAATATAGAAAGTGTGGAAACCCTAGTCACCTAATATGCACCAACAGTAAATGGAAACAAATAATACACAACGGAGTGGGGGCAATATATAAAAGCTAGGTATACAATATACAATGTTGTTGAAGTTTGGCCATATTTAAAGTAAGTTTGACAGTTTATTTACTATTTATTTTTTATTCTGTGATAAATAAATAGAAAAGTTGCTATTTTTACGATTGTCCTGGTTTTTAACCTTGATTCAGCAAATTTAATTTTTGTACTTGTTCGATTTATATTTTAATGGATTTTTGTGCATTTCTTGTAACTGAAAGTCAATTTTAAAAATCAACCAGCAGTTAACACAACTGTCTATCATATCATCATAATCTAGTAGATTGTATATTTAGGTTATTGAGATTTAGTACCGCAGGGGTGTTATATTTCATAGATGCCGTAAAACGGGGTGAGATTGACTTCACGGGGTGAGATTGATCACTCGTTGTATTCCTAAACAAAGTTAAATCTTCGCCCCATTTTAACACCTTAAACCGCCATTTTCAGTCGTTTGATTGTGCTAATATATGTTATTTTGAATCGGTACATCATTGAACCGCACGCAGATAGGAAGTGTCATTTTTTGTGACTGAAAATAAACCATGAAAAAGGAGCCAATTTCTATACGCCTCAAACTTTTAGTTATTGGACCACTAACGGGCTATATTTAAAACTATGTATAAGAAGAAACTGTACATTCATAACTTGGGAAGGTTATTGTCCAAACTGCAGATACGTATATGCTTTTATTGGACCGTACTGACCTACGAAATTCAACGGGGTGAGATTGATCAACTCGTTCTTGGTGTGATCAATCGCACCCCGGTTTATAGTCGATGATGAATTTAATTTTATAAAATAGATGATTTGCTTTATTGCTACAGGTTATCAACACAAAATGAGAAGGGTGTTGGTAAAGACATAGTTTCAAAAATTTTCAGGGGTTTAAATAGATGCAAGAGATTTACTTGTTTGTTTGCGTGTTTCGTTCAAATCTTGTAATAGATATTTTACATACTTGTCAATGTCCAATCGAGTTGAAATTTTGCATGTGGACAGATTTCCAGTGACAATGCATGAATGAATGAAAAAAATATCAACATTTTTAAATTTGTCTAATTGCGTTTTGCATGTGCACATTAATCAACATTTGGAAAATTTTCCAAAATTTAGAAAAAATTTCAAAATTTCTAAAACTTGGAAAATTTTTAAAACTTGAAATTTTGCATGAGGGCGTATAAATACAAAAATGGAAATAATGAATCAGTAATAAGAATTGGAATTTTCCATAGTTTTGAATAATTAAATACGTTTTTTTAGTTTGTTATCCCACAGGACAAATATCATCCTGCTACTAAGTTATACCAATTCCAGCAAATTGGCTTGCTTGATTTTGTTGAAATTGAGAGTGATTGTTACTACAGCAATAGAAAGCCATTCTCCATTGTTAAAATGGGGTGATCAATGACACCCCATAATCAGGGGTGAGATTGATCACTCACTTTTTATTTATTTTTGTTGTTATTTCTTGTTTGGTTTAATATTTTTTATTCCGATACAACTACATCTGTATCAAAGACCTGCCAAATATGGTTTATTTCACTCTAAAGGTAAAAAAGTTATTCATAATATTAAGTTTAAAATGATCAATCTCACCCCACTTTACGGTGGTCAATAACTCCGTGAATTTACTAATGACCATCTATTTATCGATCGTGGTCCATCATTGAAAATAACCGAATTCATCCATTAATTCCACAATCTGTAGGTATAAAATCTCTATTCATGTGATCACTTAACCGTCACTTAATCATTCAAAATTTCAAATGAACCAAAGAAATCAACAAATGACAGTTCTGTAAAAAATCTCATACTATTTATGATAGGACAGTATTATTCATTCGCCAGAATTCGTTTAAATTGAGCTATTCTTAAAACCTAACACACCATAGTTCTAACAATAGTAGCGATGAATTAAAAAATAATCAAGCGCAGCAATAAAAATTCAAATTTCCAATAGAATCTCGAGTGACGAACGCAGTCTATTTTTTTCTTAATTAATACCTTCCCACACTCGGCACTGGGATAACAAAGATAAATCGCTTATAAAACGCCGCATTTTACCATTCCACGTCTAACAATAATAACATTAATTTGTTTATCGTTATTAAATTTGCCAGCGCACTAAGCTATGATGATTAATGGCAGTATAAATCGTTCGTTCCCCTATCGGTGTACCATGCCGAGCCTGAATAAATGAAAGTGTAATTTTAATTACACGTTAAATTTAATTACGAACTTAATTTATGGTTAAATTAGCGGTCGGTCGCGCGACGTCGGTCGGCGTCGCCCGTGTCAACTCCCTCGTCTAGAGCGCCGTGTTATTTATGGATGTCAATCAAGCCGACACAACACCGTTCCGAATGTGTCAAAGGGTTATTAGTTTGTAATTATGGTGTTATGGTCGGACACAAAGATACGAGATTCAATTAATTATGTAGTATTTATATAGTGAGTGGTAATTGGACAGATGTCATTCACTGTGATTAGATTGTATAGCAAATTGGCAAATTGATTGGTAGGTGTTGACAGACACAAATGTAAATAAAGGATGTATTACATGATCAGTTTCAAATATGGAAATTGGAAGAAGTTAGTTTTGTAATTTATTTATTTTTATTGTAAATTGCAATTGGAAAAGCGAAAATCCAAAAGAGCAAGCTTCGACCAAACTATTAATCTAGTGTTGTAGAACAATTAAAAAATAACAAAAATAAACAGAATAAACAAATCAAGAAACAAAAAAAAATCCATATCAATCTTTTTATTGTTGTTTTAGAATGTAAATTCAACTCCTTAAGAACTGACAGATCTCTCACATTTTGTTAAAATATCGCAATATTTTGAAAATTGCGGTTGTCATCTTACAGTCTAGAATAGTTTTATCTTAAACAACTTGTAGTAAAATTCACAAATACGATTGAGGTGAGCCAATAGCGATTGAGATGTCAACCTTATTTGACACGACGTCAGTATCATCAATCTTGGAAAACTAAAAGTTTGTGATCTAGTGCTTTTATAACGACAGCGAAAGCGGTTTCGTTATAGCTTTATAACGAACGCATAGGAGAAAAAATAAAGGTGCCTGTGGCGCCGATACGTCTTCTCATTTGAGCGAGTATAACAGGAAAACAAATGTGTCAGGTCTGTGGCAAACGGCTATTCAGGGCTTATACACTGAAAAAAGTTTTAGGTAAATTTACTTCAAAACGATGGGTAATTTTGTCGCTCGCGGAATGACAGTAATTTTTCCATCAACAAGTAATTTTCCCATCCATTGTAAAATTACATTGTGAACTTACTTTTTGCACTGTCGATTTACAATAGATTTATTGAAAATTACTAGCGATATTTACAATGCGTTCATGGTAATATTAGAATATGAACACTACTGTTCCCTTCCATTTATAGTAATTTTCCTTAGTATATATCCAATGCGAAATGGTAATTATTAAATATAGTACTGTAAATATACTATATGCTATAGTAAATTTACAGTACTAAAAGATTTGTTTATAATTATCAAACATTTTATTTTTATTATGAATAATAATAAATCTATATAAATAAAAAACAACAAATGCATCCTACATATCGAGAAGAAAAAAAAATCTGTTGCACATAAAAAACATATTTTAAGATGCAAAATTTATTCAGTTTGTTGATGAATGTAGTGGTCTTCCTTTTGTAGTGGCTCCTCCACAGTCCGGGTACAGTTTTAAGAAATACCTTTGGCACAGTTCCATAGTTCTTGTTCTTCTTCTCTTCGTACTTCTTTGGGGTACTCCCTATTTAAAATAAATAACAATACAAATAAAAACGAAAATGCTTCTAGGAATGTATCCGCTTCTACGGCAATGTCAAAGTAAGACACGTGATAGTTCCATACTAAGTACCGCACGGTCGACAGTTGTACGACATGATGTATTTACCCCTTATCCTGGTTTTATAATAAACCGCACTTCTATTACCTTCACTAGTAAATGAAACATATAACCCCTACGAGGTTTCAGGTTATGGCGCTGGTTGGTGCTGCACTATAATATATGCGAGCTTAGAAACAACGCCGAATTGACACCAATTAGCAGCGCGCATGCGCGGATGAACGGTTTACCGTGTTATCATAGTATAATTACTATACGAAGTAGATCATTACTAAACAAGGTAGTTATGCTACAAAATAGCGCACATTTACAGTGGATTTTTACTGTTCGTACGGTATATTCAGAGTGCAAACGTTAAAACTGCTGTTTCCTTGTAATAGTACATAGATGTTTGGAAATTTACCCTTAAAGGAATGTAAATATAGACTTACAATGGTTACATAGTAAAATTTTCACAAACACCTATAGTATCTTTACCGATACTTTTTTCAGTGTAGGAATAGGTAACAATATAGTGCAGGCAAATTAACTGATTTTCCAAAACCAGTATTAATTGTAGACAGGACTTTTATCGTTGGAAATGGTAAAGGGGCTTATAGTGAGCGTAAAAAAAACAAATGCAAGGCCGGAGGTGGTATAGTGTTAATTTGGGGTGGTTTGAAAGGGGGTGCAAAATATATTATTGCGTTTTCCGGCGAAACTTGTAGTTCTATAAAAAAATGTATAACAGAAAGTTGTAGGTCATCAAAAATTCTACAACTTTCATGAGGGTCACCTTTTACTATGATCTCAAAATTTCAAAATTACCGAGAAAAATTGCAAATGCCAAGGCAAAAATGATTTGTTTGTTTTTTTTTTCATTATCGCAAAAAAATAATTCAATTTTGATGAAATTTTGTGAAAGCATGTCCTTTTATGTCTTAAATAAGTAGGTATACATTTTGTTAAATTCAAAAACCAAGAAGTATTGGAGATATTCAGTTTTTTTTCAGTCAGAAACTATTATTGTTTCAAAAATAAATTATGTGGTGTAAAATCATCGTACAGATTTTTTCTGGTGCTCACCTTTTTTTGGTTTTACATGAATTGAAAATGCTCAAAAATTATTTTTGCAACAATGTATTAGTAAGTATTTGTTTATAATTTGTTTAAGTATTTAAGAAAATTGAAGAACTTATTACAGCATTCAATTGTACAGAAAAAACTCAATTATTTCTATGCATTATGCACAAAATGTCAGGAAAATTGTTCAGATATTGAAAAAATAGTGCAAGATTCAAGTGACTTACAAGACAGTTCCACAGCTCATCTTGAAGAAACGTTTCAAAAATATCAAAAAGAAATATATTCCAACCAAGCATCACTAGTAATAATCACTAAATTCTTCAGCTGCTTTCCTATCTTGTAAGTCACTTAAATCTTGCACTATGTTTTCAATGTTTGAACAATTTTCCTGACATTTTGTGCATAATATGTACAATGCAGTCCGTGTTTCCGACATCTGCATCGATTACTTACACAACTTGCTTCGCAATTACAAGAAATGGTTTATACGAAAATAAAAAGAAACTAGTAAGAAAATTATCTTCAGCCGTGCTGAAGTTAAAATATCCCCACCGTAAAATATTTAAAAAAAAATGTAAACCGATTTTGTCCTTACTTTTTAATAGATAAGTTTGTATACCAAATTTCGAATCAATAACTTCAAAGTTACGGCAGTTATCGTGTACATAGACAGACGGACGTTTGTGTCAAACTCAATATACCCCTCACCACAGTAAATGTGGTGGTTATAAAAATACTAAAAAAACGGATTTTTTTGCATTTTTGTCGGAAGTTTTGAGGTTATGTTATATAGTAGTAACCTCTACAAAAGTTCCAGATTTTTTCATGATCTACAACTTTTGTATTGGATAGCTTTTATTTCTAATACAAAATAAAACATGATTGTTTTGCTAACTTATGTGAAGCTTTATTACTCTAATTTTATAGCATTACTGTAGAACAATTATGTTTCGGGTCAAACAATGAAGGACAGTTTTGTTTGTGTTTTTTTTCTGTACAATTGAAAGGAGCAAACAGTTTTTCAATTTTCTTAAGAATTTAAACAAATTATGAACCGTTACTGAAGAATTCATTGGTGCAAAAGTAGGTAATTTTTGAGTTTTTCCATTTTTGAGGAACTTAAAACTTGAACTTTCTGTAGGACATTTTTTGATAGAGAACATCAAGTATCACGGAAAACGCAATAATATATTTATACCTCCTTTCACCCCCCTCCCGATTTAACACTATACCACACCCGGCCTTGCATTTATTTTTTTTTCGTTCGTTATAAGCCCCTTTACAATTTCCAATTGTAAAAGTCTTGTCTGCACTTAGTACACACTGTAAGTTTAATTTTCCTGCACTAATACCAGCCTTAGCCTTGGCATAACATGGCTATAATGCTCACAATCTTCAGTCAAATTTGCTTTTACCCTCTACACTGAGATTAATTGTTCCATTATTATAGAAATGTCCCTATTCAGTATCTTGCAACATATTCTGTGTTTCTAATTAGCACCATTTGGCAATATTTCTGCATCATGACATGAAACCAAAATTCATCCAAGTCATAACATAAAACCGAGTTTACAACCAGAAGATGGACCTCGAGCCAACGCCAAAATGATATATTAAAGGCCATAACGCACAATAACGACCTCAGTAAACTCTGAAACTATACAACAGTTGGCCCTATACACAGTCATTTTAATACAATAAAATTTCGCGATTTTGCGACTCGTAATTACCAAGCTATGTTTTATGTTCCATTATGCTGGCACACTATGAGCACAATATTGTGCCACATAAACTCGGATTTATCGGCATTTAAATAAGGAACGCTGTTGCCAGTTATTGTTTTGCTCTAAGAAATTACGGTACTAATGAATGATCATTATGTGTAGAAGTTATTTAGGGATAAATCGCTCATAGACACAATACATTACATATGTATTAAACAATCAGATGGTATGTGCCATGGTGGCTATGACGGTTTCGGTGCAATTATGATTCCCTATTTCCTGTGGAGGGCAGCTTGAGGCATGGCAGGTGGTGCAAGTACAAGAAATAATGGACGATGGGAAGACGATTTACCAGCAATAGGGGTTGATATGTCCCTTGGCTGTCAACATGTATGCTTTATCGTTTCTTTTAAAGGTATGTTTGCTAAAATGGTGACTATACAAATAACCAATATGTTTATTAATAATTATGGTATTGCAAATAAAACAATTTAATGCATGTAGATACAATAATGTAAGTAACCAATCTATAACTAATTTGGCTAGTGATACCTAGGTATGTTTGAGAGTCTCTACGTTTGTCGCTTGATAGAAACAAATGCATATGTACCTACATTTGTGAACAAAATACATCAAAAATGACTGTCTTGAATATACCAACTGCATATAGAAAAGACAAATTGAATAATACTGGCCATTTGTATGTTTTTGTAATCACTGTTAGCACGCGAAGGTTAGTACTTGCCATTTTAGGAATAATAATAGAACAGCTGTGCCTATAGTATTTAATAAATTCTTGATTTATATGGATATTATTTTTTTGCAGTGTGCAGCATATATTATAGATCCAACGAACTTAATACACCCAATTCATGCGACAGAATACCAAGTACTTTCTGATGTAGGTACTTTGAAATATAGCGCTTTATATAGACGGTATGTGTAGATTTTTGTGGGAGGCGAGGATCCCGATATGTTATATTCTATATCTTATACGTGTTAATTTGTAGTTTGCAACTGATCCGGATATTGCAAGAAATCAAAATACAGAACTTTCACCGGACTTTTGAAGTTTTTATTCTTTGATATAATATTAAATCAACCGATGACATGGAGATATTCATAGCCAAAATACCTCAAAGTAAAAAATGTGTTCAAATAATGTGATAATGAGAATAAAATATTATTACGCGGGGCACTCGTCACGTCATTACATCGAATTTTAGTCAAAACCGTTCAATAAATTGTCTTAAATTCTGCCGTATAGTAGGTACCTACTTGTGTCATTTTGTATTGGTTTAATTAAAAGCTTCTAATGTCTTCCAATTTCACAAAAAGCTGGTTATGAGTGGTGAACATTTTAAATTGATTTGTTTTAAATAATGGAGTTACCTACTTAGGTATTTGCACTTACGGAGTAATACAGAGGTACAGAGGTACCTCAACGAGCACAATCGATGGCGCGGAAAGGTGACATGTTGTTCACTGAAAACATGCATACAATTTTATGGCTTCTACCTACCTATATACCGGGTGGTCTTTTTAACTTGAGACTTCTAAATATCTCGAGAAATATGCATGGTACGACAAAAGTGTCTTAAATAAACTTGTAGGACGCAAAGGGGGAAATGAGATGGCGATATCAGTTTCATTGCAGATGACGCTGCAATCGGTGAAAATGAAGATAACTTCATTTTTTTAAATGGGAATACCCAACTTTCTTATAAAGTTATGTATTTACGCTAAATAAGAACAATCTTTTGTCTGAACATTTTTTTCGTACGATGCATCTATCAAAAGTTATTGACGATAAAAGTTTGTAGCGTCTGCGGTAGTTATGACCGCTGCCACTGCATGGGATGCGCTCGCGTCTGGCAGTCAAACCGACGACTGGGTAGACACTCATGGTACAACGTAGGAAGGTATGTGCATAACGGGGACACGTTTTGGTATCTCGCGCGTTGCCCCGTCGGCGACGTGCGCATAGGGTTTGTTTACGCACCAAAAAAATGCATCGTACGAAAAAAAATTTCAGACAAAAGATTCTTCTTATTAAGCGTAAAATCATAATTTGATAAAAAAATTGGGTATTCCCATTTAAAAAAATGAAGTTCGCCTCATTTTCACCGATTGCAGCGTCATCTGCAAAAAAACTGATATCGTCATCTCATTTCCCCCTTTGAGTCCTACAAGTTTATTTAAGACACTTGCCGTACCATGCATATTTCTCGAGATATTTAGGAGTTAAAAAAAAAAGTTAAAAAGACCACCCGGTATAATCCATACTACTTGTTTAAGTTATTGTCTTAATAAATTTAATAAAATAGTAGCAATGCAATTCACTATGGTAATTTGGAGCAGTATAAGTGAGACTAACCATAGGAATTTTATATTTAATAATAATAATAATAATAATAATATTTGTTTTATTTACCCATTATGTAGGTACCAATATACCTACTTATATAAAATTAAAATCATGGTTATACATACTTACATATTATCTATTATTATTCCTGTAATATGTTCGAGATGTATATAGTTAATATTATAGGTACCTCTTTCTGCACAAGTTGTAATGCTTGATATATTACAACAATGAATAATAGATAGTATATTGAAAATTATAAATTTAACTTCACAATATTGGAATACAATAATTTTAATTAAATATAGATACGATAATAGCGCGTATTGTTTTGTTGGTAAATAATATTCATTGATTTTTTTAATAAAGTAACTTAACAACACTAATATTACGAATAGTACGAATAGTAATGTCTAGAATTTCTAACTATACAATGAATACTCTACCATCTTATGAAAATAAGTCAGCCGTATCTACAAAACAGTTGCCGCCAAATATGTTGTTGTATATTTTCTTACTATAGCTGGTTAGAATAAATAGTGAACCAAAACTGTTTTCTTATGTGCGGCACTAAAAAAGTATTACTATTTAGGTAGGTACATAATTGAGTCAAATAGTACGAATGGTCGTTTATAGTACGTATAGCAATGCAACACTCCCTAAAAAAAGAGTAATCTATAGCAAACTAGTTTTGAATTCGGTGAAATAAACGTCTGTAATAAGAAATCAATAAAAAGGCACCCGCCACCACTTCACACAAAACAAAACAGAAATTATTGTTATCGCATTTTGATTCGCTGATGTAAAATTGAACAGATGTTATCATTACGTTTAACAGGCATTTTTCTTAAATCTAAAAAATGTCTATGGACAAGTCACGAAAAGAAATTCCATTATTGCAAACCATCAAGTACATATCTCTAAACACATCGAATTTTCTAATCATCACAAACCACCGCTTTAAATGTTAAGAAAGCGATTTTTATATTTCAATTAAGTAGTCATTACGGTATATCCGCATAATCCTTTTCGAAATGGAATTAACTAACAAAATGCAAGTCCCATGCTACATGTTGCCCACTGTCGCCAAGGTGTAAGTGCAACTTAATATTATGAGGAATTGCAATGTGCATTATAGGGACCAAATGATCTAAAACGAGAGTTGATTTTTTGATGGATTTACATTCTACATAACTTTTCTATTTATCTACAGTGTGTCCCACTTAAGAGTGTAACACTTTCATATTTTTTTTATTCCCGGTCCAATTTTAGTAATTTTTTCTTTCAAAAATAGAACACATATTGATCTATTTACTGCCAAAAAGACAATTGCCTTCTTTAAATGCAAAGCACCTTGTGATGGCAAAATAAATGGCAAAATTCAAGAAATCACTTTAGGGATTTTTTTATCGAAAAATTTTACTAGTAATAATTGTTCAGAATTGCCCAAAACCCCTAGATCCAAAATTTCATGAAAATTAAAAAATATTGAAATTCTCTTCCAAAATAATTCCAAGTCTGTAAATATTATTTGCATAGGCAGCTGCGCTTAAAAAAGTGTGCTGTGGTAATTTGGTTTGAAATAAAACCTGAACTGTCAAAGTGCTTTGTCGTATTTAATTAAGATAAGATGTTGCAAATAATATTTACGGACTTTAATTATTTTTGAGGAAAATTTCAATATTTTTTAATTTTCATGAAATTTTGTATTTATGGTTTTTGGGCAATTCTGAGCAATAATTACTAGTAAAATTTTTCGATAAAAAAATCCCTTAAGTGTTTTCTTGATTTTGGCCATTTATTTTGCCATCACAAGGTGCTTTGCATTTAAAGTAGGCAATTGTTTTTTTGGTAGTAAATAGAGCTATATGTGTTCTATTTTTGAAAGAAAAAATTACTAAAATTGGACTAAAAATAACAAAGATATGAAGGTGTTACACTCTTAAGTGGGACACACTGTATATCTTTTTTGGTTAAAAATCCAGAAAACCCTGTTAATCCAAAATCGATAGGTACCCATTTTGTCAGATACTAACGAAACAATATTTATTTATGGTGCCATTTTCATACCCTATAAAGTATCAAAAAGATAAAAAAGAAACAAAATATTTACTTTTGAAATACAATTATTTTTGCTTTGGTTTCACTATCAAAATCTAGAAGAATATTTTAGTGGAGATGAGGAAAATCAAGTTGACATGGAATAAATGACACATCTTGACGCATGCAGAGTATGGATGGTGTTGATGTATCTTTGGAACAGTGTGTGGAGTGCGTTGGCAGGGCTGTATAGCTACCTGATTCAGTTGTAGTCATAGTGGTCCAATCAACAGCTACTTGGCATAAAAATTGTGCATTGTCTAATTATGTAGGTAGGTACATGTTTTGACCTCGCTACATGTGGTTTCACATATTGTAAATTTGGTGACCAACGTGGGGCAACACAAGTCCTTACTCGAAACCAAACATTTGGCAACAGTTACAAAACAACAACATATTCCTATCAGTAACACCTTAATTATCACTTAATTCAACAAGGGCAAAAAAACTCCAAACATGCAGAAAATAACAGATCCCGTCCTGCCATTACAACAAGGCGTAAAACCGCCTAAAAAATCCTCGAACTACACCGTCATCAGAAATAATCCCACACAATTGTCTCGGTAATAACCCAGAAATTCACCGTACACAGTTGACAATGTGCTAATGGTTCGCTTGTTTACAAAATAATAGCGGGCATGCATATCAGGTCGCCTCACGCTCCACGGCACACTCGACGAGACTATCACCAGCTCGCAACGCGCATGCGCCATTACTCACCGCTCCACAAAAAAAACAGAGGGCGTGCCAAGGTCATTAAATGGGAAGGCGTGGGATTGGCCGCGATGCTTTCACCCCGCCCACCGACAGCGACGTGGTGGGGGAACGTGTGATTTTCCGAAACAGGTACCTTCCCCTTCTCGGAATCAGTAAGCAATGTGATCTCAACAATAACGGTCTTGTATATTGCATATGTGTGTTGTTTTGTGCGTCTGCCACACGTTTACGATTGATTGATAATAAAAGATTTACTGTGTATGCTGGAGGTTTGTGCGGTTGGCGTTTTGAACTGTTTCAAAGATGTTGACGGATATGACTCCAACGGCGGGCCAGTTCTATGGTGCCCAAATACCCGCTATGATGAATATCAAGAACTCTGTTGTAAGTATTTTTATGGTCATTGGTTAGGAATTTTAAATTCAAATTTTGATTGAGGCTTGGAAGTTTGGCGGTACTAATAATTTTGGGCCTACACTATCTTATATGCCTACTATGTACAGGGACTTATGTATAGGAATTGAAGTATTTTTCATCAATGTCAAAATTTGTTTGTGGTCTGGTAAATCGCGTTTGACGATATGTATCAAGTCTAATGGTGGTTGTTCAATTGTCTAAAAGGTGTAGAAAGACTGATGACACCATATCTTTTCTTTTTTGTGTTACTTTAATTTTTTTAAAGTATATTTAACCATTATCCAATAAAAAAGTACTGTTCGTACAAAATATTTAAATGTTAGTTGACATTTCAAACCATAATCAGAGACATACAATATTGAGACTATTAAATTCATATAATGTCAATTTGGCGACCATCGTGGGGCAATACAATTTTTCACTCATACAGTCTAAATCGAACAAAATTTCCTATAGAAATAGAAACATATCCAGAGATACTCATGTTGGTACACCTGACTACGTAATCTCTGAGAACTTGTTGCCCATGTTTTATTTTTCAAGTCCAAATAAAAACATAAATCCCTCATAAAAACATACCCATTACTACCTAATTTTATCTATTAATCCATTTAGTTTATCTCGGTAAGCATCCTCAACCTTTGAGTTACATCGCAAAGATGCTATCTAGACAATTGCCTAGATGAAGAGAATCCCCCTTTTACACGTCGAATTTAATAGAGACACGTCTCGTTATGGCCATTTTAACAAATGCGCTACAGGCCAAAGCCTCTAATCCAATGTTTTCGGTTGCCCAGGGATCAGTCCATTGTCAACAAATCCTCTTAAGTCCCCTCTGAAAAGCCCTCTTTCACTTTAGCTACTTAGTACTGAAGTGCTCCCTTCGTTCATTTATACTCGAGTGCCTCTTAAAACCGACCGTCGCTCACCTTTTTATCGGCGTAAAAACCGAAAATCATCCTAGCTCTCATTTCTAACCTTAAATATTTTCGATATTCCGTACAATTACGCAAAATTCTACCTAGAAACGTAAATAAAATCGGGTGTTTTTGAGGTTATGACGGTTAAATGACATCCGTCGGCTCGTCAACGAGGGATAAAAGGCTCACCGTACACGCTGACACCGACAAAAGAGCAACGTTAGTCCCATGCCGTGGCCCTCTTGATGGATTTGCCCAGCATGACGTCGACGCGGTAAACGCTTGTTTTTTTGTCAGTGTGCAAAAGTGTGTGCATAACATGTTGCTAATCCGGGATAATGCCTTTCAGCGGGATTCTGTTACTGTATACTCTTCGCTGAGAGTGATATTTGTGTACACAACAGAAATTGAGCTACCGAGGAAATAAATGGTACATCCTAACCTATTGTTGCTGTGATTGTTAGGGAATATTATTTTTTTGACTAAACGTGATTTATTATTGCTTCTGAAGTAAATGAGACATAATTGAAAACTGACGTTGGAGACAAGTACCTCGTACCTACAAGAATGTGGTTAATATGACGTAGGTATTTCTGTAGTTTTTTGATACCAATACTTTATTATTGCTGTTTCTAAAGACACAATTAATAATAACTAGTCTGTAATAACTAGTAGGTACTGTTTGTTTCAAACTGATATTTTTAACATTTTTCCCAGTTTTTAATAGACGGAAATGGTCATGTAATGGTAAAACTGCTTTCTCAAATTATTTATTTTAAATTATCATACAAAAGTCTAACTGTTAACTGAAGACTGGCGACATGACTATTGGGCTATGGCCTCAGAAGACTACTTAGTAGGTCTTATCTACCAATATAAAGTACACTTTTTTATTTCTTTAATAAAAGAAACCGATTCATCACAACTACCGCCTACTTCAACTCAACTACACACTATACAATCCTTCATTGCACAACTAAATAAATCAATGTTGCTAATCCAGTTAAAATCATTTATAATGTCGACGTTTATAACGCCGAATCGCGTATAGCGGCAAACATTTATTGTCCTGACTGATTTACCATATCAACAAATCCAAAACAGATCCCTTTTAGCCTCACCGTATTCGGCGGTGAAGTCAAAAAATAGTCCATAGTCCATAGCGGCCGGTTCATTCGCGGACGTTATACAGCGAGCTTGCAAAGAATGGAAATACAGTAGAGCGTCGATAATCCGAACTAATCGGGACCGAAGGTAGTTCGGATTATCAAATATTGCAGCTAAATGGTAGAAAACGAGTATTGGATACAAGATATACAACAAAAGCAATACATTTCTGTGAACAGGAATCGACAAAAATGGCTGTTTACTCGGTTACTCAGTGATTTATTGTTTTATTTTTTATTTTTTGGGCGTTCGGATTATCGACGCTCTACTGCATGTCAAAATCACTGAAACAGTTTGTTATTTCAAAATTCGATTTTGAATGATCAAATTACACATATTTACAGTAAGCTATTTCTGATTGAGTTCAGCTGAGATAAATGTGCAAAAATTCCTAAAATCTCGTTTTTCTCTAACATTTTAACCTAACTTTTTCCCATACCTCACGTGATGGAAAATTTTTGCGTCCAGATTCGTCTTCAGGGTAAATAATTGTATCCAAAGCGCATCTTTTTTAGTTAATTATCGAGATTTTTTAGATAACAAAGCCTCTCAGAGATTTTTTCATATTTTCATACTTTTACGCGCTCATTGTAGGTATGATTATTATTATTATTATTATTATTATTATTATTATTATAGGTACAACTTTTATCGTAAATGTATTTTGACCAGCTAATAAATATATTTTTGTGTCAAGTGAAACAATAGGTTCATTTATTCGAGTCAATAATTATTTATTTGAATTAAATAAATATGTAAAGTTTGGCGTATTATTGTACAAAGATTTTTAATATAAGAGCCTACACACATACAAAATAACACATAAATTAAATACACATCATCGCTAGAGTCAATAGATCACTACTTTGTGCCAGAAGTCACTAAATAACTAAACTTATAAACAATTATATAATAGCGGACCGAATAAACTAAGCATGTTTTCGTGTGTGGAGTTTCGTTTTCCGATATTTTTAACACACTTTCCACCACAAATATTTCGACGCCACTCATATAAATATACAAATCTGTGTTTATTCCGTTCCGTAATTTATTTTCGAGTGAGTAAATTATCGGGGAAAATGAACGCTAAGTATAGCGGAGCGGACCCAAGTCGTGTTGGGCAATGAAAATTCTTCGCCGGCTTGAAATGCCGGAATACCTCACGTGTGATTGTACCCAATGTTTATGGAAAATCCGATCTGCTAAATCTCTGAACAAGGATAGAATATTCTATACTATACTATAACTCCAATTAAAAAATAACCGCATGTTGATCGTGATTTATTTGTATACCTAAAATGACTTTTTAAATGTATTATTTATTGACCGTGCAACCCTAAAAGTATATCTATTCGATCTTTATAAATGCATAATCTTACATCTATATAATATGAATATTAACATTCAACAGTAAAATTCAATGAAAAACTCTGTCTGATATTTCTTGCAGTGTCACATATCTGGGGAGCAATTTGTCGGGCTATAATAATAATACACTGAATTATTGTTGCATCAACGACCTCAATTATTGTTATTATGTGGATGAGTCGCCGAAAAACTGTGATTTTCGTGGACCGCTCAATAACGGAGTCATTAGGTCATTAAGTTCCCACACAGTCTCGACTCGGTCTCGAAATTATTTAAAAATACATTAAAATTGTATCACGAGATGATATGCGGTTCGGTCGCTACCAAAGTGAAATGGCCTCAACAGCTAAACAGCCTATTTATTTGTAGGTGTAACTATAGGTAATTTGAGCTCGACGGCAAAACTCGGTACTAAAATATTCAGGCGGCAATTTTGAATATTACTCGGCTTCAATTTAACATTTAGTGCTGCCGCCTGTGCGGTGCGGCGTGTACACACAAACATTTATTTATTTAGGCATAAATTGCGGCAATTTAACGTTTAGCTTGTAGTTTACTAGGAAATAAGCGTACCTACTTTCAACGGAACTTTGGTGGTTAGTGGTTTAATATTTAATAAGCAAATAAATTGCAACTTGGTTATTATTTTAAATAACGCCAGTATTGTGCATTTAATAATTTACAGGAAAACTTTTAAAGTACTAATAATGAAATTAAACGATCAATAATAGCTCGGAATATAATACCTACACATAACGAAAGATTCCAATGTTTTAAATCGCGATCATATTTAAACACACCCTCTATAGTATAAAGACAATTTAATAAATATATTAGTTAGAAAGCATTCAGTAATTATCGAAAGTGTACTTAGACCAGTAAGAAATCAACAATACTAACAAATAATAGTATATTATTTGACGAGCACTTAACTAAGGATATAAATCGCGAGCATGAAGTTTATACGCGAGCCGTAGGCGAGTATCTACGACTCACAAATTCGATTTTATATCAAATATTTTAAATGTATTTGTGAATGATGGCGAGGCGAACTGTCACATAACTGTCATCCACGTAGGTTTTGACAGGTAGGTCGATGACGACGATGGCGTAGATTTCCCAATCTGCATTTGCGAAAATATTTCAACACAAATGTAAATATAGATACCGTTCGTTTATGAGGTACCTATATTTACGTTTGTGTTTAAATATTTTCGCCAATGGAGATATAAATTGCAATTGTACAAAAGTGCCCCATGTCCAAATGTGCCCCACCCTACCCTACAACAGCCTACCAGTTTAAGGGGGATTCCGGTTTTTTCCTCTAAAGTTACCGCCTTTTTTAGAATTCTTTATTGGCGAGACTATGCAATAAATCGATTCCAAATTCGGCACAAATATTTATTAGCTTTTCAAGTATATACAAAAAAAAAATAATACAGAAATATGATGAATTACGCTCGCTAGCCACCCGCGACCATGACACAGTGCGAAGATCCGCGGTCACTGGTTGGCATGATTGGGCCACTCCAGGTGATCTGAAATAAAAATGTCGAATAGCGGTCTTAATACATAAGTAGTTATCGTTTGATGAACCAGAAAATAAAAATATTTATATTTGAGGAAATGGTGGCTTCTTAAACTCAAAATATCAAAATATATTTTTATCAAAAAAATTGACAATGTTTTCTCTATAAAAGGAAAAGTACACAACTTATAGCATTTCTTGTTCATCAAACGATAAAGGCATGTTTACTGAACATCCAGTTAAAATTTGAAGTCAATCGGTCAAATAGGTTTCGAAATATCATGCCAACCGTTCGCGAAAAAACTGTTACGAGAAAAACACGTTCAAACATTCAAGTACAGTTTATTACACGGCATCGAGTACTTACAGTGTTTTTCTGATACGATGCTATACCAGGGCCACACTTTATTCCTTCCTCCACTTTGTAGAATTTATTTTGAGACATTTGCTCATATCTACGCCTTGTTTGAGCTTATTTTGCAGCCTCTAGTGCACGTCACGACGACATCAACAAACGAAGTTTCTTGCGCACATTTGCAAATTTGTTCATTTCCTTGCCAATAACGATTCCTATAGTTGTCATAGTTTAGAGGATGGTAGAAAAGCCTTTATTATAAATGCCTGCTGCTGCACAAGCCGCAATTTTGATAGGTTTTGAGCCACGGTGAAGATGTTTGGGTGCGAGGCGCCAGACAGTAGAATTGAAGCTTTAGTTGTCACCACCCAAACACTGTTCTAGCAACTCTCTCGACGACAAGTCGTTGTAAATCGGCTTGATGGAATTTTCGACCTTTTTAGCAAGTGTTATTGAATTCATCCAGAGTTTTCTCGGCTTCAGTTTTTCGCCATTTGCACCAACTCTGTGCTCCCACAGGGCAGTACATATGCTCAACCACTTTGTTAGTATATTTCTCCATAAATATAGTGATCTTATACAACGGAAGTGTGACCTCACTTCTTCCATATCCCGTCTCCAAAACCCAGCACTATAATTTTCTCGTCTTTCGCTGTCGACAATTTATCGGCAGACGTACTAGCAAATGCTTTTCTTTCACGAGTGTGCATTCTCAGAAAATTTTCTTTTTTTGTTGTCCATCCGCACGTGTAGGAGCTTTTCTTGAGTGTTTTTTTTATCGATGATTGTTCACGAGAGAATTTCACAGAATAATAAACCACACACTGCAAGATTTTTGGCTTGAAAAACTCGGGCGGAAAAATTGTTGAGCGCGCGATCCGACCGATCCGCGCGCTGCATATTTTTGTCACCTGCACGCCGTTGGCTAATTGCTTATAACTTCGCTAATTTTGCAAATTTTACCTTAAAACTTCGTGCACACATTCTTAAGACCTTAAATAATAAAATACCGTACAGAAAATTTTTCTTTCATCAGAAAACCGGAATCCCCCCTTAAGGGGGGATTCCGGTTTTCTGATGAAAAAAAATTGATTTTTTTTTCTGTACGTTATTTTATTATTTAAGGTCTTAAGAATGTGTGTACGAAGTTTTAAGGTAAAATTTGCAAAATTAGCGAAGTTGTAAGCAATTAGCCAACGGCGTGCAGGTGCCAAAAATATGCAGCGCGCGGATCGGTCGTATCGCGCGCTGAACAATTTTTCCGCCCGAGTTTTTCAAGCCAAAAAATTTTGCAGTGTGTGGTTTATTATTCTGTGAAATTCTCTCGTGAACAATCATCGATAAAAAACACTCAAGAAAAACTCCTACACGTGCGGATGGGCAACAAAAAGAAAATTTTCTGAGAATGCACACTCGTGAAAGAAAAGCATTTGCTAGTACGTCTGCCGATAAATTGTCGACAGCGGAAGACGAGAAAAGTATAGTGCTGGGTTTTGGAGACGGGATATGGAAGAAGTGAGGTCACATTTCGGTTGTATAGGATCACTATATTTATGGAGAAATATACTAACAAAGTGGTTGAGCATATGTACTGCCCTGTGGGATCACAGAGTTGGTGCAAATGGCGAAAAACTGAAGCCGAGAAAACTCTGGATGAATTCAATAACACTTGCTAATAATGTCGAAAATGCCATCAAGCCGATTTACAACGACTTGTCGTCGAGAGAGTTGCTAGAACAGTGTTTGGGTGGTGACTAGGGCTGGGCAAAAAAATCGATCGTTCGATCATCTTATTTGAAAGATCGATCTGATCGATCAGATCGATCAGATCGATCAGATCGAAAAGATCGATCAGATCGATCAGATCGAAAAGATCGATCAGCTCGATCAGATCGATCTTTTGATGAAACGTACATGGTTGGACACGTGTCGTACCTATATGAAAGAACTGAAAGATCGATCGATCGATCATGATCGATCTGATCGATCAGATCGATCAGATCGAAAAGATCGGCTTCGGATTCGATCTGATCGATCTGATCGATCTTTTCGATCTGATCGATCTGATCGATCATGCTCGATCGATCGATCAGATCGATCTCAAATTGTGATCAAAGATCGTTCACAAATTTCCGAGATCGCCCACCCCTAGTGGTGACACACAAAACAACAACTAAAGCTTCAATTCTACTGTCTGCCGCCTCGCACCCAAACATCTTCACCGTGGGTCAAAATTGCGGCTTATGCAGCAGCAGGCATTTATAATAAAGGCTTTTCTGCCATCCTCTAAACTATGACAACTATAGGAATCGTTATTGGCAAGGAAACGAAAATATTTGCGAATGTTCGCGAGAAACTTCGTTTGTTGATGTCGTCGAGACGTGCACTAGAGGCTGCAAAATAAGCTCAAACAAGGCGTAGAAATGAGCAAGTATCAAATTAAATTCTACGAAGTGGAGGAAGGAATAAAGTATGGCTCTGGTATAGCATATTAGCAGAAAAACACTGTAAGTACTCGATATCCCGTAATAAACTGTACTTGAATGTTTAAACGTGTTTTTCTCGGAACAGTTTTTTCGTAAACGGTTGGCATGATATTTCGAAACCTATTGGACCGATTGACTTCAAATTTTAACTGGATGTTCAGTAAACATGCCTTTATCGTTTGATGAACAAGAAATGCAATAAGTTATGTACTTTTCCTTTTATAGAGAAAATATTGTCAATTTTTTTGAGAAAAATCGATATTTTAAGTTTAAGAAGCCACCATTTCCTCAAATATAAATATTTTTATTTTCTGGTTCATCAAACGATAACTACTTATGTATTAAGTAGGCCGCTAGTCGAGATTTTTATTTCAGATCACCTGGAGTGGCCCAATCATGCCAACCAGTGACCGCGGATCTTCGCGCAGTGTCATGGTCGCGGGTGGCTAGTGAGCGTGATTCATCATATTTCTGTATTATTTTTTTGTTGTAAATACTTGAAAAGCTAATAAATATTTGTGCCAAATTTGGAATCAATTTATTGCATAGTCTCGCCAATAAAAAATTCTAAAAAAGGCGGTAATTTTAGAGGAAAAAACCGGAATCCCCCCTTAAAAACTCAAATTTCACATCGATAATTTTCTGCCTTTAATATATTATAGTAGGTACCTCATATGTTTATTCAATATTAAATCGTCGTTTTGTCCTGTCACAGAAAAAAATACTGTATTAAACACCGAAAAAATATTAGATTTTAGCTCTCGGGTTTAAGTCTCCCTCCGCTTCGCGTCGGGAAACAACACCACGTCGAGCTAAAATCTAATACTTTTTCCCTTGTATAATAAATAACTATTTTTTAAGCATACTTTTAGGTTATTTTGTATTAACCAAATATTCTTGTGTTCAAAATGTAATTTTATCAATATTATACAGCAATTTTTATGTGTGTATGACCAATTTGACCCTTGAAAAGATTTGTGATAACACAAACAATTTATCATTATTATCATCATTACTAGTACACAATTTATATTTAACAAAAAAGCACACGACCATAAATACTAATCATTTTTTCGTGCGACTCGTGCATGTGCAATTTAACACATTAATATCATTATATTCAGTTTACTACGTTTGCTATTTATGTTACATGTCAGTAATTTGTACCATAACTAGAAATGCATATATACACTTTTCATTATTATCTATATTATCGCGATATACCGCTGATAAATAGCGAAATAAATTAAGTACACGTTTTTCTTTCTAGCGTAACGAGCTTATTTATACAATAGAATTGCGGTAACGAACTGATATGTTTGTATATAGCATAAAATGCCTTGTAAAAAATACCATAAAATACAGTGACATGTCTTGTAATATATGGTATCAGTTACCCATGTGACAAATGGCTGTGAACCATTAACATACCATTGCCTCCCTTTTTACTACATGCCCACTATTTTCATTCAGTTTCGACGCGTTCGCAACCAGGAATAGACCGACCACTTTGGGACGATTAATTTTGTCTGTAAACGCCCATAACGTCTGCGACATAGGCAGGAATTTTAGAAATTTGAATTTCTTACTTTCCAAATGTCTTAGGTATTACATGTATGTAGAAAATTTTCCGAAGTTAGAAATACTGTTGTTTTTCAGTGGCTTGTTAACCAAGCTCAAAAATGGAGGAGATTATCAATTTGATACGTATATTTATGTGTAGGGAACTTTTTAAGACAGAAAAATAAGTCAAAAAGACTAATCAACATTGGGCCTAAAATAATTATTTTCTAAGATATGGTAGGAAATTTGGAAACGTCAAAACTCACATTATGATGATTCAAGTGGACATACCTATTATAGGGCATAAACTGGCTACCTGAAAATTATACCTATACACAAAAAAGTGGTTTTACTACTTTTCCTAAGTAACCTTGCTAAGACGGTTGAGTCTGTGTTTACAAGATATTAATGGGATGGGATGAATGTCTCCATGGTCAAGATATACAAGATATACAAGATATTGTTTTAAATTAAATTTGGCAATTAGTCATGTGTTTGGCTTTGTGCTTAAAAATCCTGAGCCAGCGCGGCGGCACAACTAAATACGGTCGTTTCTGTTTAGTTGATCAACGATGTGTGTGTTTCTGAAACAGCAACAGTTTGTCAATTCGAGTTTACTGATCTGTACTAAATTGTGCACGTAATATAGCTCCTAATTAATAAATTATACAATATCAGCAACAATATAATCTAATTTAGCAAAAATAACAAACAGTATAACTTACTTTACTAACAGAACGTTTTTGTAAATCAGGTAACCGTTCGACAAATTGTTGTGGCCACAAAAAATTATACTTACATTATCCTGTCAATTTAGTTAAATTTCATCCGAAAAATACTGACCACATAACCTAAAATACGATAGCAAGACATTCACGTACCAGACAATCTAAAGCAATCCTATATCATTCTGAAAAGACTTACTCATTTCTTATGATCAAATATTTTCAAATTAAAGTCTTGCATACTTTAATCCAATATTACTGTAAATATACCTATTTCACGCTCACGAACATAAAACTGGGTGCTCCTGTTTGATGTGTAGTTTGTAACAACCATCGCGCAACTCGTTCAAACGCATTGATTGGTCAGTAAAAGTCACGGAACAACGTGGCATCCGTGTTTAGTACGGCGACTGCCGTATCTCCCCTGGCAAGTCGCAATTTGGTATAATTCACTTAGTCACTGTGTTTTTACTATCTATTTCCTATCAGAAGTGAAATAATGGACCTGCTAATTGATTAGATCTATAAAAGCATTATATCTTTGGTAATTCCAATTTTTTTTTAAATTATTGCGTGGCATATGATTCCTGTCTCGTGCATTGCCAGCAGACCTACATATAAGTCAGCAAAAAGTGACTTTTATCTCTGTTGATATGCATGGAAAAGCTATTGTAAAGGCGAGTTACATTAGTTGTCTTCAGCTTTTTAATCAGTGGTATTGCAAGTACGTTTTTGCAGTAGTGTTGTCCACATCATGTAACGAACAAAAAATAGACAAGTATATAGGCCGAAAACGAAATCTGGTAATCTTATAAAAGGCAGTAAACTAACAAAATATCTAACATAATCCGTCATAAATTAATTTACCACGATACACAGAAGAGAAGCGATATCGCTGAAATCCATCTAATTACATAACAATTGAAACATAACCTCAACCCATTGTACTTTTCGAAAACTTTCGACCGCAACCTATCGATCCTAAAACATTCAGGTATCCAGGAACAAACTATCTGTAGGGGATAACAGGTGTTGAACACGTCGCTTTACACCACACGACACGGCATATAACAACTACCAATAGACAACGTGGACAAAGCGAACTTTGTTCCGAACAAGTGTCAAACTTTGCAGCTAAAATTACTTTGCGGCCGGCAAAGTTTTGTTGCAGTTAAACGGCCGTGGGGAATACATATTCTATTATGAGGATGGCCGTTTAAATTATGTACGCGGAACACTCGAACGCGGTAAAATGGACGTTGCATGTTTGACAGGCCCTCTAGTGGGCGCTTACAACAACCGCAAATGACCGTAATTCAATTCCGATGGAATTTTGTACGAGTGTCATCGTTTATGAGTATATTTCTGTGCGGTTTTTATGGGGAAAATTGATTTATTGCGGCGTTTTTTATGTTGTAGCAGTATTGTCGATATGTTTTTTTATACTTTGGTGTATTTATTATCATACACTGATTTTGACCAAATGAACAAAGCTGCAACAAAACAAAGTCACCGCTGATAGTATCACCTCGGATACCACAATATCTGTAAGGTTTTGACTCGTTTCTGTGTTGGAAGTTTCTCTGTTTGGTGGAAAAGCGGCATTAATGGTACGGCCAGATAGGTTGATCTGTACGCTAAGTTTGCGACGTTTCTCTGGTTACATAAGCATCGCAGCCTATGCGACTAGATGTTTGCGAATGCCACCCGTAGCAACGACGCAAACATAGTGCATGTAGCGTCCTGTCTGGCAAACCATAAACCGGACATTTAATATACAGTGATCGCGTAAAGTATGGAAACACGAAAAAATCTCAAGAAGGGTTTGGTATTTTTAAAAATCCTCGAACACGTTGATTTATAATTATCAAAATACACCTTATGATATCAAATTAATTTTTTTACCTTCAATTGTTTCTAACAGATGGCGTCATCGATTTTTTTTTAACGACAACCCTATACTTTTTTAACAAATTTGACAAATCTTTTAATTGTCTTAATGGTAGCATAATATTTTTATGGCCTTACATAAGAACATTTTCAAGAAAAAAGACAATTGAAGGTTATGAAATAAAACTGACAAAATCTCCGGCGACGGCTCGACCGAGTTAAAAAAAAATTGGAATTAAGTATTATGCAACCATGTGAAGTCACTGGCGTTATTATCGTTGATACAACGTGTACAGTTTCTGAGATAACCTCAAAGTTTTGAATTTAAAATAGAACACCCCTGTATTTTTTGACATTTTCTATTACAGTCTTCCATTGCCTATTCAATGTTACTACGCTTGTTACAGTATTATATCAAAAACATCTACAAATTAACAAAAACCCTTATTCCTTATGTCTAAAAATTAACAAAGAAAAAATTGATAACAAAAAATAACAACAACAACAAAATAAACCGATCAAATTTAAAACAATGGGTTCTTGTCAATGGTTGAGAATTCTCATAAACTAACTAGAGTAGTTGGCAGTAGACAATGTAATAAAGTTTTGTTATCATTTTTTCCTTTGTTAATTTTTAGACCTAAGTAAGAAAGGTTTTTGTTAATTTCTGGATGTTTTTGATATAATAATAAAGACTGTAACAGAAAATGTCAAAATATGCAGGGTGATCTATTTAAAATTCAAAACTTTGAAGTTATATCTCAGAAGCTGTTAACGTTGCATCAACTATAATAACGCCAGTGAATTCACATGGTTGCAAAACACTTAATTCCAAAATTTCGTTAAATTCGGTCGAGCCGTTCCGGAGATTTTGTCACTTTTATTTCATAACCGTCAATGGTCTTTTTCTCGAAAATTTTCTTATGTAAGGCCATAAAAATATTATGCTACCATTAAGACAATTAAAAGATCTGTCAAATTCATTAAAAAGATATAAGGTTGTCATTTTAAAAAAAATGTCGATGACGTCGTCTGGTAAAAACAATTGAAGGTACAAAAATTAATTTGATATCATAAGGTGTATTTTGATAATTATATATTTCTCACTATATTTATACCTTATTACTGGAGACATTTTGTGTATTATACACGGTTATCCCATTTTTAATCAGAACGTAAATGTAATTCTGAGCATTTTTTCGACTTATTTTTATTAGTGTCATGGACATTATTTGTGTTCGATATTTTTCCTGATAAAAAGTGTAAAAATATTGTAATTAATAAATTACGGCTAGGATATGTAGCCGTAACCAGTGTAAACATGTGTTCATTATGAAACCTAAGTAGCAAAATACCTATATCTATTAAAACAACGATTTATTTGAAGTAAACAACATATTCCCTGCGTATCAATCAGCATGTTCCTTTTTATTCTTATTAAAATAACAACCCGTAGAATATATTCGCGCTATTTACAAACGCTCAGTATATAAAAAACGTATTCATACCTACTTTAAATAATGTTACCCAAGGAACGACATATCTACATATCTGTAAAACAGGTTCAAATATTTATGTATACCTTGCACCATGGTATATCAGGTCGACATTAATAATAATTTGAACCGCATCTATCTGGCATAGCAGCAGCCTATCCCAGGAATGTCTCAATCGCGAAACGAACGGGTATGCTAATTAACACGGCAAGGATAATTTGAAATCGACTCTCCAGCATTTAAATTTCTGATTAATTCGTGTCCCAGATTTGCCAACCGCTCATTTATATACGATCATTATTGCTTCTTATAGAGTAGTTCGAGCGAGCATTGAGTTCAACGTTTCGGGGGAGGAAATCGACCAAATTATTTCGACAAATTTCGAGGCGCGACCGCAAAATTCCTAAAAGTCACGGGCCCGGTAAACAGATGTTACCACCGCTTATGGTTCCAAATCCAACAAGCTGATGTGGCGTGTAATTCCCTATTAATCATCTTCTTGAATTGAATCATTAATTTTGTATGGTCTCAGAAATGGTTAGAGGTCGAAAACACGTCAGGTTGTGCACATATAGGTACAATAGCTTCAGATAACAAAAAATTAAGCACATATAAAAATTTAAATAAACTTAAACCTTTCCCACCTCTATGATGTAGGAAAATGATGTGAAATTATCTTTCTTGCAGTGCTGTATTTCTAATTTCAGTGTATGGGTTTTAAATTGTTTTTAAATTGTTGGATTTTCAATGTTTTCTTTGTTTACGGTTTCTGTTTGAATTTTATAACATTGTTTAATATATCAACTTTTTATTTAGGCACAGCTGATAAAGCCCGGTATATACATGCATTCTACAGCAGCGTTTCTCAACCTTTTTACTCTTGCGGACCCCTTCAAATTGGTTTAAAATACCCTGTAAAATTACGGCGATAATGCTGTAATTTCAGAGGAATATACAGTTGATACATAGCTGGTATCAAATAACCAGCGATGTTACACTTCTTTTACAGCATTGTTGTTGAAGTTTATTACATTAATTTTCTGTAACTTTAGAGATATTTCTTTCTGTATACCAACATCTTTGTTCTTTTCAATTCCTTCAAAACTTAGAGGCCTTTCAAGTAGTACTAAATGAAGGAAAAGAAAATAGAAATCAAACACACCGAAAACAAAGAATACAAACAGTACCTTTTACAATAATTACATAAATTCATTAATAAGTTAATAAATGATGTCAGTAGGAATAATAAAATGAATAAACAAAATTAAGAAACTGAGTAAAAACTTTCATGCGAATCTGTTGATAAAAAGCTGATATTCCTTAAGAAGTTAGATCCGTTTTTTTAATACGGTTTTGTTAATATTGCAAACAACTGTATGAAAAAATTCAAAAAATTAATGGACATAAAAAGTCCATATAAAATAAAATTATATTTGTTTGTCTTCAAACTATATTAGTACCTAGTTCTATTTAATTTATTTTTTTTTAATTAAATGCCGTCAGTTTCCTGTTTGCTCTTTCGGAAACAAAGAATTTTTTATTATAACTTTATTGTGATTAGCAATATAAATCCTTGTTTAGAATTGCAAATTACTGTATATTTATTAATTTCGTATGAATAGTACCGAAACAATTTCACAGAAGCTCAGAACTTGTCTGGCGTTAGGTTAGTAATCTTATCTGAAATTGTAAGATCTTCTTGTGCTAAAGTCAAGTTTCCATTATGACCAGCAAATTCAAATTATTTGTTAGTTTTGTCACACATTTGGAAAGAGGGACATATTGATAAAAAGTATGTTATTTCCTTACCTTACCTTCTGCTAAGAGTTGTTTTCTAGAGATTATTAACAGATAATTTTGAGTAATCTCGTCACTTAAAGTTTATAATTGATGTACCCATGAACCGGTGACTGCCATTGTTATTTATTATTATTTTTCCGCGGAACCCCTGACGATATCTCGCGGAACCCCGGTTGCAAAACGCTGTTCTAAACCCATAAATTGAAAACACAAATTGAAAATATTGAAAACGGTCATGAATATAAATGTAGACATAGTTTTGTACTTTCTGATTTTCCCTGAGTTCCATCAGATATTGTTGCGGTCTGCTAATGAATTTAAATTGATCCATGACATTGGCAAGTTTTTTTGGGAAAATAAAAATGTCCATCTCTCCAAGTTTTTTGGACACACAGTATACGTTGATACAGGAAAGGATTTAAATATGTACATTTCCTTTTCCTTGACTATTTTAATAAGTTCACTTTTAAGTATACACCTCAAACAGTAATAGCCATATTCAAATAAGCGTACGTACACGATGTACTTTTTTCCTATGCCCCGCGCTATCTAGATTATTTTGACGTGCAAGTCATAATATTTCTTGAGGCAAGGCTCCCACGTAACATTTAACATGTAACCTCCTATCTCTGCATATACATCGCGGTCGGCATTTGAATCTAAAACAAACTGTACGCACGGCGGCGTTTTTTCGTCCTTTTCGCATTTCTTGCGTAGCATAATCGTACTTGTAAGTACGGAATTATGTAAAGTACTTCGCGAGAATTATTTTTCTGGTACGCATAAATTAAGCGCTCGTAACGCAACCTATCGGTACACAATCGGAACTAAAAACTGGTTATTTAATTTATATATGCTCCATTTCGATTGGTTTATTGCGTCATTTTGTATATAAATATTGTGCTACCTATTTTGTATAAAAGCTACAAATTTTGATTTTGTTATGTCCGTGAAATACAGGTGTCAAAAAAATAAGTTCAGATAAACAAAATCGTATGCATAACGTTACTTTAATAGTTATTGAGGACTAACTGAAGAACAAGCGTCTTCTAAAGAAGGTTAACGCTCCCGAACATCATCGATAGCCTCTTCTCATTGTCTAATAGAAGCTACCGTCCATATGACATCATAATAAAGCCCATCGAAGATCTTTTATCGGCACGTCATTCTGATCGGCGTTTGGTTGCACGTTACTCTTTTGTCGAGAACATCCGCGCACGAAACCGACGTCACATTTCCCAGTGCTCCGCAGAAGCAGCCGCCTTTGATTTTGGAAACCCCGAAGTCCGTTTGATGGAGACCGACTCGTAATTGTGTTTTTTTTCGCTCTTTCTTCTTCGAAGTTTCGAAGTCAAGCGTTCTTCGTTTATGTTAATGGGTCCCTCTCCTTTTGCGGTGTGTAAACATGTTTGGAGAGAGGAGATTTGTTTTCCATCATCGTCGGTTCCTCTCGCGGTTGCTGGTCCCGAAATCTTAAACTTAATAATGCTGTCATAGTCTTCTTCCAGGAATGGCTATTTCTTCTTCTTCTTCTTCATCGTTCGGTGTCTTTGCCCTTGCAACAAATTAACCGAATTGGCGGGACCAGTAAACGAGCGCATTTTAAATTACTTCCGGTGTTTTTTTCTTAATGGGCGGGGTGTCAGTTCTTTGGCGGCCGGTTGAAGTAATTAGCTGATTTATCGCGCTATGGTTTCTGCTCGCGAGGTGGCGTACTTCTCGCTACATTCTTCATGTATTGTACCATCATCTAACCAAAATAAGTTCAGCTTTAGAACACGTAGAGTATCTTCTACGTGATAGTTGGTGCTATCATTATAAATACTCTTGTGTGAACAAAAATCGGCCCACCTATTAATGTAGGTATGTTAATTTTAAATTCAAGGGAAAATGGTTATTACGTAAACTCGTCAGTAATGTAGAATCAACTAAAGAAGCGAATGATGATTAATCCAGGTGAGGATAATTTTTGGAAAAAGCAGCTCCGCCTGGATTTGAACCAGGAACCCTCCATATTCCGCTTGGCAGCTCTCCCATTTGAGCTACAGAGGTAGTGGAAATTTATAGGTTTTATTTGTCACTTCAAGATTTGCAATCCGAATTTCGAATTAAACAAACCCGTCGTGACACCTATCGGGGATAGATGGAAGTTTGGTAACTAGGAATCGCTAAATGTTTATTGCTAACAGCTCATACAGATGAATAAATTCAAGGGAAGTGACAAATAAAACCTATAAATTTCCACTACCTGTAGCTCAAATGGGAGAGCTGTCAACCGGAAATTGGAGGGTTCCTGGTTCAAATCCAGGCGGAGGTGCTTTTTCCAAAAATTATCTTCACCTGGATTAATCATCATTCGCTTCGTTAGTTGGTTAATTTTAAAGTTAAATATCTATTGAACCAATTGCCCAGTTTGTATGATTTTTGCACTCAAATGAAGGATATTTCCTCAACAACAGCACTGGGATAATATCTTTTGTTGAAATATTAGTTTTGAACGTATACACAGTGTAAGAATTAAGAATTCCGAGCAGTAGTGGCCTGTGGGAGAATAAAAGGTGTGAAAAGATGAGTTACTTTATTAAACAATGATATTGTTTGTTGACAACGAAAGGAGACATTCTAAACAATGAATACTGTTGCCTTACGTCTACAAGGTTTAAGTCAGCATCAAATTGCTGAACAAGATACGAAGGGACTGGTACCTTTCTTCGGCGACCAGGATATGGGAGAGATCGAGCAACTTCAGAACGAGATGACCGCTTCCTACTGTCAAACATTTTACGACATCGTCGACACACTGCAGTTCAAGCCCAACAACAGCTTCGTGACGTCAGGAGTATCAATGTTAGTGAGTGGACTGTTAGACGAAGATTGCAATTGAATAATTAGATACCTCGTAGGCCGGCAAAGCGTCCAAAACTTATAGCAGTTCATCGTCGAGCACGAACGGCACTGTGCATGGGAGCACCTTTGATGGACAATGCAGCAATGGAAGAGTGTTCTTTTCTCAGATAAGACCAGAATATGCCTTTATGGCAATGATGGAAGAAGACGAATGTACCGGCGACGCCACGAGCGGTATGTATAGTGCCGGGGTGCAATATCCGTACAAAGTAAAACGGAACTTGCTTTCATTGAAAAGGCAAATAACAGAAAAAGAGGAGGAGGTCAGACTGCTCAGAGGCACATTGAGGAGTTTCTCACAGACCATGTGGTACCTTACGCTGGGTTTATTGGTGAGAATTTCCAGTTTATGCACGATAATGCCAGGCCACACACTGCTGGAATCGTTTGCACGTACCTCGCATAAGTTGGTATCCAGGGCATGGTCTGGCCAGCGTGCAGCCCCGACTTGAATCCAATTGAGCATCTATGGGACGAGCTTAAGCGGAGAGTTCGAGATAGACTTCCTGCTGCTGGGACCATCCCAGAATATTTTTGTTTTCTTCCCGTTACACACAGAAAATTGATCTCTCGAACGAATAGAGAATTACTTGGCTGTAGTAGTTGGTAGGTTCGTATATACGCGAGAGATTATTGACTTCAACCAAGAAATTTTATTTCTTGGAATAATTACTAGATTTAAGAAAGTGGTTACTCTGGTGAAGTAAGTACACAGTCTTGAATGAAGTGTATATTTTTATTCCCGGTAAATATTTTTAGCTACTTAATGTAAGAATTTTAAAGATTTGGCACAAATACGTTTTCTATTGCTAATTAACAAGATAGGTATGTTATATTTACTTACTCGTTCTAAGCGGTTGCGTGCGTTACATCAAACTATTCCGTGTTGAAACGTTTATTGTACACTATAAATCACAATACACATCCCCAATAAATCACAAGGCACATCCCCTACGGGTACGTCGTTGTTGTTTTCGTACTAGAGGCTCCTATACGGCGCCAGCACCATGCGCGGGCGCGCGAACCTTTACAAAATCACGGTGCGCATATTTATTCCAGAGAAAGGGATTACTTGAAAGAAGTGAGAATCACTTCAATTAAATAATTGGTGGGTTTTTATTCAGTAAACAATACTTACTTATATTAAATGTCTCATATTTTCTTGGATCAAGTAACTACGCACTTAGATGGATTTACTATTATTACTTCGTTGGAGAAATTAACATTTTTGGGACGTAAAATTCAATTACTTCTTTCAATACAATATTGGTTCTTATAAAGAAAGAATTTATTTGTTGACAGCATTTATCTGAGAAATTATTTTACTTATATTGAGTATGTGGCATTTCTTGTATATACTTAACTTTCTACATCCAAGTAAATATACATTTGAATCGAGTAAATAAATTCAAGTAATTATGTTTTCTCGTTCCAAATAATCACTTTTCTGTGTGTAGTTGCGTAATGCACGAAAATCTCAATTCATTGTATGTCCTTTCTTTTTATTTTCCCACGGCTCACTACTGCTCGGAACGTTTTTAGCCCGCTCGCGTCAAGTCATTTCTGATCTTATTGTAACTTCTTTATTAAGAGAGTGAATCATTAAAATCAAAATCTTCAGAAATCTTCGAAATCGAGAAATTGTTTGAATCCAGTTGATACGTATGGTTGTATCACATACATCTCACAGAGCGCTTCAAATTTCGATACAAAAACTTAACGTAATTCTTAAGTATATGTTAAAACTAAAATTTGAATAAAAAATACTATCCCAGCGCGGTGTTGAGGAAATAGTCTTTTCGATTAAGTGAAAAAAATCATAAAAATTATACAATTGAGTCAAAAGATATTAAACATTCAAATTGACACACATTTTTGGTGCGGCGATTTTTTAAGCCTGAATTATATTATACTATTTTCGTCCAAGTTTCTGTCCAAGTTGCAAAACTAGACTTGGATAATTAGGAGAGAAACTAGGTCCGGTCCTAGTGAGTAAACTAGGTTCTAGTATGAAAACTTTGATGTTTCTTATGAAGTACATTATCCAAGTTCATACAAGCGCGTCTAGTTTTGAATTTTGGACGAAAGTAGTGTAATGTACAAATTCAAGCTTTAGCTATCGCATTTGTTCTCAGGTTGATCAAATCAAAACAAGCTTTTCAGATGAATGGACATAATATTGTTATTATGCTTTCAAGTTTACTAAGTTTGAGGGCCACAAGAGCTCAAGGGAGCCGAGAAGGGGTGACTTTCGTCACGGGTCTAGCGTTGAGACTACGGTCGGACAATAGAATAATGATCAATAAACGGCGCGTTAAATTTTGGTTCAAATTTCTTTAATAATAATACGTTTATTTTTCATTTTCAAGTACATTTTTAATCAAAATGCTCATCTTTATATAATATTCAATTTCCGACCGTGTTCATTGTTTTTTACATAAAATCATTAGTATTTTTCAATTTTGATAGATTCAATAATATGAATGGCAACTTAAAAATGTTTTGCCTTGTGTACGGAAATTTAAAAATTGTGTGGATTATGGTATGAAAATGGCAAGTCAATGTTTTTACACGTTTCGAAAGTGCAAAGTTTTGTTGCCTTTTTTCAAAAACCATACGTAATAGGAAACACATGAGTGTAAAATCGTATTCAACAATTTTAAATAAAAAACAAACTTTATCAAACAACAATACCGCAATACATCGTAATTAAAAAAATGCAGGGATAAATAAATAAAACTTATTAATTGCTTATTGCAATGGAATCTGGTTTATTTTTCTCAATGCATCATCTACAAGGCAACATAATATTGCCAAATTATAGTTTTGACATCTTATCCAATGAAGTTCTAATTATGAACATATATTTTTTATTCTTTTACCTACAAGACAGAAATCGGCCTTATTAATTTCTTGTTGACAGGTTAATTGAATATTGATAACGATACTGTTTTTTGTGTGACATTTTGAGGAATTTTCAATTGAATGCCTTTCGCTGAAAAAACATCATCAATGTATCAAATCGATTGATATTGTAACAGCAAATGTTGAGTCTCTTCTGAAAATAGCACATACATGTTTTAAATAAGTGTTAAGATGTTCTTTCTCAAACTGTCTTTAAGTATGTCGCTAGCCATAAACTGATAAAAATTTTATTCTTTCTGTAATTTTATTTAATGTTTGCATGTGTAAGCTAGAATGTGTTGCTTAATTTTTTAAATAACCCCTCCACTTTTTTGTGGGAATCTATAGACTTCTGAAGAGATGGAGGTAATGGTTATCAAAAGTTGCATCACTATTTACTGAAAAACCCACATGTTATAGGTCAGTGAACATTTCAAGGAACCATTTGTCAACCATTTGCAATAAAACATTAATTGGAATTCCCTAAACTACTATGCTTCAATGGAAATACTTCACAAATTATTGCACTCTACAAACTTCAATTCCGTACCTCTATCCAATCGAACCAATCATATCACTATTGGTTCTCAAAGCGAGCGACACACAAGAGATTCTATTATACTAAAACTTACGAAAGACCCATTGAAAAATAATAATTTTCAAAGTTATTCACGTTGGCGCTAAAGTCGGTCACAGTTAACAGGCTCTAAGAAATCCAATTATATCCTAGCCATTCGGCGTGACATACCCGTTAAAATATTCACCTAAAGTCGGACCCCCTGCGGCACGCCCGGGACACTTTCAGAACAATGGAGGTCGATGATTGACACCAGAGTCTCTGCGATCTGTTAAGAGGCCAATCAACAACCCATTAGGTACCCTCGACTCCCAAAGGACCCTATAGTCACAGTTTTGTCGCACTAGATTTACGAAATTATCTGTCCAAAGTAAGTGTGACGGCAGAGGAATGCTATTGGAATTATTTTGGGATTGGTAGGTTCCAATTGCCCACGTGCAAGTAGGTGTCCATCATCGAGCTGTCACTTTCATTTTGTTGCAAGGAATATGTGGACGAAAGAGGTGTGTGTAGGTGTTAGAATAATTGCTTGTTTTGCATAGTAATGAAATGTGTCACTGGTTTTGATAAGGTTGGCTAACATGCGCAGAGTTGTTAATGAGATGGGCTTTAAAAGTATTGTTTCCGAAACCTTGCTTTCCAAAGATACAAAATTATTTTTATTAACCAATTTACAATCTGTTTTCCTCTCTAAAACTTTATATTTATTTAGGACTGCATACTGTATTTAAGACAAAGGTAAATAAATATTACTAAAGTACATAATCAACAAAATACAAAATAAATCAACACAAAACGTCAAGCAAAGCAACGCGAAAGACAAATAACGCTAGTTTATGCAACTAACGCTAAATTTCGATATAAATTTGGACTAGTTGGAGCAATGTAACATGTAAATCAAGTTAGGAAGCAAAGATAATTAATCCAGGTGAGGATAATTTGTGCGAAAAAAAGTACATTGGCCTATATTTGATCCAGGAATCCCCCGATTTCCGGTCGGGAGCTCACCCAGTTGAGTAACTGAGGCAGTGGAAATTTATAGGCGAAAATGTCACTTCGAGGAATGAATGCTAGGATTCGAACATAAACAGACCCGTGGTGGACACCTATTGGAGATAGTTGGAAGTTTGGTGAATACGGGTTGCTAAATGTTTATTACTGTCACCAGCTCTATGGAGAAGAAATGCAATGCTAATGATTCTTACGTGAAAGCTCGTCAGTATATAGAAAACTGAATTAAGAAGCAAATGATAAATAATTAACGTGTAAATCGACCTGGAATTGAACCAGGAACTTCATATTTCCGATTGGGAGCTCCCCCAGTTGAGCTACCGAGAAAGGATTTACAATTCTAGCTTGGTACTGCTCTTCTGTAATAAAGCGTTTATGACATACTTCTTTTATTTCAAATAAATTTTATGTTTGCGCTCATAAACATCCTTATTAGTTGTGGTAATTATGCCATTCAAGACTATTGATCTACTAGGCTTCATATTACACTGACTCTAAACATTTTTTAACTTTAAGAACGTTGTATACCTCCTCTAGTCTCCGTGATGTGGTCTATATCTTCAGTAGTCGCTTAGTTGATATATTTTAATGCCCAGAAGCTTTCTCTTAATTTGGGGACCAGCCCATTACACCCAACTAATATTCAAAGCAAAATGATATACAGCCCAACCCCAACAAAAATTTTATATCGGATTTATTAGTGGTCGCCTGGGAATTCATTTGTTCGGCCTCTGTCCCTAAATTAACACAAATCAGACGCTATAAATAATAATCTCGGAGGGGAAACAGAAGCAACGCAGTTGCCCACGCCTGGGTGGTTCTTCGTTATGTGGACTGGTTCGTTTCTCCTTGCTACCGGTGTTGACGAGTCTTTCTGTTTCCATCCACACTCACTCGACTCCAGAGGACTTTTAACGAGTTTTTTCTTGTGTAGTGCAGACGCGTAGGTGATCTCCGTATTTGTATGCATGGACCGCTCACGGCGGCAGTTAGATGCTGAGTTTTATGGGCGATCCTGACAACGGACAAACCGCCCCAGGGACAGCCGACACTTCCGAGATTGGGTACCGGGTTTCGGAGAACCGTAAAAGAGGATCCCATTATACGGTCTCATCCTTCTTCCCCGGACTTGCCCGGAAGGATAATTCGAAGGACCAGACGAAAAATTAACGAGCGCCATCCACCGAATATATCCAAGTTTGTAACGGCCGGAGTGTGTTTTCGGTAGTCAAATGGCTAAATATTTCGAATTTGAGTTTTGTTGCGGCTTTCTTGTGAACTAACATGAAGAACAATGCGAGTTTCAAGGTTTTCTGTGGGTGCTCGTTCTGCTCAGATGTTGTTTTTCTGTATTTAAATAACTAATTCCTCTTGTAATTCGAAGAACCCATCAACAATATTTTCAATTCCTAGAAGTTTTAATTTCTGCTAAAATGGTGAAATCATAGCTGAATACGTTATAACACAATGAGAAATATAAGTGGCTTCGCCTAAACAATTAACTCTTGAGTATGATTGGGGTGTGTTGGGGTATACATACAGAAAGATGATTACTTGAAACTAATGGTCTTGTGGACCACAAAAACCGACAGACAACCTGACCACAGCAGCAAAATTTTAAAACAACAAAAGCTACCCATTCCAAACTAGAAACTAACCTTAACGTTGACAACAAACTGATTAATTCTTGTACTACATTTAACTTGAACCTGAAGAAACCATTGGACAGAAGCCTTCTTGTGTGTTGTTCAGAGTGAACCCTTTGCATAGAAATCTTGCTGAACTACTCCTTGCGGCTACGTATTGTGTTCAATAACAATAAAGGTTATGTGGCGACAAACTACATCCGCTAGAGGCGCTAGTAGTAGATATCTCTAGCGGTGCCACCTAACATGTAACGGCTCAAGCTCAAGGTTATAGGTACATGTATGATATTCAAGAAAAAGCACCAAACTGTCCTTTTTTAATTTCCAATCCTTTTGCTAAGATTTGATTTTATCATTTGTGAATCAACCACATATTATCCTAAAAATAAACCGCCAAAATTAAACGAAAAACCAATCCCTTGTGCTTCCTCTTTTGGGAGTCCCATCTGAGTTATACTATCTCCCAGCCCATTCTTTTGAATAGGTCGCTTATATTGCCCAGTAGTATTTCCTTTATGCTGACCAAGGTAGGCCATCGTTCACCCAGTGTGGCTTCTCTAATTGATGAAATAGCGGGGCAATCGCAGAGAAGCGAAAAACTAATCATCTTTGTTAATTTACTTGCTGATGTTTGCGTGATAAGGTACCTAGGTGCGCGATACTTTTTACGTTTGTTTTGATACGCTTGTTATTTTATAGACCCATCCTTGATAAGAAAAAAAAGGAAAATACAATAAATAAATCAAGAAAATGCTAAAGAAATACCTGTACCATTCATTTCAAATTCAAATTTCAGGTATTTTTAACCATATGTCGGATATGACCATAAAGCATATTTTATTTATTTCAACCAGAATTTAACCTTAGGGAGATGAATCAAAACTAAAAAGCCTTACTTTTGGGGTAGGTATTGCGTTGAGTGAATAAGCACCACCAAAATCTCTGCGCTGTCAGGTAGAGTAGAAAGGCTTTTGGAACGGCATGATGCAAAAAAAGAAACACTCCTTCTCGGTAGCGGCGATTAACGTTTTATTAAAGACAATGTCCGAGGGCAATCATGGCCTCGTGTGATTGACAAACAATTACGCGGTAGACAGCGGTTCAGCCCGGTAGCGAGGTTTCATCTTTCCGAGAACTGGTCCCAAATTAATGCAGATTACTCAGACGGACCTTTCGAAAAAAAATATTAGACCGACTCGGTGCAAGGGCCCTCAGGGGCCCTTCCCAGTTGTATATATTCTCTTAATATCATCACTGACTGACCCAGAAACCGCCATCCGTTGGAATCTGAAGTGTTCCAAATCGAGCAAAAGTTTAATAGAGCCATTGCTGGACACACACAAGAGGTAATTATTGTTATTATGCGAGAAATATTGTGATCTCTTATCTGCGAGGGAAGGGGGGTTCTTGTTTGTTTCGTAATTAAATTTAATGTGCGAGTAGCACGCGAACTGGTAAAATATGCGATAATTTTGCACCCTTATGTAACATTTGTTTTGCCACGTCATTGCTGGATGATAACATATTAACGACAACAGTTGGTGCAGGTATGTGTGTAAACGTGTATACGTGCCCTATAGAATATTTGAGTTTACAAATCGTTGGTTTAATAAAATGTTCCTATTTTGAAAGAAATAGGAGCTGCGGCTAATTGATCTTCGGTTTTCTAATCTTATCCAGGAAATGAGGCTTATGCACTCATTAGTGACGTAACATAAAACAATGTTCCAGAAAATACCTATGCTGTTTTTAAAGTTGGCACCATCTTACTCTCTGTAGAACCACCAGAAATCCATTTGTAGACACGTTGTTTATAATAGGCCTAAAATTTTGATGTTATCTAAAGCGAAATATTATTAGTTTAATTTGGTTCATAGTTGGCCATATTTTTCTTCAGAAACCTGTCGTCTGGAGTTAATTATTGTTAGCGCCCAGTGGAAGATCGGTAGATCAACAAAGGGACCCGCGAAAACGAGTCAGTATATGTGTGTGTAGAGAACCGTAGCTCCAATCAACGAAGTAATGAAGGACTGGCGCCTGACAGTCGGCCACCAGAAGAAGTCGGCACGCAGTGGTATCCTCACAAAAAGGTGCCCAGAAAGCGAGATGGACGAGAAGGCAGAGAGAGAGCTGAGCCCGTCGGTCATTACGAGCAGGCCTCTTCAGCTCCGCCGACCCTAATGGATGATTGTTCTTTTTGTTGTTGGCGTTCCGTAGTGATAATTTCCACAACACATCCATGAGGATATTATATATTGGTTTAAAATCGATGAGTGGCGAAATCGGCGAGCCGTAAAAAAGCGGATATCTTCATTTCTGGAGACGTATCGATTACAAAAGCCGAGCACTTACCGGTAACCAATAGCTTATTATTCGATTAATTAACACATAGTACGGCGATGAAAAACTTGTTAATTGTGATGTGGCCGGGATGTAGATGCTACATCATCTAGTGTGCGGGGGGATAATTCAATATCGACGCGCATTACAATTACTACATGACGTTTAACATTTGTATCAACACGGCTTGGAAATTTATGTTATGCATATCTGCGCTGTCGATTAGTCGTGTTCATTAACCCATTATAATTGTCGTTAGTTGTGGGCGATTATGGTTTATATAATTTATCAAATAGCTACCTACTCAACTGAAAAATCAATTTATTTTCTGATTTTTCTTGTTTTCTATGATGTCTTCCGCTAAATTGTGTTCTGTTTTTTTTATTATGTCAGTTAAGCTTCTCTCCAAACTCTATTATATAAACTCTCTGTCATTACATCTGTCTGGACTTCACTATTCATTTAGCTGGTTATTTTGGCCCAAAAGCCTAGAAAAGTTCTAGGGTAGTGTCGACCTGTATCTTCAGACTACTTTTTATGATACTTCTTTAAATCCAGTGTTTGTTCACCATCGTTCTCTTATTTCCTTATGTTTTGTGAACATTTAGATGATACTTGAATAGTTGGGGTATTTAATTTCTTTTCTATTTACTGATCAATATACATATGGTAAGGGATAGGTTTATCTTGGGTTTAAAAAAAATGGTTAACGGAAACGGAGGTGGCATTTTGCGTGATGTTCTGACGCCATTAACAAATGAAGTAGCGGGTGGGTTTACTTTTGTCATGGCACCCTTCGACCCAATAGCCATCGCCGCCATAGACCAGCTGTCTTGTTAACCACCGGCAATCAATTCCGCATTACTGGCCCCATCTAACCATTATATTCCACGTGTCAGGAGATATATCATTATTAAAAACGCATTTCGGCCGTGTAAACACATCGTCGATTGTTTGTTGTGTCAATCCAATAACCCCCACCCCATATATTTTACTATCGACTTTCCAAAGAAATAATGTTTCTCGCAAGTCAAGTCATGCTGCTGTAAATATTGATATTCTAGGAACAATGGCGGAGATTAGATTAGAAAGGAACCATGAAACAGTTGAAACACCACAGAGATTATTACCATAAGGCAGCACGCGAGCGTTACTATCCCGGAATGGGTTCCTTATTTTTTATGTAAATTTCGTTTTTACGACTCTGCCGGGCATAAATTTCCCGAGGTGGGGAGGGGGCTCTAGAAAACCGACCGAACGTCCGATCTTGTATAATTTGCGAATCCATTAGGTTAAAAGTCCTCTATACGGTCGTGTATATTTCATTTGAAATGGGTTGTAATTATAAGTTTTGTAGTGAGATCTCGATTAAAGTAAAAATATTTTGTTGGGGCTCTAAACCCTTTTAAAACGTGTCAAAATGTCAAATTTTAATTACTTAAACACAACCTTTCTCGGCCTATTAATGGCTCAATTCGTTGCCGATTAGCATACGAGCATCATCAGAACTCGACAAAGATCGCAATCTTTTCAATAAACGCCTGAAGTTGTAATTACCGTAAGTGGTTAGGGGATGCAGAACCGATGTCATTTACATTTTGACCGAACGCGTTGAAAATTCTGTAATGGTAATCATAGGTCCCAGTTTATCGATCGAGACGATTAAGTAGGCTCAAGTTACTCGCACATCGTTATTAAATTATTCTCTTTCGATTAATATTAGGCGCGATATGATTGCAAGTTAATTGGATTAAATTGGAATCGATAAGCTCTTTGATGTCATACAATTTATGCTTAGGTACTTTTAAGTGAAGACCAGAAAAGTTATTGGATGTAATTAATAGGATGGATGTAATAATACTTTGCTATTGAAGAACTTTCTATAGAATAAACATCGTCTGTTTTTTTTCTCTGACGACCTGTTCAAAGAGCTTATCATACCTAACTAGATCTATGTATCAATGGATTTGTCCAGTGCACCATCTACCACGTCTGTCTACATTTCTTGTACCGTCTCATTGGCCTTTTGTATTTATGTGCTATTTACTTTGACAGTTAGGGTTCTCCAACGCTTTTGTAGAGGTTTTTGATTTTGCGACTCTTTTCCAATGTATAATAGTGCGTAGTGCAACACCCTGTAGAGGTTAAGAAGTCCTGCTTGCGTCTAATTTTGCTGGTCCTCTGGTGTCTGGTGAGGAGCCCCGGGTCCATCCATCTCCCCCTACTGGTCATTAGCGGCGTATCGTAAATCATTTGTTTAACAAAAACCGATGATTACGGTCATTATTTTTAATGAGCAAGTGACCAGATGATATATTTTATTACCGTGGTGTAACCGAAGCTGCGCGGAGCTTTTTGTTGCCTGGTCGCGCTGCTGCTGTTGCTGGCCGTCATTGGTCCGTCTTAATGCGTTCCATTAGACCCCCGGGGACGGCGCGGAGGCGGGGAGAGGAAGACCGGTAGCGAGGCTCCCCCTGGCGGTCGATATCTCTCTAGCGCCGCCAATCACGCGGACCTCTTTTGCGCTACGCCAAGACCCGGGAGGCATTGTGTCCGTCCATCAGAAGACGGACAGGCTTGAAAGGATTCTCTGGAGATCAGCTGGGCGCATAAGAGAGGATAATGGACCAGTAGCTGGACGCGACGTGAAGGTCCCCGCTCCTTTTAATTACTTCCTAACGCCGACGTGGCGGCAACACTCGTGGGAACCGAAAACTACCAAATGAAATCCCCAAACACTAAATCAGGAGCTCCCATTTCCGACCGACCCTCGATTTTAATAATATTGACCATCGTTTGCATAGAAATGGATTGCCGAACTTAATTGTACAACCCCAACCGCTTGTCCACCGGTAGCCCATCGGGCCATCTGTTCCGATAATATATTAGGGAAATTAATTGCTTACGGTACACACCACACCTTTGGAACTCAATTGACATAAATAACAAACTAAACATCCACAACTTTTGTAGTATCTAATATTAAGTTTGAGATTTATGGGGTTTTATAAGATTTTCCTCTTTTGACCTTCTCATCGGCATTCCCCCATTTTCTCGCCAGAGTGCACATACTTTTTCCTAATCATCTTTATCTCTTTCCTTCTACAATTCCTAATAATGTCTGGGTCTACTGACCTTTTACTTTCGACGATAGCAATTAAAGTCATTAAACTTGATCTAACGTGAATTGTAATATAAATTCCTAATAAACTTTCTTCTTGTTCTAGGAACACCCGAGTCTACGCGGAACACCACTCGCCATGCTGGCTGCTCAATGCAACAAGCTGAGCAGCAAGTCTCCACCACCACTCGCGGATGCAGCAGTAGGAAAGGGTTTCCATCCGTGGAAGAAGAGCCCACAAGGGGCCCCATCCCCAGGGTCTAACACCTCAGCGGCTAGTTCCCTCCCATCTCAGAGATCATCAGCCTCAAATACCACCTATTCAAGTAGACCAATGATGACCTCATGTTCAAGCGTGCCTACTTCTGCCTCTTACGGGAGCGATCTATACTTTCCGGGAGCAACCACCAGCCCAGCAGTTGCTGACAACTCGCACGTACATCACCACCAAACGTCGTTATTAGGAAAAGTTGAAGGTGCCGCCACAGCTCATCACGCGGCGCTGGGATCAGTGTATTCGAGGCATTACGAGCCTTGGCCTTTCAATACGATGACAGGCGCTACGCACCATGGTGCGATCAAAAGTGATCCTGTCACATCTGCTAATGCTTGGTGGGATGTTCATTCGGCTACAGGAAGTTGGTTGGATATGAGTGGTGCTGCGGGAATGCATGCTCAAATGGCTGCGAATTACTCTTCGGATTACTCGACTTTAACACATTCGTTAGCTGCATCAAACCATCTATTATCTTCAGGTCAACATCTCTTACAAGATACTTATAAATCGATGTTGCCTGGAGCTCAAGCGGTTGGGGCATCTTTTGGTTTACATCCATCAGGAGGAGCTCCATCACCTACTGGTAGTGGAAGTCTACCACCACAAGTACCATCGCCGCGGTCGCAGAGGCGTTATACTGGAAGAGCGACCTGTGATTGCCCGAACTGTCAAGAGGCTGAACGTCTTGGCCCAGCTGGAGTACATCTAAGGAAGAAGAACATCCATAGTTGTCACATCCCCGGTTGCGGCAAGGTTTATGGGAAGACTTCTCATCTTAAAGCCCATCTGAGATGGCATACCGGCGAGCGGCCCTTTGTATGCAACTGGTTATTTTGCGGGAAGAGGTTCACGAGGTCGGATGAACTCCAAAGGCACCTAAGAACTCATACGGGGGAAAAACGGTTCGCTTGTCCCGTTTGCAACAAGCGATTCATGAGGTCCGACCACCTAGCCAAACACGTGAAAACCCATAATGGTACTGGAAAGAAGGGTAGCTCCGAGTCGTGTAGCGACTCCGAGGAAAACAGCCAAAGTGAGATGACCAATAATGTTAATTCCCCGGGGTCTATGAATAACACCCCGCCACCGTCTGGAGCGTTAGGTTTAGATATGGTTACAGGATTGGATGTGAAGCCGCCTGGTTTGGTTTGAGGTCGGTGGGGCCCCACGCTGCTCTATCCAGGCTATCGCTAGCTAGCGCGAGGCCCCCAGAGAGAGGTGCTTGTGTCGCCATCTGTATTTGTGACTTTGTATAAACGCTGTATATAGTGTCTGAACGGACAGAGAGCTTAGTATTACCTAACCGTAATTATAATTACTCAATTTAATTTTTGAGAATCTATATTGTAAATATTATATAAATATTTAAATTTGGTATATATATATAAATCGTGTAAGTGTACTTCGGTTGGCTGTTGAGAAACGTGTGTGAATGTGTTACATATCAAATCTTCAAGCGTTCATTTTCAAAACTGAACAACTGAGAAAAAACTTTGGGAACTGCGTGCGCATGTCGCATCTTTGGTACTATCTTCATTATTAATTATTATTATCATCATTATTATTAACTATGTCTCTTTGTTATCAATGTTTTTTATCGATCTTTCTCTAATGGCCGTCGTCATGTTTCTCTTCCCGCCAAAGAATTTGTAATTCTTGTAAAGTTGTATCTATCTGTAAATTATTATTATTATTATATTGAGCTTTTGTGAAACACGTTGACAGTAAAATATAATTTTCAATCTGGACATTGTTGAGTGGTTTTATTTTATACTCTTAGAAAAGGTAAACAAAAAAACATCATTTATAAAGCAGGTAAGTACGCATATGTGCATAATCAGGCAAGACATTTATATATTCTGAAAGATAATGGAGTAATTTATAATCAACAAATCATGAAAACTTTCACAACATTAATTAATATTTGAAATTCAAAGTTATGTAATGCCTACTTGAAAACTATTGCATTAGTAAAAAGTAAGTAAATTTACGACATTAGTAAATTCGAAAACCGTAATACCGGTAACATTTTAAATAAACCATATGTGTTTCGAAGAACGATCCAGCAAGAAAAAAATCGGTTAGTATAAAAAAAAGGTTAGTATAAAATGAGATTCACTATCTGTGACTGTTTACGAGCTATACGGTTGTAGGGGTCCGTAAAGTATGGAATATTTGCTAAAACTTTTTTAATTGTTACTGTAAAAAAGAAAGTGTAAAAGAAAAGTATTTTGGGTCTCTGAGCAACATGGATTTTGTGAAAGCAAAAGTGGTACCTTCGTGTTTTCGATAGATTCTTCTTCTCTAAATACCAATTCGAACTTATAAGTTTACTATCACGTAAGGTTTTTGAAGTTGAAATCGAGAAATGGCTTTTTGGACAAATTTCTAACCATACACCCCAAAATCTTGAGCTTTTATACAAGGGTAACTGACATCGCTTATTTAAGTAGTGGAGTGGACTGCTGGATATTTGAAGGGTCCAGACTCGTTTCCATTCGAAGAATCCTTGTTCCACAGAATTGAGCTTTTGTACATTGTTAAGGTCAGACAAAAAAAAACTACAGAATGTTGGTAATAAAATTAGTTTTATACAGTGTGTTACACTTGAAGATGACACACCTAACACACTCGTCCATGTACAAAGCAATGTATTGGAAAGAAAGTGGAATTATTTTTTAAGTCTAGCAAACTAGTCATATCAGGGTATAAGATAGAGCAAAATTATGTTAGAAAGCTATTATTATAATAAAAGCCCTAGTAAGAAATTTAACGAAAATATATATTTTTAATATTTTAAAATATATTAATGAAAATAAGATAATAATTTGTTATTGTTATTTTTATTAACTTGTCGTATTTTCATTAATTTATTGCACGTTACTAAACTGTTATAAAATAAAAAGTTTAATATTTAAGAACTAAGTGATTAGGAATTATTTACTATAGTTCCTAGACCGTAATTCCTAGATATAACTTTATTTGACTTTATTTTAAACACTGTAAGAAATTTCCAGAATTTTAATTAAAAAATAATTGACTTTCACTAAAATACAAAATAACTAGTAATGCAAATTGATTGTCTGTTAAATACAATAATTATTTAGGTGTATAATATGTAATAAATTGCATATAGGACATCCTGAAAAGGATTGTCCCACCCCTCGGCTGATGGTCGGCAACTGCAAAACACTTTTTAAGGCTTTCAAGCTATTCGGAGAAACAGCACCATGATTATTTTCAGAAATTAAATAGTGTTGAATACCAAGATCACCGTCTATTCTTCAAAAGATAACATAAAACAATTTAAAAACACTTCTAGAAGCAGAGGGACGTGAGGTGGACCTATGGTTTGGATGGAAATATACTGGACATAAGCCAGATAAATTACTACAAATGTCAGTAAAACGAAAATTAGGGGAGAATCATAGAGAATGCATTGACAAAGCTCGTAAAGGAAGACAATTAATTTATTGTCCTTAGTGCCTACTTTCACTAGCGCTCCCCATGCACTGATCATACGAAACTTATATCTGCGATATAAGCGGATATAGGCAGCATTTTAAAGAAATTTAATCGGACAATTAGTTATCAATCATAATAAACATTCTATCAACAATAAATGTGAAACATTAAATTAAATTCCAAGTAATGCTTTTACTATATCGTTGGACAGCAAACTAGATTACGATTTAATAAAATTTGGCGACAAACGTGGGGCGATATATCGTGCAGTGAACGGGCGACAGCAGGCTCCCATTCATTTCAATTTACTGCCGTTTAGTATTGGTTAGGAGCGATGGGGTGCCCGTGATTAAAAACCTCCAAGTCTCCAAGCTCTCCCGGTCGACAATCGTGCCAAAACGCGACCATTGTCTGTGACAACGGCTGCACGCTGTTCCACTGTGTGTGTGTTTTGTTTTGTCTCCGCTGTGAGCAAACACGTCCGTTTATTAACGTCGATGTAGATGGGTATGAGAAAAATAACATGGCATGGTCGTGGTCGGCTTAAAAAACAGTTGATGAGTGAAACCGATTGTAACAACAAGGTGGGTTTTATCCTGCATATAAACACTTCAAGGATATTTGCTAGTACGTAGATAATAGGGCTTCCAATCCCGGGATTTCGGGATTCCCGGATCTCGACAAATAAGGTTTTTTCGGGATCCCGGGATTATAATTCTAAATCCCGGGACCCCGTAAATGTTAAATCAATATTATTTTCTTTTTTGTTTGTTAATTGGCGTAATGTGTATTTTAAGTATGTACTTTAGTCTATAACAGCACCCTTTCTGATTAAATAGGTATCAAGCATAAAATGTTCGTTTAAACCAACATATTGCTATTCTAGGAAGAACATATTTTGCAATATTAGATATAATTCAATATGGAGCAAACATGAACTTTTTCAGCTTGCTTAAGTCTTTTTAGCAACTATACCCTCAACATAAAATAGTATTTAAAACAAATTTACAAATTAATCCTGATACATTTAAGTGTAAAATGAAACCCAAATTGTACAAAAAATGACTATTAATCGTTGCTATTAATTGTTCGATGGTTTAAGGATTTTACCATTAACTAAAAATGAAAATATTTATGTACGATGTTACGGTCATGGGGTGCGTGTACGTCGTAGGTTGCGTCTCGGTTAAAGCACATCGACGTTATGATGAGCTCTGACGACAATTTTGGTTTTCCACCTATAAGGTAAAATTTGAAAGCGTTGATCAAGTTTCAGGGTAAAAGATATTGCCCAATCAAGTGTACGTAAGCGTTTCTTACTGACTGACATTGGTATCTTTTGTAACTTTTTTTTCATGAATCCCGGTATTACAAAATCATTAATCCCGAAATCCCGGGATCAGTATATTGTCCGGGATTAGAAGCCCTAGTAGACAAACGTTTACAATTTGGAGAAGGATAACCAGGTTATCCTTTTTATTTAGAAGAACGTCTAAAATATGAGTCAAATATGAGGTTTCAGTAACAATAAAGTTAATAATTGTTTTTATTTGGATCGAAACCCGATAATAAAAATTTCAGTTTTGTTTTTTACCTTTAAAATCAATCAAAATCACTTCGACTAAATTACAAAAACAGATTAATCATGTGCTGCATGTCTATAACCAGAAATACAATTTTTATATGTAACACAATAATGAGCTCAAAGACTCAATATGTGTGTCAACAAGATTTAACATAGAATTTGGTCAATCGTGACTGACTCAATCTCTGTATAATTTTTTATTTCCACATAAAAGTTAATGACTTTTTTCACTATCAGTTTCCTTTGTAGATATGGCTAGGTCATTTTCGTAAGATTCGCAATCTTATTGTAAATAAAAAAACGGCCTATTGATCGGACCACAAATAAAAAAGCTATGAGCATATTTAAAAGGTATCATTTGTTCTTTTTTTAAATATATATCTTTTTTTTTTCGGCTCTGACACCTCTGAAATTTCTTTGAACTCCGACTCCGACTCCGACTCCACAGCCCTTTATACACATGATTTCAATAAAAGTGTTAAACTGCGATGCTGGTCACCTGTACAGTATTATTTTAAATATAATTTTTTATTTTTGTTTGTTTTGTTTCATTTTGGTGGGGCCCCGTTTGGTAGGGGCCGCCCAGTCTGCCCTTCCTTAAATCCGGCGCTGGATAATCTACAACGTCTTCTTCTTTAATTTTGTAGGCTAAGTTGTGCACGCTTCATTCAAATTATTTGCCAGTAACTGGTAATCGCATAATTGCCATGCACTTGTTTGCTTAAGTTGTACCTGTATATACACTTTTATACACTTTTCGAAGTATTAATTAAAGTCCCATTCGCGTAGCGATCGTACATAGAATCCGACATCGAGACAAAGAAGAAAAGACTGTCAAAGAAGAAAGAATAAAGCAAAACGGAGATGATGGAAAGGTTATATATAACAAACTGACGTCGAGCAGTACAGAAAGAAGCATAGTTGAGAGAGGTTGGTGTGTGAGGACACTATCACGATAAGATGAGCTGGCGTTATTTTTAATACCGGGTGTTAAAAAAGTAGATCAGCTTTTGATAAGGATTTCATATTTGCAAACGTGTTAATTTCATCTTATTCTTTTTGGTTTTGAACACGTTAGAAGTAGGACAGACGCGTTAAGAACGTCCACCATACGTTATAACATCAGTAAGGTAAGTGAATCTATGTTGTGTAACTCTATGATTTTGAACGTTGAGATCCATGGACAAGAGCCTGATGATAATGACTAATGACTAATGAGTAAAATAAAAAAATGTAAAATAATTGATAAATGTTGACTGATAGCTGACTATTAATTAAAATATGCAAATAAAATTGTAAATTTTATTAAGTTTGCAAGAAAACATAGAACTTCATTAAATTAATTTCGTTTAAATGCTTAATATTTGCAGAATTTAAAAAGATTTGTGTATTTCTATTGTGTATGTATCTATTTTGAATAAGTGAAACCAAAATAAAAAGCGGAAACAATATTATTGTACAAGCAAAAAAGCACAAATCTTGAGAAAAAGAAAGAATGCGTGCTATTGCACTTTTAGAAGACATAAGAAACAATACATACAAATTAAGCCTCGAAATAACCCAGATACTCATAATATATTCATCATTAATCTTGCTTACAACGGTACAACTTTACTACTAATTTCAATATCATCAAATTAACCAATACATGAGTAAATACAAAATACCGCATCCTCCCTAAACCATATCAAATTACTAGTCCGGGTCGTTTGCCCCGATAGGGTCATAAACTTACTAAGTGAATATACATAGTATGGCATCAATCCCCCAAAAATAAAATCACAATTCACTTAAGAATCTATTGAGGCGCAGTCACCCCTAACGCAATCTCATCATCCCCCAACGATAGGAATCAAAACATTGTCGTCGACTCCGAGAGAGGTTGCTGCCTTTTCTGCTATAAAATCGCGGGGATCATCGACTTCACAAAATTAAATTTGTCATCCCCTTATTAAGTGCTTGATTTTCAGGCTGGTAGCATAAACCACCCTAATGGTGATTTATTCCCTGTGTGCTTCTGTCGTTAATATTACGGTATTATATCTGTGGCTTAGTTCTATAAGGGTCAATGTAAAGCTTTTGGAGACGTAGAAGGATTTAACCAAGTCTACGAATTTATTATCCTTATATTCAAGATGATTAAGGATTTTGTGCATTTTGTAATTAGGACAGACAGAAAATATTCCGGTATTTTTTAATTGTAAGTATTGTAATCGTGCCGAAAAAAAATGAGGTTTTACCGGAAATATGTCCTTTTGGGTCCCCTGAACATTTTTGACCAAAGTACAACAAATGTCTGTGTGTGTGTACCCGTCTTTTGTTGGAACGATACCTTAAGTAGTTTTTATTTAGAAGTTTCATGACCGAACTTAGCTGAAAAGCTTTTTGTTAAAAAGGGTCCCAAGGAACTGGATGTTTACTGTGAGCATTGCTCAATGTATTTGCACATGAGCCGCCATTTCTGTAATTTCGTCAAAATAGCTAAATAATAAATTAAAGTAGAGGAAACTCTGAATAATTAATGTATATGACATTTGCTTGTAAAATTAATAGTTTACCTGCATGAGCAAATTCTATTTGATCGAGATCGGTCGTGTCTATGCACTAATATAAAACTAGTTAGCCAGGATTTGACAGATATTTTCATTCTAATGACAGTAGGTAGTGTCAAATGCTGATGTTTTGACAATATTCACTGTCAATAGAATCGAAATATGTCAAATTCTGGCTAACTCGTTTTATTTTAATTCAGACACGACCGATGTCGATCAAATAGAATCTCATGCAGCTAAACTATTAATTAAGGGGCTTGGAAGTAAAAGGGTTTAAGTGTTTAAGTTTTTGTCAGATTATGCAGATTGGGAGATCGTAATAAGATGCAAATCAATCAATTTTGTAAGTATATGACCAAAGACGATGTTTACTCGTTTTTACCATTTCATGAAATAACTAAGGACCCTAACAATGATACCGATGACACATAAAGTGGAGAGCAATTTGCCATTTCGTATATTATAAAGCGAAAGACGCGTTTGGATATAAGAATAGTCTAAACAGTAATATTGAGTTTTGGAAGTGCACAATAGAAATCTCAAAAGTTGGACGTTCTTTCCGGTTTTCTATACTAAGCCTTTGAATAAAACATCAATGAAAATAAAAGTTCAGAAACCTAATCACATTGTTGGAATATATTTCACCACTCCCACGCCTTTTATGCAAATATAGATGTAAAACATGATGTAACAATAGCTGGAAGAATAGGACACAAGAAAAATATGATTTATTGGAATACTCATAAAGATGACGCCGTTATCTTATATTTCGATCACGAATACTAAAATTGCGTTATACTTTAGTTTAGGTAACTTGTCATTTGTATTTCTTTTTAATACAGTTCATTTTAATACTAGTAATGTTAATACTAATACTTAGTATACTAATACTTAATACTTAATATTGGTCGTAAAATGGTTCAAGTTAATTGCACTTGCAATATTTTTGAACACACATAATGTTTTTAAGTACATTTGTGCAAATAAAATAAGTGTAACAATAAAATTTAGAGACTCCTTGATTCGTTATAATCCTTTATGAGTATGAATAAAATTAAAATAATAATACAATTTACCAAACTTATATCTGAAATTTAATTTTTAATTTAAAAAGAGAAATTTTATTTAAAATACAACTTTAATGTAAAGGTTATTATCTCAGAACCACAAAAAGTGCACTTAAACCCTTTTACTTCTAGGCCCCTCAATTGTATATATAGTATGATAAAGTCGTGTGACTGGCCACATCAGACTTTTTATTTAAAAAAATGGCTGTTGTAGCCCGTTTTAAAAACTACATAATACCGACATTTGATACGATATACAAGGTATACTGTATATAATTCTATTTTATCGAGATCGCTCGTACTGCAGTAAAACTAGTTAGCCAGGATTTAACAGATATTTTGATTCTATTGACAGTATTGTCAAAACATCAGTGTTTGACACAGTTTGACACTGCTGTATAGTATCATAAAGTCATGTGTCTGGCCACATGGCTACATCAGATTTTTTATTTCTTCCTGTATCACTAGATTAGTAGAGCTTCCACCATTAGCTTCCATCATGCAAGGCAAGTTGATAACAGGTTTGTTAATCAGAATTGTAGAATTTACGACTACTGATATTGTTGATTAATTAATATTGTTATAATACTTGAACCAGGGGCCTTTGTTTCAAATCCAGGTTGTGACTGTAATTTTTAATTTATTTACATATACTTCCCGCATGTATATCATCATCTATACATTGATTATTTAATCATACGGTATGTCCATATATTTATATTTAGTTATAATTAATTTTAGAACATACTACTATTAATTTATGACAACCTTCAAACGCAAATATGTCTATTGCCTATATACTGACAAATATTTAGCGATCACTTAGTACTTCAGCGATAGTTAAATCTCTGCAACACATTTAAGGAGTCTTAATTCCTGTTGACGTTTATTTTATGCCCGCGATAATTTACGTTCTAATTGTGAAAAACGGCGCTAATATTTCAAAGCGACGCTGCAGCACGCGCGTTGCACCGTTCGTCGCTGCACGTCGTAGATTTATTCCAGTAGAGGGACATGTGGTGGTGGGCTTGTTCGCGCTTTGGGGCCCTTGTAAAGCTGTCACGGTCGTTTTATTGTGACACCGACGCCAGGCGTCCGGACTCACTATTTCATTTTCGTCAATTTCCGTCGGCGACAGTCCGAGAAGTACATGCGCGAGGAGCCTTTACGGTAACGACGAAAATAGAGATATTTTATGGCTTTATTCTCTGTAGGCTGTTAAGCACCTTGCAGCATAATCTGCTGTTATTGAATTAGTCATTTTTAATACGCTGGTCAAAAATGAAATTGAAATAATTGCTCCAGCTATTAAATAAGCTATTTAAATAAATTATATTCATGTGGATTAACGTTCGTCGTCAAACAATCTAATGCTTTACAGATTTGACAGTGCAATGTGAACGTTACAATTCATTCAACAACAGATACCAAAAAAAAAAACTCCTTTTACTCAGTGGAAAGATACAAATTGCCCACCATTGTATTTCTCTATCGTATCGTTGCTCAATCTAACAAACGCTAATAAAAAGATTTTTTTTGTACCTTGGTCTAAAATGTTCAGGGGACCCAAGAAGACATATTTCTGCCAAAATCTCAAAATCTTTTTTTGGCACGATTACAATACTTTACCTACTACGTTTGATGAAGTAAAAAAATTTGATTTTAGATCCAAAACTCTTTGAACAGATTGCAAATAAGAGGTGGGCAGCGGTAGGTTTTCATGTTTAGCTACGTATATACAAACTTTTTATAATTCCAATCTTGTTTTCTGAAATAGAATATTATACTTCTCGCTGAAATTCGCAGTTTTTTTCTTGAACTCATCCATGTTTAAATTGTAGGATCATCTAAATAAAAATTTTCGAGAAAAGGACAACTGAATTGATAAACTCTGGGGAAGCAGTATTTTGTGAATTGAGATAGTAACTAGCCAATACGAATCCGGACTCAAAAGTTCCCTATCACATACGATTTTCGAAAATGTCAAAATGTAAAAATTAATTACGGTAATTTTTCGAATTTATAGATTTATCTTATTTTCAATTATTATTTTAAATCTTTTCTGATGTAAGGTTAAAAAAGGTTACAAAACCGAGTTATAATCAAAACTAGTCAACTATTAGTTTTACCTATAAATCCTCTATACGCCTAAATATGATTCGTCTAATAAATGCTGATAGATTGATTCCACTTCTTCTCCACTTCAACACTGGAAAAACTACTAGAAAAATAATAATAAAATGCTTCAAATACCGGGTGCTTCAAGTTTGAGGCTCAGCATGGAGATCTCGCTTATTAGTGGAGATAGAGCTTATGTTTAAGTTTAAGTGGCAAAGTTTCGTATTTTTGTGTTGCTCAATTATCTGAGAAGAAATTTTAGCTATCATTTTTCATTTTAAAGATATCCGCAAAAAACTGAAATGTTGAGATCGTTACTTTTTAACAAAGATTATAGTGTCATTTTTTAATTTGAAATAACATCAAAGATGGCGGCGTCACCAATGCCAACTTTTGTTTTTCTTATGGGCGCCATGTTGAATGTTGGCATTTTCCGATAGTCGTGTGTTTCTCATTTCCGCAATGTATAACATGTAAGCATTATTTTTTAAAATAATGGTGTAATAATCAAAAATCCTTCATATAACTAACTGGAGCTTGGTTACAATCCGCCGGACTCGTTGCCAAGCAACGTCAACAAAATGCACTTGGATCAAGCGGCGCGCTCAGCGTTGGGTTTGCCATTTAACCAAATATACCTTAATTGTGGTTGATTGTGGATGTAAAATGCCGTTTACCAATAACGAAAAGCATGATATGATAAGGGTTTATTATTGTTCACATAGAAATGCCCCATCGTACAATATTCCTAACATTGGACAGAAATTTAGCGGACCATGGATCGTTTAGTAAACCCCGAAATTCTTATAAATCCTCATGGAAATGTTGAAAACTATCATGGAGATATTTTGGAAATGGTAAACGTTAGATTACCATAATTTGCAATGCTTCAACTACTGTTTTTTTACATAAATGACGATCCTCGGATTTCTACGCGGGAAGTAGCCTCTAATGTGGAATTGCCGCAAACACCTGTTTGGAGAGCATTACGAACAAATAAATTGAAACCGTACAAACCCAAACTTTGCAGTTGTACGAAATGATTTTAATCAACAATTTCCAAATCGCTGGATTGGTAATGGTGGAGTGGTGGAATGTCCGGCTAGATTCCCTGATTTAAGTCCTCTGGACTATTTTCTATGGGGAACTGTGAACGACGAAATTTATCATGATACTCGCAGAAATATCGAGGATCCGCGGGATCGAATAACAAATGCGGTCAATGCTATTCCGTGAAGAACAGTTAGAAGAGCATAACAACATGTAGAAAAGCTGGCTCGGTTTTATGTCTTCAAGAAAATGGCGACTAATTTGAACATTTACTTAAAAAATCTGATGTGGCCAGGCACATGACTTTATCATACTATATATAAAATTAATAGTTTCATACTATATATATATATATATATATATATATATTTTCGCCAATGATCGATACCCAAACAAATAGTGAACCGCTCATTAATTCCACGATCAAAAAGATTTAAAGTTTTATTTTATATATATATATATAGGAAAGCTGGTTAATCTTCGTATGACGGAATTGCCCGACAAATACCTTTCTCCTATATATATATATATATATATATATATATATATATATTGTGCCTGTTCTATCATTGTAGATTTTTTATTGCCTGAAGAAGAACCCATAACAGGACCCGAAATATAGCAATCAACAAAGAAAACGAGTTTCTCAATTATTAACTGATCGAACACCCAACTAACCTCCTCTATATATATATATATATATATATATATATATATATATATATATATAAAGGATAAGGGGATAACGACTGGTGCTTTTCAATTAAACTCTTTCAACTATTGTCGAGCTTTCGGTGTCTTTACTCTACCACCTTCATCAGGACACTAATATAATAACAAAGAAAAACGTTACATTGAAACAAGTCAAACAATTTAAAATTCGCATAAACAATTCATGTGTAGTTTAAACTTACATTGTAATCGAGTTATATGTAATCTTATAATATAGCGCATTTTCAGTTGGCTTCAAACACGATCCTCGTAGTAATTCCAACAAATACTGTGCTCCACTTGATAAGTTGTTATTCAGAAGTCGATTTAGCACAATTTAAAACTTTATTCGATTCAGATGTCGCAGGTATTCAAAGGAAAGCAGTACAACGAACCATCCAGCGTCGGTATAAAGCCAGCACGTAATGGCCGCTTTCGTGTGTGTCGGTATAGCAGTGTTCTGTTTTTACGTACAGTGTTCTGCTTTGCCGGCGCCCTCGCTGCTAAGAGTTCAAATTCAAATTAAAATGTGATTGCTTCCTCATATAATGTGTTGTTATAATTTGTCTCACCCTTTTTTGATATTTCCATGATGTATGTGTAAATGGAGCTTAGGTCCTTTATATCCGACTTCTTGTTGATTGCATTCTGTGTGTTTATGGTGTGGAACATCTCTAGAAAGGTTCGCTTGATGTAATTTTCCTCCGTTTGTAGGACTTTCGCTCCTTCATAGTTTATTCTGTGGTCGTTCTGGTTTACATGGGTGGCGAGCATGCATCTTTCTGGGTTTAATCTCGAGTCACTCTTATGTCCTGCGATCCTATTTTTTAAAGTCTGGGAGGTTTGTCCGATGTAAACTTTAGGACAATCTAAACATTCTAACTTATAGATTGCATTGGCCTGTAACAGAGGTGGTGTTTTATTTTTAAGTTGTGTGTAAACATTACCAATTGCTTTTGCTTGTCTTTTTACTATTTTGATGTTTTCTGTATTCATTGTTTTTATTAATTTATCAGTCACATTTGGTATGTCTATCATTACTGCAAACTTCACGTTACCTTCTGTACTCCGTTGTAAGTCATTAGCTTGTGAATTTCCACCAGGGGTTCCATGTAGTAGGTGTCTAATTAATGTTTTTGGGTAAGAGTTTTCCAAAAGTATGCATTCCAGCTTTTTGATGTTATTGGCTAAAAATTCCATGCTACTAATGGTTGTTACTCTTTTTTTTAATTGTAATATGAAGTTTACCTTCATGTTCATGGGTTGTCCCGAAAAATAATTGATGTATCTACCTGATGCCGTATTCTTCTGATACCAATCCAATTTCAGTTGTTGGTGGTTATTTCTTATTACTTTCGTGTCTAGATATGGAACTGCTTGATCTTGGTTTTCAGTTTCTGTAGTGAATTTCAAATGTTCATTGTATTGCCCGAATATCATGCCTATTTCTTCTATCCCATGTTGTGGTACTGCTGTGATTATATCATCCACAAACTTTTTAAGGAACGGTACCTGGAATGACAATTTTGGTAAGCTTTTTTCCAACAGTGCATCCATTATATATTGCGAAAGAATAGGGCTGACCTTTGATCCCATCGCACAACCAAATAACTGTCTGTAGTAGGTGTTATTATAAGAGAAGAAGTTGTTATCCAGAATGAAATGGATCAACTTTATGAAAAATGTCTGAGTCATGTTGGTCGTGTGTGGTTCTATAATGTGCCATTTTTCAGTTATTACCTCCGTGACCAGTTCCTTCGTGATATTGCCAAATAGGTTTATTACGTCCAGAGATACTACGACGTTTCCCTCTGGGATGGTTTTGTCTTCGATCTCTTCACAGAAATGGAAAGTGTTTCTGGTATAGTGAGCATTGTCGGTGTTGTAAGCAGTGTTGAGAATTTGAGTTACAAATCTTGCTATTTCTCTCGTTGGACTTTGTATACCTGAAATGATAGGTCTTAATGGGTTGTTTTGTTTATGGATTTTTGTAAGAAGAAGAAGATTTGTGTAACACATTTTTTGCAAGTGGGTTGTGCCTACTTTTATACTTACGTAACAACTATAAAAAAAGACCGGAGTTTTTCTTCAGGTTCATTCTAGTGTCATTTTAACGAATTTACTTTCTGGTCTACTTCCGCCAGCCGGAAGTTGCCAACTTGTTATAACTATATCGACGCTGAGGATTTAACAAGATAATAAAAACACACTTAAGAAGAGGAAACTAATTTATTTCACATGTCAAATAATAGTATAAAATTTAACGATATTTCAGTACCATAAAATATTTTTCTGTAAATTGAAGACCGTCGACAGGATTAAAGAAGAGACCGACCCTCATCCTGTTAGTAAATACTTTCCCTATATGCCAAGCACCGTGTTTGAATACTTTTCCGATGTATAATAGATCGCCTATCCAATCCTCGTATCCACCCACCACCAAATCATCATGAGTTATCAAAGTAGTCACATTATTCCACTGCCAAAAATATCTGTCAGGATTCGGTGTGCAAAGAACCTAAAGTAATAGGTAATAAGTAATAAGTATAGTAAAAGTCTGAAACAAAACACACAACACATGCACAGTTATTCAAAACGAAAGAGCACCTATTAAATTGTCATTTCTTGTAATAGTTGTAACGCGATAGAGGAAGCTTCAAAGGAGTTTAAGCCCGCATAGAAGTTGCGTTGGGTGCCATCGCACAGCGGCGCTGCAAGTGGTTGTTGTTTATGAATGATGATGCAGTCCAAACACTTGCAATAATCTGACAAGACTGTTTGTTGAACCGATAGCGGAATTCAGGTGACACTTAAAAACTAAATTCACATTCACAAACTTCTCCAGTGGTGTCACAAACAGTGCTTCTGAGTGGCATTTAAGTTTGTTACAAATTAGTATATAGTAGTTGTAGTTGTTGAAATTTGTCTAACTTTTCTATCTGTTTGATTTACCTGTACTGTTAAATTTATGTTACTCTAAAAAAAGTTCCCAACCTTTATATGTTGACTGCTACCAAATCTTCCACTACATTCCGTTTCTGCTACTTTAGTAAATCGGTTCAACCCGGCTGGAATAAGACCACCGCAGTTCTTGACCGTAGATATTTGGGAAATTGCTAGATTAGTATCTAGGTCAATAAAAGCATCAGAGGGGATGGTTCCATTATAGTCCCGCCAGTAGTGATCTACAAAGAAAGCATGAAAGAAAAAAATACAACGTAAGATAACTATCGCAAAATATAGTACTAGTATTTTGAAAAACGTGCAAATAACGGAAAAACTACCTGCAATACTTATTCAGTCATGAGGTGGTATAGTCTGTCTCACGGTACTGTTCCATTAGAACTATTTGATGTTCCACCATAAGTAATATTTGAAACTTGACAGCCACTTCCGGTCTACCGGAATTTGATATCAACTTTGTTATTTGAAATGGAATCATATAACTTTTATTTTATTGTTTGTTTCCATGTATCAAATAACATTGATTTTTATCAGGATTATACGAATATGCTTTTTCACTTTCATACCTTTTTGCTAATTTTTGCAGTATAGTTTCAAATTGAATATCATGGTTATTATTGAAGATAAGAGAGAAAATACCATAAATATGGTCAAACCACATCATTCAAGTAAAGTTATTTCGTTATTTCCCATTTTGCAGGAAATATGTTTTTAAAAACTGGTATCAATACTGTGCTATATATTTAAATAAATATTCTCGGTAACCGGTTTGAAATCCGGTTCAAGTCATTCAATACCCCAGTACAACATTTTATCATTTGAAATTTTGAATTTAGGAAAAGAAAACTTTTTTTTGATTCACCCCACTATTCAGTTACGGGTATAAGCACATCTGTGGTTAAAAAGTCCAAACTTCACTAATTTTTTAGACCACCAATTAACATAATTTCAAATAGCCAAAACTGATCAAAATAAAAATTAAAGCGATATCTGTGCTTTCGATTAGTGTACCTAATTCAATTACTAATTGTAATTGTAGTCAAATACGAACGAATATATGAGGTTTGAAATATGTTTACTGTGTGATAATAATGACTTTTTTTTCAAGTGTTCAGGTGGTAATTATGATTTGATCCAGTTGCCATAACTAATATGCACTCAGCAAGTTGTGTGCTTTCCAAAAAAGTATCGTTTTTTGAAATCGGTTGAAAACAGTTTTGTGGGTATTTTTTATCGCTAACTTCACCCAGGTTTAACATGAAATTCACTATCACGCCCGTGTAATTATTTCTTGTTTCACAAAGACATTTTCAATGTCTGAATACTCTGAACGACTCTCATTTTTGCACCCTGTGTACACTCAAAACTGAAAATTGAATCAAAATATCATAGCATCGTTTCTGAAACCAGCTAACCTTGAATAGAAAAATCATCTAAATTCGAAAGAAAATCGATTTTTAACTTGTGACTAATTTAGTGATGAACTAATTCCTTTTGTAAGTATATAATTGTTATTTCATAATAAGTAATTTAACTAATAATAACTAGTTACTTACCAGAGTCTGCCAATATTGTGACTGCAACAACAGCGACAAGAAGAGCATAAAACAGGATTAGTTTTGACATATTACTGGTTATTTACAATGTTTACTTTTTAATTGACAATGTTCACTGTATAAACGTACAACCTGTAATGTGTTTTATATATTGAGATTGACCAAGCTGCGCAGAAGATACGGATGTATTTATGGATTGTAGTGAATGTGGGTATCTGGTATACTAAGAAACACAGATATGTGCTGCAGACAAAACAACAACAAAATAATGTTTAAAAACATGTTTTCGCATTTCTTCTCAAGAGTACAATTATTAATGCACAATAAACAATTAACGTTGAGGTATCTGTTTCGTTATGTTAGTATGGAAGACGACAATGTTAACCTTGTTGTTCTCATTATTTTCAAGATATCATTATTAGTAGTTTTGAGACCAAAACAAGGTTAAATTATACATGGAGAAAGACTTTCTAGTTTTTAGTGGCGAGTGCTTATTAATCAGTGAAATAATTAATTTATTAAAATAATTCACTTTGGTATCAACATCATTTATCTGAAAAATGATCGAAAGTGGGAGAAACTAAAAATCATTATTAAACAACGTCAGATCAACCGAACTATCGGTTTTAATTTATTCAGTTGACATCTCAAAGTGCAATGAATCAACTAGTGATCAGTGATCCCGTGCAACGAATGTACAACAAACAGCACAACGTTGAAGTTATTCTTGTTTGTTCGTTAACTAATTGATGTTGGCAGTAGGACCCAGTAGGACTTTCTGCATGCAAAAGTTCAAAATTTATATCTCCCCCAAAAAACAACTGCTCACACTGTGTAACAATTAATCCCAGCGCCGCCTCCAATGACTCAAGAAACACTCTTCGCATAAAGTCTATACACAACGCCCACACAATAGTTGACCTGATTGATTGTAAGTTGTAACATTAATCCAAAGCTGTTCATAATAATCAAGCGATTCAATTTTTAGCTCGCTGCTTAAGGACAGCTTCTCACGTAATCGGTTGAAACAATCAAAGTTTTTATCTTTCATATTTTGAAACTTGGAAGTCTCTAAAATAATGTCCTGAAACTGTCTTTTGCTTCTCGCAACTTTTACGGTTTTATAGCCTATGATATTCTCCGGTCGAAATTTCCTGCATTAAGACGGCGCAAAGCGATGTTTTTAATCAAATGATATTATCCGTGACGCTTTCAAATAGGAATGTGAAATTTTGATACAGTATAAAGAACGAATATATCTAGGTGCTTATGTTGAGTAAATTTTTATATTTCAATGAATTCATATAGGTAAGGAGTTTTAAAAACTATAATGTTTCTACCTTCTATTGTAGAGGTAACAACATCGATACAACCATAGCGTTGTTCTAGAAACACGATCTTTAAAACTGGCATGCGCGATTACTTTTAAATCGTTTTACGGACCGAGTTATTCTTTGTTCCCTTAAAAAAATATTTTTTATTGGACGCTGAACCTCATAATAAGTAAAACTTTTAAATAATTATACCATTTATACCGATTTGAACAAGAAAAAATCTGATGTGGCCAGACACATGACTTTATCATACACAGGTAGAAATTTTTGTTTAACTCAAATAAATACTTGTTTGGCCAGAGGCAAAAATATATTTATTTGCTACAAAGAATGTTTATTTGGGTCAAAACAATAATACTTTACTCCAAACAAATGATATTTGACTCAAATAAAATTCTTTTTTAGCAAATAAATATATTTTTGCATCTATTCAAACACGCAGTTATTTGAGTTAAACAAAAATTTCTATCTGTGTACTATATATAAAATAATAGTTTAGCTGCTTGAGATTCTATTTGATCGAGATCGGCTATGTCTGCATTAAAATAAAACTAGTAGAACTAGACAGATATGTCGATTAAAGCTGCGTTCGGATATTGTACGCCGTTGACACTGGGTAGTGGGTACACCGTCCAAATGACACTTACGTATTATTGGGTGTAAAAAGTATAACGGTGTATAATATCCGAACGCAGCTTATATTGACAGTAGGTATTGTCAAAACATTACCGTTTGACACTACCTACTGTCATTAGAATCAAAATATCTGAGACATCCTGGCTACTAGTTTTAATGCAGTACGACCGATCTCGATGAAATAGAATTTGCTCATGCAGCTAAACTATTGATTGTACCAAAAAATGTCACACACACACACCCACACACACACACACACACACACACACACACACACACACACACACACACACACACACACACACACACACACACACACACACACACACACACACACACACACCCACGCACGCACGCACGCACGCACGCACGCACGCACGCACGCACGCACGCACGCACGCACGCACGCACGCACGCACGCACGCACGCACGCACGCACGCACGTACACACACACACACACACACACACACACACACACCCACGCACGCACGCACGCACGCACGCACGCACGCACGCACGCACGCACGCACGCACGCACGCACGCACGCACGCACGCACGCACGCACGCACGCACGCACGCACGCACGCACGCTCGCACGCAGGCACGCACGCACGCACGCACGCACGCACGCACGCACGCACGTACACACACACACACACACACACACACACACACACACACACACACACACACACACACACACACACACACACACACACACACACACACACCCACGCACGCACGCACGCACGCACGCACGCACGCACGCACGCACGCACGCACGCACGCACGCACGCACGCACGCACGCACACACACACACACACACACACACACACACACACACACACACACACACACACACACACACACACACACACACAGACATTTTTTGTACCTTGGTCAAAAATGTTCAGGTGACCCAAAAACACACATTTCCGTTAAAATCTCAAAAAGATTTTTGGCACGATCACAATACTTTACATACTGGCTGTAGTTTTTTAACTTAAAAAATTACCGCCATCTTGTATTAACTATTTCAAAGTTTTACATACTACGTATGATAAAGTAAAAATAAGCTTTTTGTTGTATAAACTTGCTTCTTTTACAATCTGAATGTTTTTAATCCAAAGCACTCTGGACAGTCCGGCGCCGGTGGTCTGTAACCAAGCACCAGTTGGGTACCTGATAAGCACGACAAACAACGAGAAAAAGAAGAAAGTTCCTTTTATTGTTAAATTGTTTTAAAAAATAATACCAACATGTTATACATTGCGGAAATGAGAAAAAACACGACTATCGGAAAATGCAACAATTCAACATGGCGCCCATAAGAAAAACAAAAGTTGACCATGGTTAAGCCGCCATCTTTGATGTTATTTTAAATTAAAAAATTACACTGCATTCCTTGTTAAGTCGCTGTAGAATGTTTGTGTTTCAAATGTCTAGCTACGTACAGCTATCTTAACATTTTAGTTTTTTGCGGATATCTTTAAAATGAAAAATGATAGCTAAAGTTTCTTTTCAGATAATTGATCAGCACAGAAATACGAAACTTCGCCAAATTAAACATAGACTAAGTTCTATCTCCACTAATAAGCGAGATCCCCATGTTGAGCCTCGAAATTGAATCACCCGGTATACAGCCATTCGTGAAGTGTGCTAGATTATTGAACCCCTCAATCAAACTATGTTAAATAAAATTGCACCACAAAAAAATGTGTCACAACAATGTTGGAATTACAGACAATTACATTAAGATGGCACTAATTACGGCCATTAAGATTGTTCCTTTAAACAATTTGCTTGTTTTAACGTAGGGGTTATTGCTCTTGAAATGCCGCACGTTTCATATACCTTGTATAACTTATACAGTACAAACAGGAGCTTCTTCTTATAAGTATACACACAGAAAAATAAATACTTCACTCAAAGCAATGTGCTTCCATGCAAGTAAATGATTAGTTTGCTATACCGCAAGTAGATATGTTCTCAAGTTGAGAATAAAGGGACATGACTAAAGTATAAGAATTTTTAAATAAAAAAAAATGTTTCAAGCCAAGTAAACATTAACTTTCATTGAAAGCAATAACCGCAAGCATATATTTTCTCACGTTTTGAGAATATACTTCGCTATATTACATAAACAGACCCATAAAGACAGTTGCATAACGCAATTCTGGTAACATTCTTATGTTAATTATTTAACTAACCGACTAAACATCATCAATATTTTTTACCGAAAGGTGAATCAAACATAAGCGATCTATCCAATTTAATTCCCATCTCCCTTATCCGAGCCCAACGCTGTCAATCTTTTACAAATCTCACACAAAGTACGATATCTCCAAAGGCAGCAACAAAGAAGAAGCGAACGTCATGGTACTTAACAACCCTCGCGGAAAAAGGAGCCCACGAAGACTGCAATGTGTACACCGTGTTTGTCTGGCGCTGTTAATTTTTTGTTGTGTGAAGAAGCTGCGAGCGCATACATTACCTACACAGACGCCTACCCCTAATTAACATATCTCGAATTGAAATAATAATGGGCCAGTGATTCACGGCCAGCACTTATTCTTATTAAGGGTGACAGTTATTTGGACTGTAATAAGTTTGTTTTTTCTTTCTACGGCATGTACAAGTTCGACGACGCACGGGACCGTTCAGCACTAAACGGGGACATGATTAATACCTTTCACGTGGTCACATATTTAAAAATGGAAGCACAGCTCATAAAACACGAAGCGGGATTTATTGCGCTTCTTAGAAATGCACTTTCGTTAATAATTGGAATCTTTTTGTAACGCTGTTGTCTGGCGATCGTTGATTTGTACCATATGGGGAGAGATATGAGTCTCGTATAAGTAATGGATGAATTTTGTATGGATAGCAATTTCTAATAATGAGTAAAGGAAACACCAAGATAATAGCATAAGAAGAGGAAGTTAGAGGAATCGAGAAGTGGGAAATTGTCATAAATTTTTAGGAAAGATGGTGGCACTAGTTTACATTTAATGTGAAATGTAATTAAATAAGTAAATGCAAGTGCTGGATAAGAGACGGAAATTTTAGCAGAAAATGATCATGACTTATTTACCATAAAGTATTTACTTACTTATCAAAACATTTGCTACCTAGACTTAAACATGAAAAAAAGCGATTGTTTTTATAACGGCTAATGAACATTGAACAAGATTGTTTATAATGCAGCAGTTGAAAATTGTATTGCATACATAGAGAAACAAATATAGCTTGAATCAAGGAATATGCTTATTAAAAATATCTATTGGCACTGAATATATATTTGATACGAAGAAATAAATAAATAGTTTTTCGAAAGAATCTTTTTCGAGGCTTTGTTGGTTTAAATAAAAAAATTTCTTTTAAATTTATGTTAAATGCTAAGTATTCACATTTAATTAAATTAACAAACTTACAGGTACATAATCCTTGTACATAATCACTTCGACAGGTGCTTTTCCTAGGACACATCGGGTAAGTTTCCATCGCTATTTTACTTGGTGTTAGTAAAAAACAGCTATTATTTTGCACGCAACTGTGAGTACGTGCGTGTACTCTCAGGGCACGGACACACATCGAGCGTATAGCGCAGCGGAAAGCGTTTTCTATATGTTCGAACATACGAAAAACGCTTTCCGCTCCGCTATACGCTTGATGTGTGTCCGTGCCCTCAGATGTCCGCGAATCATATAATAAACATTATACAACGATCATCGGAGAATCATACATTAATCATTATAATAAACAGTATTATGGACACTTTACTTATGTATTTGATTAATCCCTTTTATTACTGGATGTAACGATTGTTGGGCAAATCAAAACTTATCTGTTTCCGTATCTGTTTCCTCCACACCGTCGCGTCGGTGTCGCACTAACTAAAAGGCAAAATTAAAAGTAATAGAAGCCATCACCGGTGACACGTTTAAAATCATTGTCGGCGAAAGTCATTTCACTTTATTATATTTTTTTCTTATTATTATATTAATTTATTAATTTATTTAATTTTCTTTAAAATTTGATTTAGTTTTTGTATATGGTTTTATTGTCACATAGCAACAATTACACTGTAGTTATTAAGTTAAATTCGGTTTGCAGATTTATGGAGATATTTAGGATCTCCTAAAGAGAAGCGCATAATAATGAGATGGCTGATCAACCTAGGGCTGTGGTGTCGAAGTTGAAGCGAAATTCAGTGGAGTTGGAGTCTGAGATATCTTGTCGATTGTAATAAAAGATCTGTTTATTATATTTTAAGAGTTTAAACACATTGTTCTTATGTAATTCCGTTAGTAAATTGGTTAATGTTACTTTTATAAGTTCTTGATTTAAATTGCCTATTCATCTATACTTATTAAAACCCGCAATTTGAATGTTTAATTTTTGTCTGGTTAATGTATTTTTTGTGTTTCTAGTTTTTGAGACAAAACCAAGATTTTGGCATTTTTTGGCAGTAACCTAAACCTAAACATTAGTAATATTTTAATTAATATTAAATATTAATAAATGAATATCTTTTTTGTAGTAAACTTTGGTAGGTACCTACTTTATTACAAATACCAAAATGTTTAGTTCCAAGAAATATTTTTTTGCTGATTTCAACATAAGTGTTATATTTCTTTGACTAAAATAAAGTTTATTACTGAAAAAAATTGTTTCTCTGTGTACAAACTGTAAAATGTAGAAATACATTTGGCATATCATTGGGAGGTTCAAAGTTTGAAAAATTTTTGTTCATAGGGAAATGTGCAGCGGAAGTATGTGAGTGTGAGTGAGTGTTTGGAGTTTGGACTACCTACCTCATTGTAAGAAAATGTTCGAGTGACAAATACTATCATCGAATCTACAGTGTCCGTTCAAAAACAACGGCATTTTTATTATTACTACGCTTATATTTTAAATAAAAAAATAAAACTTCGAAATGTTGTTCTTCACTGCTCATTAATTCTTATATTTATTGTAGTAACGCCTTTCGCCTTTCGTAGGCATCTTCGGACTAACTAGTCAGATTTTCCTTTTCCTTAGTATAAACATAGGTAAATTGAAATATTGTTTTTTAAAACCTCAAGTTGTACATAACCTGGGTGTCGAAGTGAAATTTGTACCTTAAATTAGACAATATATTCGTCGGAACAGAAACCTCGTGTCAAATATATTTTGTATATATAACTTCACTACTTCGTTCAAATCTTGTAATCGATATTTTAACTACTTCCCAATTTCCAATCGAGTTGAAGTTTGGCATGTGGGCATATTTCCGATGACAATGCATGAACTAAAAAATTGTAAAATTGAAAATTTTGGAAAATTTTGCAAAATTTTCAAAAATATGATAATTTTTTAAAAATTTTAATGGTGTTCACAAATCTAGAAAATGTACAAAAATTTGGAAAATTTACAGAAATATAGAAAATTTTCAATAATTGGGAAAGTTTTTAAAATTTAAAAAAAAAATCAAAAAGTTAAAACATTTTCAGTAATTGTGAAATTGTCCAATCGAGTTGAATTTGTGGACAGATTTCGAAAATTTTGATAAATTAAAAAAAAATTAAAAATTTGAAAATTAAAAAATAAATAAATGATTATAGTCCATTTTTTATAAAGCGTAGTTTTTAAAAAATGTATTGTTACATAAATTTAACAACCACCGTCTGACATTAATTCCATCATTTGAAAAGCTTATAAAACTTCAGTAAAGAAGAAGAATCTTCAGTAGGTACTTAATGGCGGTAATACACCACATTTAATATGTGCTATTTCTTTTAATAGCTTGTATATCGGTCTGCATTATCATTTACCAAATATGGCCACATTCCTTAAATGCATAAGCGCAAGATAAGAATTGTTAAATATTACTGATTTTGGCCGATTTTAATTTAGTCGCATTCTCTCGACCAGAATAAGACGATTGAAATAAGAACTAATGCAGAAGAACCTCAATAAAAAACTAAGTACGTCATGTGTAAATGCATGCATTCTATACAGTTTTGGTGCTTGGAAGAAATTCCACGATGTCATGTGGACGTGTGGTGCTCAATTCTGGGGTTACACCAAAAAAAAGTAACACTACCATCGTGCATACCTTCCAAAATATATATATTAGATATTAAAATGCAATGTACTAAAGCGCGTCATATCTTACGAACCTCAAAATAATGTTTGTAGAGAACAAAATTAAAAAAACGTTACGAAGAAAGGCCGCATCATTGTGTGAATCCTAACCAGACACATTACTACGTAGTGCACAAGAAAAATGTTAACAGCATGTCAGGACTAACCCAAAGACATCAACGGGTGTCTGTTAACCCATCTGTTAAGTTTAGTTATATTAGTGACTCATCAGTCAATAATAACTAGATTGTGATTCATTTATATAATTTAAAAGATGTTGAACTTAGAAAACAAGTTTCTGATTACAAGAATACGAAATACTTAATAACTGTAGAAATGTTAATCAGCATCGTCAAAACGAGGATTAAATGCTCTTTCCGGAGAATTGAATCCTCGTTTTGATGATGTCTAGTCTTTAAGGTCACGGAGTTTTGCTGTGCCTGACGTTTCTATCAGGTTCAGTACCATCAACAATAATATTTACCTTTGGAACATAGATCAAAAAGAGAGAAATATGCGAACTAGGAAATTTACAAGCATATAATAAGAGCATATAATAAGAGGTGTTAGATGTGAATGTGTTAACTTCAACTTGATATGACTTGTCTAAAGTTCACTAAACAAGAAGATTCTCTTATTTTTGGGCATCGAGAACAAAAATATTGATGGTATAGTTGTTGAAAACATCGATGCGTCGAAAACATTTTTTCTTTCCTCAACTGCTTTCCCAACTTGTGGATATAAAACTATGTTCTAAAACAGTGGCCAGAACTTTTCCTTATTTGGGATATGTTTAAGTGCTCCGGCAACAGGGCTTAAGTTTTGTTTAAATACCGCCATCTCTCAGTGAAAATCTGTACAAAATGATACTGAAACAACGGTCTGGAAACATCAAAATGATAATTTGTAACTCAAAACAGTTTTATCAGTATCCACATTACAAAAACTCTTATTGTCTCAAGAAATGATTTCTGCATGTCCTGCTGGGTATAAAATTAATTTGCCATATAACCAACATTAATCTCTTAGTCATTAACACTGCTGGAGAGCCTGCACGCTAGGCGCCAGTAAGGCAAATGGAAATATATCACTCCAGACGTCCAGCGGTTAATTCAAGCTGTCAGGAGAAATCACGGCGGCTAGATTTTGTAAACGTGTCCGTATCAAAGGAGCCGGTGCTTGTGTCCGAAAAGGACCTCGCTCGTTAAATTCCTCGTCAACGATCATATAACTGAGAGATACACTCGTACCAGTGTGTACAGAAGACAGGATGTATCCGGTGACACCGTATAGATTTACAACTGGGAGCCATGTACACCATCCACGTGTGCAAAATACCACGAGCTTAATTGGCCCAAATAGACCAAGGAATCCGTCACGGATCAATTATCCTTTTACACTTCCACGGTGTGGAAGATATATTGCGTTTCCTGGAAGGTTTGCTGCTGTAGGATATTTTTAGGAAATTGCGCGTAAAGGATATGTATTATGTTACATACCTATTGCATACATAATATCCAGGATGATGTGTTACAATATGTACACAATAGTCTGATAAAAGGATAAATAGCTATCGATAAAATCGATAACTTCTATCTCTTGTTGGTGAAATCGGGAGTTAGCATTTAGTTATCAGGCAACCAAATGTCAACAACATAGTAATTGTTTAGTTAATACATCTATTGCATAATACATGTATTGCTATGCAAACTAATTACTTGATTAGTGTTATTAACAACAATAATTTAATAGGCCTAATTGTGATGAAGTCTAATGCTTTACGCAATTACGTTAGTAACCGAGGTTCAACAAAAATGCTTAGTCATGCTGAACTGTATTTATAATGGAGTGTACGTCGGGAATGCAAACATTTAGATAATGTCCCGTATTACTTATGGTTTTTGACAAAATATCTGGGATGGTTCGTTATTGTAAAAAAAACCTTGAACACGTCGATGGCAGATTAGCAAAATTCACATTTTATATTAAATTAAATCTCTGGCCGTCAATTGTTAGTGATTTATGACGTCATCAGTTTTTTCTTTAAATGGCAATCCCATGTTTTTCTTGCTGATTTACGTAGAACTTTTAGTTGTAATGATAGTGCACAATTTATGGTCTTACATTAAAAAAAATCGAGAAGAAGGCATGCGAAATTGCAAAATATTAATAACATGGATTTTGTCAATGGAAACTTAATATGCGTTTGGGATAGAATTCGTTGCACCAATGCTAACATAAAAGTTATCACTTAAAGTTTTCGAAAAACTTATCACTTAAATGCCAATCGCCTGTGACATAAGTCGTGGCAAACGCTAGAAAATATGGTACCAGATCAATTTTCAAGCTATTCGATTGTCAATTGATCATTACGGGCGCTGTCATTTTCAACTTCAGGTGGCGCTAAAACGGAGATAGCCAACCAAATATACTTCTTACCTTGTAATCAGAATTACACCGGAATTTTCAGGTGTTTCCATTCAAACTATAGACTGAAGTTGGAACCTTTGCCTACATATGAAAAAATATTCGGCTTAAGTCTGTCGAGTGTAGGTGACGGATTTTATGATTATCGGTGGCTATGTTAAATCCGCACATACACTCAACAGAATTGAGCCGGGTATATTTTTGTATTATTAGCAAAGGTTCCCACTTCAGTCTAACTTATAATTTAAATTGGAAATACCTGAACATTCCGCTATAAGTCTGATTAAAAATTATGAAGTATATAGTTGGTTGCCCCATCTTAGCGTAAAACGCAAGTTTATTTTAAGAAATACCAGTTTGTTTTGTTTCAGCTGGTAATACTGAAAGAAATATGTCAGTGTGGGACATTTGTGTCATAAGTTTTTGGTGATGCCTCAGTGATTTTAAAATTACGAATGTCGGCATTACTATTTATGCATTTTTCCTGTTATTACGTACTATGACGGAATCAACTATGCGTAGTTGTAAAAACACGTGCACTTCTAACTGATAATCTTGTTTATGTCGAGTTTTATATGTTAGTACGGATATCGGCTGGTTTGTTTAACAAAACAAACTTAGCGCAAAAAAAGAGCCGATGACAAGTTTAGAACTGGAACACTGCACCGTGTTTCTGCTTTACTTATCAAGAAACCCACTGTTTTTACTAAAAACGCTAACACTGTTAATACAATTGGGGGCTTAGTACCACGTATGCTTACCGGCGACTGCTGACTGCACTGAATTTGATGCAATGTTCTGACAAGAAAGGCATAGTAGAGCTCTTAATGCTCAACCACTCATATTTAGTTCCCTGCGAGTTGTGCGGCTATCCTCTAAACCAGTAATCCCCAAACTTCGCACGCTCACGGCAGTCTCATAAATTCACTCCGCTCAATATGGCCCGCGGGCCGTAAATTGGGGACCGCTGCTCTAAACTGAAGATGACAATAAATATAAATAATGATGATGCATTACTAGAAAATCTTACTTAGGTATAGACTATAGATATAAGGTTGAGGTACTCCATGATAGTGGAAAATGTAACAGTCTTTTGTAGATGGCATGGCTCTAATGACATGGGATCTACTGTTCCTGTGTGATCTACTACGAATGTTCAACAAGCTAGTAAGAACATCATTTGACCAACAAATGGAAGACAAAGCTTAACAAACTGAAATCTGTCCTCATTATCTTTACAGACTAATCGAGGCTATATCCCATGTAAAGATAAATGACGCGATATGCGAACACTGAACAATAGGGTGTATCGAAAAAATGTTTTTTTCGAAACTTCAAAATTTCAAGTTGATAAAACGTTGTCCCTATGGACCTACATATAACACAAAAGAATGGCCCAAATGAAAAATATTTAGGTCTACCGCAGGAGTCCTAAAATTTATAATTTTCTTTAAAAGTTAGAATTTTTGTTTTAATGAAAGGTTTAGTGATGTTTCTTTTTCAAATATAAAAACTTTAACACTAAGATGTGAAATTAACTTATACAAAAATATATTACTCTGATGCAACATTTAGATTGCCGAAATTTTAGAAAAGGGACCATTTTTGTATAATTTAAAAAACATGCTGAAAACGGTTGAGAAAAGTTTATTTGTCACACCCTTAATGAAGCGTGGCACTCGTATATATATTTTTGATCAGCATTGAAAACTAAGTCGATTTAGCTATGTCTATCCGTCCGTCTGTGTACACGATAACTGCCGTAATTTTGAAGTAGGTAATTGATCTGAAATTTGGTACACAAGCTTATCTCTTAAAAAGAAAGGACAAGTTCGCGAAAGGACAAAATCGGTTAACACCATTCTTTTTTAATTCCACACCATAAATATTTTACGGTGAGGGGTATTTTAACGTCAGCCCAGCTGAAGATAATTTTCTTACTAGTTTTTTATTGATTTCCATAAGTATTCCATAAGTATATTACTCTAATGCCTATATCGCCACCTATTTAGATTCGATAGAACTTTTAGAAGAATGGCCATTTTTGTATAATTTTAAAAAAATTTTCCTAAATGTTGAGAAAAGTTTATTTATCATTAAATATTTTATTATGTGCGTCCATGTGGGCGCTGAAAAAGAAAAATCACTTAATCTTTTATTAAAAAAAATATGAAAAAATTAGAATTTTTTAAGAAAACTATAAACTTTAGTCTCCTGCCGGAGACCTAAATATTTTTCAATTGGGCCAATTTTTTTGTGGTATAGGGCCAACTTTTAATCAACCTGAAATTTAGAATTTAGAAAAAACGTATTTTTATACACCCTACAACAACCAGACAACCTGAACCTATTGAGAAGGCTAAAAAATCCTTTCGTACTACTTCAGTAAAATGTGTGAAAGCATAGTATAGTGAGTGTTCGTTAGTGCTTCTTGTTTGGTATTACTTGGGCCATACAACTCCAAGTTCGCCAGGCGGTATAGATAGGTTAAACTTCAATGCAATCTCGGTGAATATATTTATTATCTAGGACACATTTACAATGGACAAAGTATATATAGGGCATCCGTGGATACCATATTACGTAATTAAATACCTAGTTTTAAGAATCCATCTTGTGCTTATTAATAAAAAAAAGTATAGGTTCTAAAGTAGAACTTCCTAACAGGAAGCAGACTCTGTATTTTATCTAGATTCAAAGATGATCTTGAGTTATGTCTTTATGTAGCCTTACAATCAACATAGACGAGATGGAAAATACAAATGTTTGAAACGGGTATACGGGTACCTTGGCTTTATCTGTCATTATTATCAAAGCTGGAGGGATAGACACCACTGCCGTTTATGCTTGCATATGTTTCAGTGTTCAACCGAATATGGTTGCTATAATTTTCGTTCGTGTGTGATAGAGAGATTACTATTATGTTTACACGTCAAGCTCTACGGAGAAAGAAATCTATGTAAGAAACCCTGAAAACCCTGTTCTAGTCAACATTTTTTAAATACAGTGGCTTCTGATTGTATGACTAAAGCTTAGCCTGCAAAATCTCACCCCACATTCAGCCACAGCACTCTTCTATGTCAATAGGTGTCTGATATCAGAGAGAGGTAGAGGGAAAAAACACCTCTAATCATGCCGTAAACCCACACTACGTTAATTACCACTCGATGCCTATCACCATCAGATTTCGACCGATGCGATGTACCTGTCTGACATCGGAGATAGAGTCGGCTAATGGGCTATATAGAGAGGGCAGAAAGGCAACCAAGAACGGCAGCAGCGAGGCAAGGGTGATCTGTACGTGTGCGTGTGTGTGTGTACCTTTGAGGGTGTCGGCAGACTAGTGACGATGACGATGATGGGCAGAATCCTGCTGCCAGTAAATTAATCACGATGATGCATGTAACAGTGGCCACGGTGACTTGCACCACTTCAAAAACGCCGATGCTAGCGGGCTTTGCCGGTCGTAGAACGGCGCCGGTACACCGCTAAACAACGTATACAAGTCCAATTAAGGCCCTTATATACACTCGCGCCATTATTGTTTCGGATGTTTGATGTGTTACTCCCGCGATCGCCGCAAACATGCAATTTCTGACTTGGGCGGATACTTCTTTGAATTGTATATAGGCATTGTGTTCACAATCAGTTGTATGAGCAATTCCTTTTTTATTAATGAATACCAGGCTACATAGTTATGTTCATACTTTGGTAAGTAGGTATATGAGCTTCACATCAATATTTGCAAATGATTGCTGGTAAAAAAAGACTATATTTTTACTTCGGAAAAAATCCTGCGTAAGTAGTATTTGCGGAAAAGTGTTATTTGAGACATCAGGGTTCTTAATCCAAAAAGTTTATTGTTTTATTGTATTGTGTAGTTCTTCTAGTTCTAATTTATTTTAAGTTTGTGTGCAAAACCTGCAATTCCAACTGAGAAAACTAAAATTGATCCTGTATCAAGGGACTGTTCAACTGCTCAAAGCAACAGCTGTGTCGCCTAGCTCAGTTATACATATATTGAGACATAAGAAGTTCAGAATAGATGAGCTGTATAACAGAATACTTCAGAAGTTTAGAATCATGCTGGTCGGAAGAATCGACCTACATGTAGGCAAGCAATTGAGTAGTATTCCGGTAAATCCATAACATGTTTACATGATATACAAATAAGTGCAGTAATTGTTACCATAATCTAGGTAATTCAAACCGACAAAATTGATAACTGAAAAGTTGATAAGCGAGAAAATGCGACTCACATTCCATAAATCATGTTTTGTGTTGCCTTCAGCATTTTTTACTTTATCATACGCAGTATGTTAAGTATTGTAATCGTGCCAAAAAAATTTTTTGAGATTTTAGCGGAAATATGTCTTTTTGGGTCCCCTGAACATTTTTGACCAAGGTACAAAAAAATGTCTGTGTGTGTGTGTGGATGTGGGTGTGTGTGTGTGTGTGTGTGTGTGTGTGTACCCGTTTTTGTGGCGACGATTCCGGAGAAACTACTAAAGGTATCGGGACGAAACTTCATATTTAGAAGTTCCATAACCAAACTTAGAGCTGAAAAGCTTTCTGTTGAAAATGGTCCAAAGGAACTGGAGGTTTAGTCTTAGCATTTTTGAAACATTTTGTAAATAAGCCGCCATTTCTGGAATTTCGTCGAAATAGTTAAATAATAAATTAAAGAAGATGAAATTCTGAATAATTTATCACTATAACATTTTTTGATACAATCAATAGTTTAGCTGCATGAGCAAATTCTATTTCATCGAGATCGGTCGTACTCCTTTAAAACTAGTAGCCAGGATATGTCAGATTATATGTCAGATATGATTCTAATAACAGTACGTAGTGTCAAACGCAAATGTTTTGACAACCTACTGTCAATATAAGCTGCGTTCGGATATAGTATACCGTACACCCAATAACACGTAAGTGGCATTTGGACAGTGTACCCTGTGTCAGCGGAGTACAATATCCGACCGCAGCTTTATTCGACATATCTGTCTAGTTCTACTAGTTTTATTTTAATGCCAGACATAGCCGATCTCGATCAAATAGAATCTCATGCAGCTAAACTATTAATTTTATATATAGTATGATAAAGTCATGTACCTGGCCACATCAGATTTTTACTTTATCATACGCAGTATGTAAAGTATTGTAATCGTGCCAAAAAATTTTTTTGAGATTTTAGCGGAAATATGTCTTTTTGGGTCCCCTGAACATTTTTGACCAAGGTACAAAAAAATTTCTGGGTGTGTGTGAGTACCCGTTTTTTGTGGCGACGATTCCGGAGAAACTACTAAAGGTATCGGGACGAAACTTCATATTTAGAAGTCTCATAACCAAACTTAGAAAGCTTTCTGAAAAGCTTTCTGTTGAAGAGGATCCAAAGGAACTGGAGGTTTAGTCTTAGCATTTTTGAAAGATTTTGCAAATAAGCCGCCATTTCTGGAATCTCGTCGAAATAGTTAAATAATAAATTAAAGAATAGGAAATTCTGAATAATTTATGACTATGCCATTTTTTGGTACAATCAATAGTTTAGCTGCATGAGCTAATTCTATTTCATCGAGATCGGTCGTACTGCATTAAAACTAGCAGCCAGGATTTGTCAATTTTTTTGATTCTAATGACAGTAGCTAGTGTCAAACGCTTTTTGTTTTGACAATAACTTCTGGCCATATAAGCTGCGTTCGGATATTGTATTATACTTGTTACACCTAATAACACGTAAGTGTCATTTGGACGGTGTACCCGGTGTCAACGGAGTACAATATCCGAACGCAGTTTTAATCGACATATCTGTCTAGTTCTACTGGTTTTATTTTAATGCAGACATGGCCGACCTTGATCAAATAGAATCTCATGCAGCTAAACTATTAATTTTATATATCGTATGATAAAGTCATGTGCCTGGCCACATCAGATTATTTTTTAATTTTAAGCGCCATATTGTATTACGCAGGGCTGGTAACCCTGGCATCAGTATCAGTGGTTACACACATACCAACAGTGTTGCTCAGTGTTTCCAAGTACATCAAGCCCTTGTAGCTTATTAATAATGCACACCCATCTTATTTGCAGAGCTTTGTAATTGCCTCACATCACTGCTCAGGTCGATTCTTCATCAAAAATGTATGATTTGAAAATATAATATCTGTGTTTTATTGTTCGAAAACAACTGATAGTCATAGCTACAATTGCTGTATCTCAACGTGCTACAGTCTACTATTGTAACTGATTTTCGTGTTGAACATGCATTTAAGTGAACGTTCGTCTGAGATACGTTCTTTAAATATTAAGCTGGGGCTACACAATTTGCCAAGTATACGATTATTTGTGAAAAGAAGAAACTAGTTTCTATTCAATTCGTATCGAGTTCAGCTCAAAAATAGATTTATATATTCGCAGGTCGGCTGTGCGGACGGGATTTTTTACGACTAATACTTGGTACTTGCAATATCCAGTTGAAGTGGATATAGCAAGTGCCTAGGCGACAAATATTGGTTTCATTTATTTCCACTCGATGAACATTTTAGTACCTAACGCTGTTTAATTTATCCAATTTTTAATTTCGTATTGTGTGAAGTTGGTCGTGTACGAAGATTGACAATAAATTTGTAAATATTAGTAAAATGTCTGATTTTTATAAACGGCGAAAACCGCATAAAATTGTAATTTTGTAAAAAAAAAAATTTTCAGGTAAACGTCTCAGACAGACATTCATAACAGTTTGTTATTGTTGTTTTTACCTATCCACATAACCGCAATGTAATTTATTTGGAAAATCATACTTAATTTGTTTGTTGTATTTATATATTTGTCGATTTTTATTATGTTTACTTATTATTTGAAAGGAAACGAAAATGGTTGAAAATATTCTAGTACAGAAAATTTTGTGTATTTTTTATTTAACAAAAAAGTTCAATTTTGAAAGCTCTTTTTTTATTAATTTTGGTTTCAAATGCTAATTGATTTGTATTTCAGACAATATTAAGACAAATTTATACAACGAACGTAGTAATACAATTATTGGATTTACTAGAACTTTAAGGATGGCGAAGAAACCATACCCAACATTTTCTCTATCAGCAATATTTTCCAATAATAATATAAACAAAAAAAAATTTCCTCTCCTTAAAATAATAATTTATTTAAATTAGTCCTCGCCCAATAACCTATATTATTGAGTCAGCTTGGTCAAATTAGATGATGCTAATTATTAATACACAAAGCTGATGAATGAAAAAAATCATTAAAATGAAACAGTTTGGACAATGTGTGTTTTATAAATTTCCACAATAATGCCGTTGTGGGTACGCTACAGTGACTTCCCTACTTATGTAATTAAAAATGTGTCGGTATTATAAAATAAGAATTTGTTTGTTTGTAATCAAATTATCAGTTTCGTTGAAAAAGCGAAATCCTAATATGCGCGTTATAACAAGTAAATACAGTTAGGAGGATCTATAGACGACTAAAAATATAATAAATGTTTAATACATAACTGTGATGTTGTTAATAATAAGCGTACCTTTGTCTACTTCGGTGAACTGACAGCAGCCACCATCGTCTTCTTCTTCTTCTTCTTCTAGGGTTTTTCTTTTTCTCCAACTGCATATAAGCACAACTAATAACTAATAACTAAATAAGTAATTGCTGCAGCTGCAGCAATTACTATTTCATTCTCATCTTACATGTTCGAGACGAATAATGCCGTTCCCAACGTCGAAAGAATGATGAAAGTCATTCAACATGTGAAAGATTATATCCATATTTTATGTGCGAGAGCACGCAAAATTTTGATATGCTCGCCAAATAGAAATATTTAATATTTGCCAAATATTCGACATATGGCAAATATTTGATATTTGGCAAGTATACGAATGTGTAGCCCCGGCTTTACGTGAATCGGCTCAGCTATATGACCTTATGATAATTAAGTTAATTTTATATTTTGTATTGTTTCGTTTTAATGACCGTCATTTATGAACCATAATTAAAGGTTCGCCTCCAACTAAAAAAAACAAGGTTCAGGGAATGTACATTGAAACGGTCGTCTTCATTGTCTTCAAATTTCATTCGGAAGTTGGACACGCACTTCAAGCTGTCGAGCGATCGGAGGCTGAAACAAAATAAAAATCATCAGTCGAAGAAGTAAGAAGTTGGTTATTCATTAGTGGACAATGTCCGTCATTACGGCAGCCATTGTCGGCCGGTGCTGCCTCCGCGCGAAACAAAAGCTAGAGTCGGCAAGAAAGAGCGGCATCTGTCGGCGGACAAGTTTATTAAGTTATTCAAATGTAGTCTGGTGATGATATTATTGTGTATCGGTGGAGTATAGTAAGAGCCAGCTGATCCTCTTACAGATACATTAAATGAACCATAATAACTTAAATATAATAATGTTTAATGCATTACATGTACATTGTGCATACAGTCGTGGACATAATTATTGACACAATTGACACATCGTTTTAGACACATACAAGAGAAAACTTGCAAATTCACGTTTGGCACGTTTGCACCATCCTTGCATTTGAAGCCAATTCAAAAGCCACACAACCAAACTAAAAGGCAGTATTTTATTTAGAATTTTATGTGGTATCTATAATTGGTCAGTAGACCCAAAGCGACACAGAATTGCAGTAGTTGGAGAGCATATGCAATGGCTTCAAGCTGATGACACACATACCATAATATGACGAGGTTCGTACATCCTAACTCAGCATTTTGGTTCACAAGTAGGAAGAAGTAAGGCAGGAGGATTCAAGCACCAGAGTGGTAGTGCGACGAGGTATCTGATAGATACTAACCAGATCTATGTAAGGGATTCGTAGCTTTTTAAAGCCGGTTTTGGGACATTTAAAAACTGATTTTAAATGCAGAAAACCTGTTTTTGATGCAGTATGTGCAAATAATGAGTTAAATTATAAAAAACATTACCATTTTGACATAAAATAAAATTTTATTAAGTAATCTGCAAACTTATATTGTGAGTCTAGATTCTAGACCTCCGTAGTGGGCGTAGTGAGTTTACATTCTACAATATTATGCATATTATAACATTTCTTGTATGGAAAGCGATTGGAATGCATATATGTTAAATATGTGCTGTTTCTTGTGAGCTCCAATCCATTTTTATACCCCCACATTTACTGTGGTAGGGTATATTCACTTTGCTACAACTTTGGTAACACCCTTAAAGTAACACGTATATTTTTGATCAGCATTAAAAACTGAGTCGATTTAGCTGGGTCTGTCCATCTGTCTGTGTACACGATAACTGCAGTAATTTTGAAGTAATTGATCTGAAATTTGGTGTACACTCATGGAATTAAGTAAGTTCTATAAATATTTTAGCAGTGTGTCGATGATACATCCAAGTACAAGTTTTTTGTTATTCTGGTCGACCACTCGGCCGCTAAGTGCAAAAAATTGTCCGTTTACGCTTCAACTCGTATATCGGAAATTTATTATTTGCGAAACCTTGTTCGAATGCTTTGAATTGGTTTTCTAATGATTTATATGTTTCTATTTATTAGCTTAATGTGTAATTAATTAATGTAATTCATAATTTGCAATGTAATTGTGTTTTTATTAAATATGACGTTAATTTTATATTAATAAGCATAAAAGTTTTCGATTACATGAAATGAAAATCTCATTTCAAGATATTGCATGCAACACAACAAATTATACTTACAACCTTATTGCATCTAATAGCTTGTTTTTGTGTTAATAAATACAAAAATCAATTTGTTGTTGTCAATATTTGTACTTTTCAGGTTATTTCAGAACTGACATATGTATTAACATTTATTCACAAAATAGAAATAAATTAAAATTAAATTGCTTTAAATTTGTCTTTATGGTAATTTGTTAATTGTGATTTACTGGTGCTTTCGAGATATTTAGCTTCAACGATATTTTGCAGTGTTTAATTTAATAAACAGAAAGGAGTATGTATTTTGTATAGCATGAATGTATCATTACTATTTTTTTATATTATTATTTTGTATTTACTTTACAGCAATATGTTTCAAATATCTGACAACTGAAAATAATGACAATTATGTATATCACTAATTTATAAAACTGTTTGGACGCAAATTTTCGACGAATTTTGATGGAATGTAAATATAAATTACTAAAATATACAACCATCTAAAAGAACATTTATACAACATAAAAATTATTTCATCAAATTTGACCTGGGATGAGTAAAAATTGTGTTGGTAACGGGTATATAATTTCCCAAAAGGAGACGCTTCAGAAAGAAAAGTTGTTGGTTTCTCTTACGTATAGCTTTTATTGCATATTAATTACTCACAATCATATGCAATAAAAGGTATACGTAAGAGAAACCAACAACTTGACGATTTGAACCAGGGACCTTTGCGTCGCTAGCACAATGCTCTCCCATCTGAGCTATTGACATTGTGTTAGCGACGCAAAGGGCCTTGGTTCAAATTCAGGTTATGGCTGTAATTTTTGATATATTTAAAATTTACATCCCGCCTGTATGTTACCATATTATTAACTTATAATATTACTTTGACAAAGTATGTCGTTAAACATTTTCAGTTATAGTTTATATTGTTTGGAAATTAAAAAGACCTTCATTTTGAATGTATATGCATTTTAGCTAACCTTACAGTAAACAATTCATAAGTCAAAATTTTACTTTTAACTTATTATCGTTGTTAATGCACGCCTCTTAATTTATTTAGAAAACAAATTAAGAAATAAAATGTCCAATAATGTTCCAGCTAATATATAGTAAATGAAAAATGTGTGCTTATTGAACTGAAACTATATTACAATAAAACTTCTGTAGAGCTCTTTGAAATATTAACAAAAAAAGAAAAATAAAAAATTAATTAGTTATCAAACAATGCAAAACCAAAAATGAAACACAATAAATACATATTACAACAATAAAAAATTATTAATTATAAGTAAAATTTTAATAATTTGTCTTAACAAATGAACAAAAGAAAATACCAAAATGTTTTGTTTTTTTTTCTAGAAAGTAGAAAGTAATATGTTTCATATGGTCTTATTGGCTTTCGCTGTACCTTCTGAAGTTGGAGCCGTTTAAAATAAGATATTGTTGATAATTCAAACGGCTGTAACTTTTTAATGAATTGAAAAAGTAATTTACTTTCTGAAAAAAATTGTTTTGCGGAAGAAACGTGGGACACTTGTATATATTGCTATAATTTAAATTATTTTGGTTGTCAAGCATGTATTAGATGTCATGAAAGATAATTGAACATTAACTGCTGTAAAGTAAATACAGATATAAAATTTCCATTGTCATTCATACAAAATAATGCTCGTCCTAAATGTAAATTTATATTAAATTTAGAAAATTTATTTACATTTAGTGAATATATTTTAATATTACAATTCTGAAATACCTAGTCTATATTTAGTGATAATCCTTGGCATCAAGTTGATTTGCGCATTTACTTACTTACTTACTTAAGCCCGTCATCCTACTGCTGGGCAAAGGCATTTACTCGCTTAATTAATATGTGTATTAGTTATAAATTTATATAATGTGTCATGATATTACGCAATATCTTAAAATGAGCTTTTCGTATCATATTATCAAACATGTTTATTAATATTATTATAAAAGTAATTCTATATTTAATTAAATGCATTACCTACTCGTAAACTTAACTGTAGTGATCATATTTCATTTATTACATTGCAATGAAGATATCACATTAAGGAAAAGTTCGGACACGCTAAAAATAAACTAAATCCCGTTACATTACATCCATCGAAAAACCACCTCGTGACGGACAACTTTTTGCGATGCGGCCGGGTCGAGGTAGAACAGTACACGAATATATAACCGACTATTTTCAAATCCTGCGATAGCGATACGAACTTACTTATTTCCATGACTGTACAAGCGTATCTCTTAAAAAGAAAGCACAAGCTCCTAATAAGACAAAATCGGTTAACTCCATTTTTTTCAAATTCCACACCAAAAATATGTTACGGTGGCGGGTATTTTAACGTCAGCCCGGCTAAGGATAATTTTCTTGCTAGTTTTTTATTTATTTCCATAAGTATGTATTACTCTCCGACCTCCGTTCAATGGCCGACATCTGGAACTGCTTATAGGTTTATGATAAAATAGAATAGAATAGAAATAATCTTTATTTGTCGCTTGCACATATACAAAAAAAAGTCAATGTTACAAACAAGAAATAGCGTCACAAATACGAAAAAATAGATAATTCAAAATAATACAATGGCGAATGGAAAAACAGAATTACAAAAAAATAATCATAAATCATATTACACATTCGTAGCAATCCTTAATGGAGTATGGCTCCAACATACATAAATAATTAAATAAGGCTTTACAACAGCATACTACTTATACATTAGATTTGTATCAGGAATCTCATTGGTCAGAATAAAATGTTTTTCTTCTAAAGTGTAGCTAATTTTTGTAGATGTGCTATTTACCTACCACATAACAAACCAGCAATATCAATATGAAACACTATAACTAGATCGGCGATGCTCATAGAAAATAAAAAAAAAACATCGAAAGATCAATTCATGTCATTTAAAGTATACCTGAAGAAATAATAGTACAAAGACGCTGAATGCGAAAAATTCAGTTTTAGAGACAAGCAATAAATTCCAAAGGAATTAAATAGACATTATATTAAATGCTCTTAGAACAATAAAGCCAAACACAGGTTTTAACTTGCTTTTTGGATATTCGGACAAACAATATACTGACGGGAAATACTTTTTAATAATTGCTTATATCATACCAAAACTTTTTTGGGGAAAAACATTAGCGAAACATTAGAAACTGTTTTACACTCTTTCCATGTTTTCCTAGTTATGTGCTAAGAAAATTGATCTACAAAACGCTATAGTAACGGACCTTGTCTTCTTATGAAAGTATCTTGGACAAGCAATCAGCTATCACATCCAGATTTTCCTCGCACGGTAATATATACCTGGTGTCTTGTTATGTTGCTTACTATTAATGTCATATTGTCTTCCTAATCAGCTGAATTCTATAATTTTATGTTTGTGCTTAGAGATCTTGCAATTACAGCGTAGCTGCAGTTCCAACATTTTCGCTCAAGAATATTTCTGATTTCGGTGATATAAGTTGACCTTTTTCGGCCGGTAACTACTTTCAATGGAAAGTGGTTACCGGTCACAAAATGATGATCTGTCTACAACCCACATCAAGGTAAGTATTTTACAAGACAAGCAACGCACATCGGATCACCAGTCGTTGATGGATGACCAGAAGCAACCATCATTCCTCTTATTAGTATTTTCCGTATATCCTCTCCAATTATATCAAAAGCCTCGTCTAAGTCAACAACATAGTAATCGACAATCCTGAAAAAAACCTCTTATCAGTATAAAACAACCAAACCATTTCGTAAATAAATAATGACTTGTAAATTGCTGTGTAAGTTGCAGCGCGTTAAACGACACGAGTACGACTGTCACACAGATAGATTATCCAGTGAGCGAGCACAAAACCATTTGTCAAAAACTGAAAATACGCCGCTATAAATAAGAAGAGAAGAGCGGTTGTCCGAGGACTTTCGGAGGAACACTTTGTCAAGTGAGCCGATCGTCCCACCGCGGCGTCGCGGCGTTTGTTTTGTGCACCCCGACGTCCATCCTTCATATTTTAACGATCCGACGCCCGCTATGATGGATAGACGGTCGGAGACGAAATGGCAAGCAGCTGGTGACTCCGCTGTTGTTACTTTCAGTTAGTTTAAGTTGAGCCGACGACGGGTTTTATTGTGGACACTTTTCCGGTGATCCGGCGCGTATTTTTAGGTTGTGAAATATGAATAGGTGTGTTCGTTGGCTGGAGAATTATTCATTAATATATCTGCCCACTGTTAAAGTAATGGAGTGAGGATATTTATACTATAAGAGCGTATAAAACTATCGGCTGTGTAATATTTCTTGTATGTTAATTTGTGTTGGTTTAACGGTTCTTTAAGCGATTTGCTTCAAGAAATTAGCTGTAAATTGATCGCATGTTGTTAGATATTTTAAAATCGGCCTACAGTGGTAGGTTCCCTACTTGTATACATATACGTGTTGACTGCAAAATATTAAAACAAATCTTCTTTTCTGTATATTTTGCATAATATTTATGTACCCATTTACCCAGTCTCGTTTTCATCGAAATTAAAAGGTTTTTAAAATTATTACAAAGTAAACTATAGTATAGCAGCTGACAAAAGTAATTGAAACCAAAATATTTTAAAAATAGGTAACGTAATTTTATTCACAACAGTAGCAATATAATCAAAAATCTGATGTGGCCAGGCACATGACTTTATCATACTATATATAAAATTAATAATTTAGCTGCATGAGATTCTATTTGATCGAGATCGGCTATGTCTGCATTAAAATAAAACTAGTAGAACTAGACAAATATCTCGATTAAAGCTGCGTTCGGATGTTGTACTCCGTTGACACCGGGTACACCGTCCAAATGACACTTACGTGTTAGTGGGTGTAAAAAGTGTAACGGTGTTATCCGAACGCAGCCTATATTGACAGTAGTATTTTCAAAACATTAGCGTTTGACACTAGCTACTGTCATTAGAATCAAAAAATCTGACATATCCTGGCTACTAGTTTTAAAGCAGTACGACCGATCTCGATGAAATAGAATTTGCTCATGCAGCTAAACTATAAATTCTACCAAAAAGTGTCATATACATAAATTATAGAAAGTTTCCTCTCCTTTAATTTATTATTTAACTATTTTGACGACATTACACAAATAGCGGCTCATTTACAAAATCTTCGAAAAATGCTAAGAGTAAACCACCAGTTCCTTTGGACCCTTTTCAACAGAAAGCTTTTCAGCTCTAAGTTTGGTTATGAAACTTCTAAATATGAAGTTTTGTTCCGATACCTTTAGTAGTTTCTCCGGAATCGTCGCCACAAAAACGGGTACACACACACACACACAGACATTTTTTTGAACCTTGGTCAAAAATGTTCAGGGGACCCAAAAAGACATATTTCCGCTAAAATCTCAAAAAATTTTTTTGGCATGATTACAATACTTTACATACTGCGTATGATAAAGTAAAAATCGCATTTTTGCACATTCTGTAGGTATGCTGAAATTAGACCTAGAACCTTGAAGTTTTAAGCATTGGCCACACCTGCGCGACCACGCGACTGCGAAGCGGGAGCGGGAACTACGCGTCTACGATGCGAAACATCTAATGTACACTTGCGCGACCATGGTGCCATCACTGTGCGACCAACTCGGGGCATAGCCGCCTGACTAGAGTTTCCATGTCCCGCAACCAACGATGTCCTCGGGCATTCGAGACTAAATTTTACGTCCTGGCTCCAAAAATAAAATAAAAATTAAGAAAAATTACGTAATTATATACATTTAATGTATTTGAGAACTATGTATATAGCATTTAAACCACATATACGGGTGTATGAAGTTATATGTTGATATTCGATATTGATTGATGATTTTTAAAATCATCAAGAAATAGAGATAATTATAGTGAGATGTTCATCAATAATCTTGCCAAGTCAAATATTTATTTAATCTGTAACGGACGCTTTGTACATTTTTAATTTGCAAGATTTCTGTGTGGAGGGCTTACTTAATTGACCACTGAGTCTCAAGAAATATTTATAATGCGGTCATCAACTACCGGTGAATAACTTAGATTACGATTGCAGCTGCACACCACTGTTGCGTGCGTTTACATTGACTGAGGAAGGCGAAAACAAAACAGTATATTGAGTGACCGATTGTATCATACATATTTTAACAAATTACAAATTTCGACCCTTCTTTAGTCCCAAAAACCAAAATTATTGTACCAAGGATGTCGTGGGGCCAAAATCGAGGAGAGTAATACCCCTACGCCTGGCCTGACCGCTGTCAATACACCAATACCATTTTGTACGTTGTTGTTCTGTGTGTTGAAGTCGCGAATGAAGAAGTACTTTTTCTACTTGCTGTTACAGAAGAACAGACTTATCAACCAGTTTCCGTGCAGTTTCCGTTAAATCAAATATTCAATTTTGTCCAAATATTTGACAAGTATTCGGCGCGAATTCGCTTTCCAAACGCGTCAATCCCGCACATTGGTCACGCAGGTGTGCATTGAGCCATTTAGAATATATGCGAAGCGTCCGCCGGGCGGTAGTCGTTTCGCTGACACTCCAGCTTTAGTCGCTCAGGTCTGACCGATGCTTTAAGCCGTGAGGTGACAGAAACATGAAAACTGCTTGTAGGGAGTCGGTTCCCTTTTTTAACGGGCGCATGTACTTATAGCTCCTGCTGTGCTTGTACTTGTAGCTTCATAGTTGGAAAATAGCACTATACAGAGTTGCCAAATGGTTTTCCTGATCATACTTTCTTTAGAGTAGGTAATACTTTGCGATACTTAGAGAAATCTATTATTTAATATTATCGAGACAACAAAATGATAAAAAGCACCATACCTTCCAAATACAACATACTGGCCATTATTAATATACTTCTAGCTTGTTAAAAACATCAGCGTAAATTTCCTACAGATAGAAGAATTTTATGATTTAAGCACTGACCACTCGCCAATACTTTTGATCGTGAGTGACTATATTATTCAAAAGGAAAGTAGTATAACAACGACAAATAAATACACTGTCTGGGTAACCTTTCGACTCGAAGAAAGAATAAATTCGAACACAGCATTAAGGATTGCACAACTCGAATCAGAACTGGAAAATCTTGTTTATGGTATACAACGATCTGGCTGGGAGAACACCCCTGATAGACTAAGGAGAGCAAAAGGAAACAATTACCCTAAAAAGATAAACAATCTGTTGGCTGACAAAAAATGCCAGAGGAAAATGGATCCAAACCAGAGCACCACGTGACAACAATAGATTAAACAACCTCACTCAACAACTCAGAAGAGATATTAAAGAACTAAAAATGAATCTAGTAATTCCTACCTGAGGGAACTAGCTAACACCAGCGAATCGCACTAATCGCTCTGGAAGTCAAACAAAATTCTAAAGGCCGAACTGCAGATTCCACCGTCCAGAGAAGCTGGTGGAATTTGGGCCAGGAATAACTAACAAAAGGGGATTTTCTTAGCATCTATAAAACATATTTCAACCTCCTCATGGAGAAGATGTAGAAATACATATGGAGGAGAATGACCAATAAATAACGCACGCAAGTCTGTTACCATATAAACATAAGTGGAGAACTTAATTAAAAATGATATTAATGCAAAGAGAAGCCTCAGGTTATGACTTAATAACCGGAAAGGTACTTAAGCAGCTTCCAAGGAAACTATAGTAGAGCTTGCAAATCTTATCAATGCTTCAGACTAAGGTATGTGCCACACTGTGGAAGGTGGCAGATCATGATACTGAAGTTTGGGAGGCGCGCACACGAAACAACGTCCTGTAGACCTACCTCCTTGGTGCCCATCAAAAATATTTGAAAAATTATTACTCAATAGATTGAAGCCAATAATTAAGAGCAAATGCTTTTTCTAGGCCATCAGTTCGGATTTCCGAAAAAGCACTCGACTATTGACCAGGTACACCGAATAACTTAATCGAAAAAGCCTTAGAGGAAAAAAATGGTTGGATCTGCAGTCTTCCGTAATGTGGCACATGAAGGACTAAACCATAAACGAGGAAGTATCCTCCTCATAGAGTTTGCACAAATATTAAAATCTAATTTGATTGAGAGTTACTGTAGACTCAAACAAGGTGGGTATGGAAATAAATGAAATAAGGAAATAAGGAAAGTTACATTCCTTATAAGAATAAGGGAGTACCGCAATGTAGTGTTTTCTGGCCGTTCCTACACCAACGACCTCACAGGACTAGAAAAACTATGGCAACATCTGCAGACGCAGAAGCATCCAGGACACTCCGAACAGCTCTCTTGGTCAGTTTAAGGCGTGGACAAAGAAAGAAAGGATTAAACTGAACGAACTGAAGTCAGTAGATTGACTTCACCAACAAGAGAATACAATACATCCCCCGGCCGTTACTATTAATAACCAAATAGTACCTACCGTAGGCACACAAAGCCAAACATCTCGGCTTGACATGAACGCCAGGCTCCGTTAGCAAGCTCATGTCAAAAAAAAGAGCGTAACTGGGAATCCGATACAGCGAGATGTATTGGCTGCTGGGAAAAAACTCCACGCTGTCAATACATAATAAGTTTCTCTTGTACCGGCAAATTCTAAAACCCGTGTGGACGTATAGTGGTGAACTCTGAAGCTGCACAAAAAAAGTAACATTACAATTGTCCCGACCTTTCACAATAAAGTACCAACTAATATTCATTGTCAATGCGCCTTGGTACATTAGGAATGATAACCTCTATAAGGACCTCAAAATGAAGACTTCAAAAGAACGCAAAACATTGCAAGAAGTCATGAAAGAAGACTTCATCATCACGTGAACGTTGAGGCAATCCCGCTCGTCGATCAGACCGGATTGATCGGAATACTTAAGAGAAGTAAGTGTAGGTAAGTGTGAGTTAGTGTCCAAAGCAGTGTGTGGTTATAACAGTTAGGTCTAAAAGCAGACACGTAGTGCGCAGGAAAAATATGACCAGATAGCAAGGCTAACAGAGAGGCATCAATGGGTGCCTGTTACACTAGTAAAATAAGTAATTCGTTAGTCAGTGACGACTAGATTGTAATGCACTTATTAAATCAAAAAAAAGAAACCCTCCTAATTAATATTTCTACGTGATAGTATTATATAAATTGGTTGACATAAAAACTTGAACCTGAAACCCACCTACGTTATGAAGCGAAAAACTATGTGACAACTATTTGGGGAGATATTGCCATTATTGTCAGAATGTTGTTTGCTTTATAACTTGAAACTTCAAGGTTTGGGCTTGAATATTCTGCAAATTAACATTTCAAGAATAAGTCGTTGTAATTTTAAACGAATGTCCAAAATAACATTAAAATTCTTTTCACTTTCTTCTGTTTTCAATAAATAGGAAATAAAGTAAATTTATTTTAGATTGAATTTGGGCGAATACCATTACATAGGTTACATACGTAAGTATAATGCCGTATTTACTTGTGTAATTCGGCTGGATTCTTTTTTTATTGTTTGGACTAACGCATTGATTTTCAAGATGGTAGTTCCGTTTTAGGCTTTCTCCGTTTGTACCAACATCATGTCTTTACAGCTATGCGAGATTTTTGGTTTCTTTCTCGACTACCCTACCATTATACCACCTGAATGCTTCAAGCTTGGCTTGGGTGATGTGCTACTCCTGTTCCTCTGTATAGATCTTCGATTGGCATGCAATTTCTTCCCAAATATTCTTCAATTGTATAATTGTGACAATGAGTTTCTCAGTATTTCTTTTTATATTATTGCAAATTCATTTTCTTTTTCTCATAACTCGTCTAATGAAAAGAGAGTCCATTTGCCACGATATCGATCCGGGTGGCGTTCATGTTTGTTTATCTATCCTATATTGTCAAATATTTCAATTTATTTAAATATAATCATTCAAATTAAAACTGCACGTACTAAAAACAGTTTCCGTCATATAATACAGGGTGTCTCACGGAACTGGTACATTAGAAGTTTCTCATGGTCTACTATTTCTGGAAACTTGAAATTTTGGAATTGGAGTTTACTCGATCTGAACTCTTCAGCTAAAATATTTTCAAGTTAACTCTCACGTCCGGTCACCGGAAGTCGGTATCAACTTTGTTATTTTAAATGCAATGATATAATTTTTATTTTATTTTTGGTTTCTACGTATCAAAATACATCATTTTTGATAATGTTTTCCTACACCTAAATATTACCATTTTTGAGTTTTTTTGATTTTACTAATTTTTTGGTGATTTTCGCAGCTACGTTTAAAATTGAATATCTCGGTTATTATTGAAACTAGAAGTTTCATGATTGGTTGTCCAACACTAGAAACATAACCAAATAAGACGATATTTAGTTCATCATGATATGTTATACAGGGTGTTCAAAATTTACAACACAATAATTAAATTTTCAAACTTAAAAAATTATATTTTTTCAAATGGAATACCCTGTATACCGATACGCCATTCGATAGTAAATCTTCTTCCCTATCAATCAATATGAGGGTTCCCTATATCTATCTTTAATAGTTGTTGAGATATTGTCAGTATAAAAGAATGCGAACTAGATACAAAACGATTTAGTGTTCATTTATAGGAATGTAACAACTTTGGAACAGCAGGAAAACAGAGAAATATTGATAAGGTTTGTTAAAATTAAAATGATATATTTGGGATATCTAACTTAAATTAAAACCTAATTATGTTGTTCGAAATGCTGCCCGTTCTGCTCCAAACATTTTAAAACTCTTCGCTGTACTTCTGTCATCGTCGTTCTTCAGATTTCTTGTCGCTGAAGTCCATTAATGGCGGCTACTAATCTGTTAGTCAATTCTTCTCGAGTATTAACTGGTGTGGAATAGACCTGACTTTTCACATGACCCCAGAAATAAAAGTCTAATGGTGTTAAATCTGGTGAGCTTGGTGGCCACCGCCAGGATCCCCTATTTCCGAACCACCAATCGTCAAATATCTGATTAAGTTGAAAAGATACCACATGCAACGAATGTGCCGGTGCACCGTCCATTTGATAAAAGCAGTCGCGTAGAATATTGAGGGGAAGAGTTTCGCAAAAATTGTTTACACACCCACGCAAAATTTCTGAATATCTCTCACTATTTAAATTTTCGTTGTAAATTTCATATCTGATTTCGTCCCCCTTTATTAAATGGGAGTATTCAAAATGGATTTAAAGAAAAGTGACAATATCTCAAAAACTATTAAAGATAGATATATGGCACCCTAATATTGATTGATAGAGAATAAGATTTACTATCGAATTGCGTATCGGTATACAGGGTGTTCCATTTGAAAAAAATGAGTTTTTTACGATTAAAAATTCAATTATTGTGTTGTAAATTTTGAACACCCTGTATAAGGAATCATGATGAACTAAACATCGTCTTATTTGGTTATGTTTCTAGTTTTGTACCACCAATCATGAAACTTGTAGTTTCAATAATAGCCGAGATATGCAATTTTAAACGTAACCGCGAAAATCACCAAAAAATTAGTAAAATCAAAAAAACTTAAAAATGGTGATATTTAGGTATAGGGAAACATTATCAAAAATGACGTACTTTGATACGTAGAAAAAAAAAATAAAATAAAAATTATATCATTCCATTTAAAATAACAAAATTGATACCGACTTCCGGTGACCGGACGTGAGTTAGCTTGAAAATATTTTAGCTGAAAAGTTCAGATCGAGTAAATTCTAATTCCACAATTTCAAGTTTCCAGAAATAGTAGAACATGAGAAACTTCTAATGTACCAGTTCCGTGAGACACCCTGTATATTCTGCAAAATTTAGGTACTACTGTAGGTAACTAATTTACTTGTACATAATAATAATATGCACATACATACGGGATTTTTGCAATTTATTGTGGTTACAAACTAGCAAAACTTTAACTTTCTCACTGATCACCAGAGTGATCAGTGTGATCACCAATACAGTTCTTTCGGCGGCGTCACTTCTTTTCGTACCGCACGGTCTGCACGCTAACATTATGTACAATGTTGCTTTTAATTAACCGCAGCTTGTAATTAATATTTACCCGGCACCGCCGTCTCGTGAATAATTATTAATTCAATTAAACAAATTGACGATGTTTCCGTAGCACGAAGAAAACACCTAATTGCTCCACTTCATAAGCATTCTGATACTTCGCCGCATAATCCTAAAATAACACTCAGTTCCATCAGTGTCAAGGTAAATTGATTACAAAAAATGCAAAGTTTGACTTGAAACTGTGTACTGTGTACTTTCTAAAATCATCACGGGATTAAATCAAAAAACAAATTGTTGACGTTGGGTTGGATGAGGCTTTGTGTCAGAATACATGAGAATATGACAATATCCTTAATTACTCACTGGGTGCCTCAAACGACAAACAAAAATTATTTCTGCCGATATTACCGATAATACCTGTAAGAATTTATTCTTCAAAATTGCTAAGGCATGCAGCAATCCTTATACTTTCTTTGTTTACAATATACTAAAAAATTATCAAAATAGGTAAAAGATAGATAGGTTTTGCTTTCTGGTGCCCAAAATTCAAGTTTTTTTTATTGTATTCAAAGCGCTGCTTGAATGTAAATACAGTATAAAATTGACTGCTGCTGCAACAAGCTTTAAAAAGTATGACAATGATATTTCCAGAGATAAAACCAATGTAATTAATAATATTCTCAGATAAGTCTCGCCAGATAGAGATTAAGTAAATAGTGCAAAAAGCCGCAAGGAAAAAATGGTACCTATGCAAATAACTACTGTTCCATAGTGCTGTTAAGTTGAAAACCCTCATTTTTTCCTTTGTAGTCTAAATGTGAAAATTTTAATGTTTTTATTTCGTCCTATAACTAGCGGGTTCTATTCTTCCTCATGTTAATGATCTGCAAGTATTTCTCTGAACATAAGTCTGCCTAAAGGGGTACAATAAACCTTAGGAATGGCTATTCTCATATCATCATTGTATCAGGTATCTATTACGTATTCTGCAGGATGCGCAGGATTTATGGTACACTGTTCAGCTGACCGTGCGTGCGTGTGCATTGGTATAAATTGAATGCGATTGTCTTGCAGTCGCGATAAAAGTTATGAACTTACAATAGGATATAAATATCTATGGTATCCGACGAGCTTTTGTTTCAGCACTTTTGCCAATAAATACCGGAGATTATCTAACGTGGAAGAAAGCTATAAACTTTAATGTGCCGATTGTTATATTGTCTTTAGGTACTCTCTAATTGCTTTGAAATAAGTATTATGAGCATATTTAAATTTATTATATATCCGTTATACTCGGAATGAGGATTGGAAACATTGTTTATATTCAGTTGGAATGTGTATCTTCAAACCTAATATAAAATATTTACCTAATTAAAAAATTAATTTAAGAAATATATTTGCAAAACCAGTAGTTTTTCTTTAATTTCATAATAGTATATTATTACACAAGTTTTATAAGACGTCAAGTTGGTGCACGGGTTGTTTTGGGCACGACGAACGTAGTCAGGAGTGCCGAAATGGAACGAGTGCGCCTGTATGTCTTATAAAACGAGTGTAATACACTATTTTTTCTACTTTGCGTCATTCACATTATATAAATTTTGAAAGTGTGGTTACTATATAGCGCTAAATTAGAATCTAGGGTATTTTGCGGGTACCACGTAGCAGTACTGTGGTAAACTGTCAACTTCGTAAGGTTGGGATAAAATCATGACAAAATCTAATTGCGAATAATTTTACTCTACTTTAGTCTACAAGTTTTAATAAATAATCAGCGAGGTCGCAACTATGATCATAATGGAGCTTGGGGCAACACTTTTAACCCTACTCTGATAAATACATGAAACATAACGTAAAAAGTTAACTTTAAAATAGTGATTTCATAATTATAATAATCAGAATAGAAGTGTTTGGCGGTAACTGATTAGTTACTTTAAAGAATAAGAACTTACTAAAGAATTGTTATAACGGTTAACGTTTAATAGCAGTTTCTACCTAGTACCGCTGGCTTATACAAGTTTACACGCATATATAATTGAACCGAAATTCTAATTTCGGTATAATAATTTATTAGAATAAATTATACTTAGTAAAATTACATGTGATGGAGGTAATACAAATATGTTGCACATAACCAGAACTAAGACAAAGTCGAAAGCGACGGACAAAATCGAATACGGTATGGACACGAGCAGAATTCGCTCCAAAATGGTACCGAAAACTTATACGTTACATAAACTAAGAAATCCTCAACACTTTAAATGTACTATAGCTTCCTACGTGTATGCTGATATTCAATAAACCATTTATTGCGCATTTACAATCCCTCAGCAGTAATTAAAATAGTTCATATCGACGATGTAAGTTTGATCTTCGCATAACACCTTATTAAAGTAAATGTGGTCCTTGAATTATATCTGAAAAGGGGATTTGATGTTTAGTTGAAAAGAATGGCGACGATCACTTACCAGAGTCGCAAAACATCACCGAAGACGTCATGCTGGCGCATTTTGATGTACACAGCAAAACTAAGAAAGTCCCAACCCTTTGGCCATACCATAGCAGCCTATACGCATGTTTAAATATGTATAGAATATTGATATTTCGCAGTTTATGCGATTGCAAGCGATTAAAAAGAGGCAGTTTGTGGTTATGTGTTGTACGTTTGACATATGGAATTTGATATCAATGTGACCAATCTTAGAAAAACGTTACTAAAAACGATGTTACAATTTGTTAATTATAACACCGAAAACAGTGTTACAATGTGTGCATTGTGAATGCAAACTAGAAGAAACCTTTTATGAAAGTAACAATTTTAGTAAAATAATCAGGTTTAAATTAATAAATTAGATTTATTTCGAATACTATTAAAATACATCGAATACAAATTTACACTAACATATCTTTTCACTATGCTGGCGAGAAAACATCGATTCTAGCTAAATAAACTAATTTAAAGAAATAAGTTTTATTCTATGCTTAGTCAGCTATTAAAATCAAAATCAGGAAACGTTCGAAACTCAGGGACATACTCATTCACATACTAAAAACGTGAGGCCGTTCCTACATGCTGCGATGTATGTCGCCAACGTTGGTGATGATAGTCCTCCGCGTAGCGTGAACTAGCAAACTGTATCAACGTCAACATATTGGCGAGGTGAATGCGTGTAGTCGGGTCTCGCTATGCTTGTAGCACTGCGATGAGCAACGTTGGCGACATACATCGCACCATGTAGGAGCGGCATTAGAAATTTAAGCTGGGCAAAAGGATACCTTTGAAAGTTAGTATTTTAATAGTGCTGGCCAATAAAGGAAGCGCGAGGTTTCGCGGAAAATAGTAACAAATAGCAGAGGCGGTCGCCGATTTATGGACTTCAAGTGAGAACATTACTTACAATAATTATCTGTTACTTAAAGAAAATTAATCTTTACGAAACAATTAATTAAAATCTAAAATTATTATTTTTGTTTCAATATTTGCCATCTCCACACAAAAGTGTGACACAAATGTACCTATAATTTGAATCTGCTGCCCATCCTGGGAACTTTAGGAAAATAGCAGAAGTGTGGATTGTGGAGTTTGATATGATCTTATATCTTATATCGCCAAACAAGTTCTGAGCTTCTATGACAAAAAGTTTATCCTACCATTCACGCCCATGAATCCAGCTCAAATCGGAAGGGGGGCAATTGTCTAAATTTAACTTGCTGTATGGGAGAAGGGTGCCCATTAGGGTGGTTCAAAAATGCATTGCAAAAATTTTTGTGATGATAGAAAGCAACGCTACCCTCAAATCGTTTCCAACTCCATAAAAAGCGGACACATATTTTTTGTTGAAATTTTGATTTTTAACCGTACTTGTCGAGGCCTTAAATTTACATGGGAAAATGCATGGGAAGAAGACATTTTTTGGTATTTTTCAAATAATTGTTCGAGGTGAACTTATAAGATACTGAAGGACTTGTAGAGGACTTTCCAAGGAAGAATTTGAGCTATTATACATATCGATTTGACGCCCCCAACCAATCCCCATAGTGCCCTGAAAACTACCTTTAAATTAAAAAATGTACATTCTTCAGATAATTGATCCTTCTAATCATTTCACCTCTTTTTTCTCATGGAAATTATTACTATAAGTCTAGTGGAAGGTTTATAAACATTTATCAGGTAATAATTCGCTTTTCTCGAAAATCGGTCTGAATTCTGTTTTCTGAGTTCGAAATGGCAAGTTCTTATCTAATTATGGTAGAAAAGTCAGCGTTTCTGTGAAATGAACTTATAAATTTCATGTTCGAGATATCTAACAAACCTATTATCTATATATTATCTAATAAACCCATATTTGATTAAACAAATTCCAATTGTTTGCATTTCAGTTAAAATTCATTTTTTAGATCGGTCTGTTTACTAAGTTAATTTCACAAATAAACTGACTTTTCTACCATAATTAGAAGAAAAGTTGAAAATGAATTAAAATTGATTGTTTAAACAATAGGAAGAATTTTTTTGAATGTAATAAACTGCAATTTCGAACTCGAATTATTACGAATTATTTAAACAAATAGAATTTGTTTAAATAAATGTAAATTAACTGCCGAATGTTCATAAACATTCCACAAGACTTATAGTAATGATTTCTATGAGAAAAGAGAGAATAAAATTATTAGAACGGTCAATTTTCTGAAAAATGTGCATTTTTTCATTTGGGTAGTTTTCAGAGCACTGGCACTGGGGTGGATTGGGGGCGTAAAATCCATATGTATAATAGGTCAAATGCTTCCTTGGAAAGTCACAAGTCCTATAACTTTAACATAAGTTTTCCCAAACCCCAAACAATTATTCGAAAAAATACCAAAAAATGCCTTCTTCCCATGTAAATTTGAGACCTAGAAAGGCACAATTAAAAATCAAAATTTCCAAACAAAAAAAATGCGTGTCCTCTTTTTGGGATTTGGAAACGATTTGGAGGAGATCGTTGATTTCTAAATAAAAATTACTACCCTAGTGTCCATAAGGGAAAGAGTGCTATGTAAGAAACATAATACCAAAATTCGGCAGGGGAGCAGCTGCCCCCCCTTGCCCCCACCCCCTGGATACGCCCATGCTACCATTCATAGAAAATAAAAATGAATATACAGAGTGATTTGAATTCCAAAATTGGTACAGCTAATCAGAATAAAATTCTAATAAAAACTGCTTGTCTTCAGAAAACCAGGTTGGAAACTTCAATGTCAAATTAGAAAATCAATAACATATTTTAGCGTAGTTTAGAAATTAAAACCACGGTAGATATAATTCGGCAATTAATTATTTTTTAAATTAATATTTACACTACAGGAAATATTGGACTGATTACACAAGCAATTCTCATAAAACTTGAGAGTAGTTAATAGAGTATTTAGCAGAGTAATTAATAAAGTATTTTAAAAGTCTCGAACTTCCTAAGAAATTGAAAAACCAAAAGTCCCTATAAATTTTCGCCAGAATTAATGTTTCTTCTTTTTGTATACATTTTATTTTTATTCTTGTAAACTTTTTAACTTGTGAATTAATTTAATTGCAGTTTATTATCATAAAGAGTACTGTTTGTGTTCTTCATTTTGCGTTGTCTGATATGTATCAGATAGATACAATAAGATAAAATAAGACTACATAGAATAAAATGAATGTAAAGTTACACAAAATGAATGAAATAAACGACAACAAAAATACTGATACTAATACTAAATTAATAAGCGACATCCCTAGTTATGTGATAGTGAGTTATTATTGGGAAATTACACTACAGCCTAGCACAATAATTTTACAGGGCATTTTTGAAATTTCACAGCAAAAGTACGGACATTTGACAGTAGGAATGACATTTTACAATGGAATTGCGTGTATTTACAATACACGTTGTATATTATATTTTTTTGATTGGGGTTTCCCCGGGTTCCAACCCAATATCAGGGGTTAAAAGGGTTGAGAAACGCTGGTCTGAAGATAAGTAAAGTAGGGTCAACACGAGGTGCCACTTTTATGTAAAACAATACAGCCACATATGTATTTAACAAATGCATAATTCAACAATTCATAACATTGGTTGATGATTCATTCGTAACAACGTTCGCAAGTGTCATTGAATCTTGCAGTACTGCAAAGAAGAGCTCTTGGCAACTGGGGAATGCGATCTGAAAAGCGTACGAAAATAAATGACGCAAAATAAGACGCCCTTCTACACCTTCGACGGCCTCTCGGCGGTCTCCGTCCGCCAGGGGGCGTACAGCTCCACCTAGTCGCCGTGCCGTCGGGCCCCACTTGCCATTGTATTCAGAATGTGGCCGAGCCACTATATTCATCGACGTGTGCGTGCCTCCCAGGAACAATACAGTTCTCTTCGTCTCCAACTCTTCTCTGGCACACGTTGCCAACTGAAATATTACGATAGGCATCGGCAACAAACAACGTACATGTTCGCTCAATTCTTGTACGACAAAATGCAGCGAACGTTCATCTATCTGGACCACCCCTGACGATGAGAGTTTCATTTTTTTTTGTTGCAAGGGGCGGTGCGGCGTCTGCCAACACGACATGATATTCTGGTGTTTCTCTGAAATTTGCCCAGAACGTTGATGAGTGATCGATGAATGTGGTTAGCGGATGACAAATTGATTTTGGCGTGAGGCGGCTGGATGTCAATTTTGACGGTATCGTTGACGAAAGAGAAGTTCTGTTAACAGATTTTTTGGTGGAAAAATTAGTTACTAAAACAGGAACTGATACTGCCAACGTATGCCAAATTTCTATTAGAGGAATTTCTTTGGAAAGTCAAAACTTGTAGAATACAACAAGTTATTTTGTATTCATTACTTGTTCAATTGTTTTGTCGCAAATGTGCCATATGCACGTGGGGAGACACTATAAGCCATCAGAAATGGAGCTAATTCTCCTATATTGATATCAGCGGTTGATGAATGTGAAAGTAATAAGCAGCTGTAGACAACAGTTTTGTGGACTATTTTTGGATTATTTACATGGTTTTTCTTAAGAAAGAATGTGTGGTCTCGTGTGGTGGTGTCAGTGTGGGTCTGTACGTGTCAAAATGAAGAGGCCCGCAGTAACAGAAAATACACCCAACTAAAAACAAGAGTAATTAAATTTTTTAAATAAATATTGTTAAAACGATATAATGTAGCGTTCAGAATGATATATTCCGTAGTCCAGACCAAAGAGTCCCAAACAGTCCCAGAGAGTCACACGTCTAATTTTGCACCTATGGTACACCTATTGTGCTTAGAGTTATGTACAGTATCGGAAGAAAGTAAGTTGAAATGCGGGCAGCTGGCCTTCCGACGTACGTTGGAGATTGTCATATGTGCATTTTACTTATACCTGCCGAATATTTTACACTCTTCTTAATGGTATCACTACCAACATTTTATTATATCTTTAAGGGGTGCACAATGAACTTAAATATAGCAGATACATACAAATTTACAAAGTCTATGTGCCCATATGGTTGCGCCTCAGCTTACTTTCCAAGCGCTGGAGGATTGCAACAATTCACAATGAATATTATTCGTATTACGTAGGTAAAAATATCGAAAAATGTTAAAACTCACGGGTTTTCGTAAGACAATTTTACGGTTTTATATTTATATTTTATATTCTAGGGTTGCCACACTATTACTTGAACCCGAAGATTTCGGGTTTGGGCAATCATTCTTCATGCTTCAGGTTTTCAATATATAAACTTTTGGACTAACGAAAGGTAATCCAAATGTCAAAAAGTTAGTTGGATACAGCAGTTTCTGTTGCAGTTTCCCATATTTTTTCCTCAGTTTTCAATATGAAAAATATTCTAGATCCAAAAAATAATTTATGCACAGATCGATAACAGTTTGGGGTGTTTCTTTTACAATTGGTATATACAATTTTTTGGTGCGATTTCTAGGGCCTCTTATTATGTAAAGAAATTTGCCGGTAAAATCCGAGCATATTTGCGCTTTCTAGGCTGAACAATTTTTATTTTTGCAAATGTCAACAAAAGTTTAACGTTTTTAGTAGCTTACTTAAATGAACACTCCCAAATGTATTTTTTACCACTTCCTAGATATATGATAATAGATGTGCGGTGATGTGAAAAGAGACCAGTTCCCGAAAATTCAGTAACACATATTTTCAAATAGAATGTAGCCAAACCAATGAGTCCTAAGTAATGGTCAATATTTACACATCTGACTCAAAATATTTTATTTGTGAATTGCTCGAAACATAGAAAACATGCAATATATCACATTAGAAATTAACAAATGACTACATCAATTTTGGCGATATGTAATATTTGGTACGCACCATACTGGTGATTAATGAATAATAAACAATTGTAGTAACAATAATTATAATTTCAATGTAAGGATATGATTAACAGAAATAATTATTAAATAAAATCATTAATTAATTAGCCAAACAGGGAAAACACTACAGAATTCAAAAAGGAAATATTTAGGTTGTTTTAATATTTTATGGCTATCGCATTGCAAAATTAACAACTCCAATAGATATGTATCTATGTCATTGTTTTCGTAACTTCTTAACAACCGTATTACGTAAAGTAATAACTTTGCAAGCCGTGTCGTGAATCAAACAAATTTGCATTCGTCGACATTCGAACAATAAATGTGATTTATCAATCGTGTGCCGACTGATAATTAGTAGTTTCCGACAATGTCCGCGCATACGTCCCTATTGTTAATTATTAGATACACACACATACAGCGAAACGCAACAATGGAAACATTGTCATTAATAGAATAATTGCAGAGCGCCGACTTGTAATTACATTGAAAAAGCTTGTTGCTATTAAGTGATTCGACAAAATTCCGTCGGAAATTGTTCTGTTTCGATGTCGGAGGAGGAGGCAAGTAACAATTACCTACATCTGTTTACAAATTGTCGACAATCATAATATACACACTACCTACGTCGGCTGCAATTTGCCGAGACCCAACAAAACCGATTTTCATTCATAAAATCGCCAATACACTCAGACGATGTATATAGAGAACAGGATCGTAGTTCTTCCCATAGCGTCATAAATCGTGTACGTCGGAAAAAAATCATGTTTATAAGTTATGTATACCTACATCGTGTTGATAAATTCATAAAAAAGTTATCCGTTACATAATTTCTATGGATTTAAGAAGATAAATATAAAATTCACAGGCATACATACTGTATCTTATACTGTCTTCTGCAAACAGATCATCAACGGTTGCAGTTTGTAAATTTCAATGAAAGATTTTTCGGCTGCAATATATTTGTCAAAAGATTTGTCCATCAATAAATGGTACGTTTTAGTACGTATTCATGTTACTTTTGGCATTATAGGCTTGAAATGACATGTATTTTACCATTTTGCTCTGAAAAAGTAAAACCAAAGAAAACAAAACTAACACTAAAAAGAAAAACGACTGTTGGCAAATGTTGCTCCTAGATGATGAACTACAGCGTTTATTTATTCAGTTATAAGTAGTTGCCATCTAGATCACAAGCACTGAGTAATATTAAAGCAAAACACGCAATTTTATTTTATTACTTCAAAATGATTGAAAATGATTAAGATCTGTCAATTCTATATATTTCTAATCAAACATATTCCTGAACAACCTGTACAAAATAACTTATAACTAGTTTAGCGAAGGACCAAGAAGTTCAAATTTCAAAATATTGTTTAGAAAACAAACAACAATAGCTAACGTTTTTTACACTAAGCAGTTCTCAAACAAAAGGCTTTAGGTCAGTTTTTCTTTTTATTATTTGAACATTTCTTTCGATTTGCTATAGCAAAATTTGCTCATTCTGTACTTTGATATACAGGACATATACGGTACAGTACACTCGGGTGGTCCAAAAAGGCGGACTTTTCGCACGTTTCCCATTTAAAATACATTGGAAAAATGCACTAATTTTTCTTTTATTTTAATTTTTCTTTTATTTTATTGCCACGTCTCGGATTTCGATGAAAAGTTGCGGGATATTATCAGGAATTGTCCATAACTCTCCATGGAATATATCCACAACAGCGTCTTTTTGTTTCACTACCCCCACCCTCCCCTGTAGTAAAAATTAGGCAAATATTTCCCCAAATTTACGCCAAATTTATTTTTTTTATTATTTGGGCTGCAATTATTATTATCGGTTTATTGGCTTGCTTTTTGTCATTTATTAACTAATTTAAGATTATTTAAACAAATACTATTTGCTTAAACAAAAAATTACAATGCTGCATACACAAATTTAATTTTTTTTGCTGAAATTATTATTGTAGACTATTACTTTCGTAATTTGTTAATTAAATTAATTCAAATTGAAATTGTTTAAGAAAATATCATTTGGTCGATGTCCATAATGCGAAGTGGAATAGATATGGAAAATAATTCTTTTCCATAAAATACCATTTACTTAAACAATAATATAAAAATTGGATTTGGCATGCTTTTTGTCATTTATTAAATAATTTGCAATAATTTAAACAAAAATGCCATAATAAGTGCATATTTTTTCTTTTTTTGCATAAATTACATTTGGATTCTTTAGTGATTTATTAACTAATTTGCAATTGTGTACCAAGCTGAATTCTGAGCAAATTCTTGATAATCTCCCGCAACTAAATTCGCGAGACGCAACAAAAAAGGAAAAAAGAGCATTCTTCCAATGTTTTTTTAATGGGAAATTTGAGGTGTGTTAACCTGTTAACGTTAAATAATTTTTATAAAATTTTAGGATTTTTTTTCTACACAGGAACAAATTGTGTTGTATTTCGCTAGGTGTCGTTGCCCCCAGCGTAATAACAAATTTTTTATGTCGCACAACTACAGCACTATTTTGTCATAGAAAATAAAAAGTAATTAAGTAGGTATGTATTTTTATTACTTTATCATACGCAGTATGTAAAGTATTGTAATCATGCCAAAAAAATTTTTTGAGATTTTAGCGGAAATGTGTCTTTTTGGGTCCCCTGAACATTTTTGACCAAGGTACAAAAAAATGTCTGTGTGTGTGTGTGTGTGTGTGTGTGTGTGTGTGTGTGTGTGTGTGTGTGTGTATGTGTGTGTGTGTGTACCCGTTTTTGTGGAGACGATTCCGGAGAAACTACTAATGGTATCGGGACGAAACTTCATATTTAGAAGTTTTATAACCAAACTTAGAGCTGAAAAGCTTTCTGTTGAAAAGGGTCCAAAGGAACTGGTGGTTTACTCATAGCACTTTTCGAAGATTTTGCAAATGAGCCGCTATTTGTGTAATGTCGTCAAAATAGTTAAATAATAAATTAAAGGAGAGGAAATTTTCCATAATTTATGTATATGACATTTTTTGGTAGAATTTATAGTTTAGCCGCATGAGCAAATTCTATTTCATCGAGATCGGGCGTACTGCTTTAAAACTAGTAGCCAGGATATGTCAGATTATTTTGATTCTAATGACAGTAGCTAGTGTCAAACGCTAATGTCTTGAAAATGCTACTGTCAATATAGGCTGCGTTCGGATATTGAACACCGTTACACTTTTTACACCCAATAACACGTAACTGTCATTTGGACGGTGTACCCGCTGTCAACGGAGTACAATATCCGAACGCAGCTTTAATCGAGATATTTGTCTAGTTCTACTAGTTTTATTTTAATGCAGACATAGCCGATCTCGATCAAATAGAATCTCATGCAGCTAAACTATTAATTTTATATATAGTATGATAAAGTCATGTGCCTGGCCACATCAGATTTTTTTATACTTCAAGTAAATTTTTATACCACAATTTTATCCTATTATCCCTTTTATTTTATTTCTCATTTATCTATTTTCCCTTGTTTTCGCCCTTTGTGTTCTCTTTGTAATTTTATCCTTTTTATTATTTTGTTTGCCATTTTATCAGTTTTATCTTATTTATCCTTTTTTATCCGTTCTATTTTGACTTTTTTTGCGTCTTTATCGCCCTTATAGCCCTTATCGGCATTTTCGTCCTGTTCGTCATTTTTGTGCCTTGCATTCTTTTCGACCATTTTGCTATTTTGGTCCTTTTTGTCCTTCAGGCCCTTTTCGCCCTTTTTGCCATTTTCGGCATTTTTGTCATTCTTGTTTTTTTATGATGTATTTTTATTTACTACTTCAATGAGTTTTCTTACCACAATGATAAAAAAAACCGACATACTCGCTTCTATCCCTTTTATTCCATTCATCCGTTTTATCATTTTGGTCCTCGTCGTCCTCTTTGTCCTTTTCGCCCTGTTTACAGTTCTCGATATATTTGTCCTTCTGGTCCTTTCGACATTTTCGTAATTTATGCATTTATTGTACTTTTTGTATCTTTCGTTCGTCTTTCCTCAATTTTTTCCCTTTCGCGCTTTTAGGTATTTTTGTCAGATTTGTCCTTTTGTCCCTTTCAGCTCTTTAAGGATAAAAACGTTGAAAAGGAAATGTATAGTAAGATAACAAAAACTGGTCTTTATGGATCTACATTTTTGACACGGTCAGTTTAAAACAGAAGTCGGCCTATGTTAAGAGTTAAGAGACTTGCGTATTATGGGTATGTGTTGTTTTTGCATATAGATTATAGATATTTTGAAATAGGTTTTGGCATAAGTAATTCAGCGCATATAGTAATGATTCACCGAACACAACACGTGTCAAAGCGCACATCCCACGCTAAAACCCACGGACGGCGAGCATTTTCAACTTTCTAATAGGTGGCGCGTTGTCACCTAAGCCGTCCTCTGAATTCTCGCCTCTTGCCCGACCAAAAGTTCAAAGGGCGAAGTCGCCGGTGATGTAGGCGAGGGCACGCGACCGGCCCGCGGTCTCAATCACCGTCGAGGGGGGACACCATCACAGGGGGCGGAATTTACAATGTGATTGCAGCTTTGTGACGGAGCGAACACAGTCAAAGCGTTCGTCTCATCTGCGGATTTGGAATTAGCCGTTCATTGTGGACGATCATTCTGTCGCAGTTAGCTTTGGATCGGTGCGAAACGGATTCCGTCTTCCTGGTAGGGGGCTATACTATATATGCTTCTAATTAGCATAACGTCACGTGTAATCAGATCGTGATTTATTCCAATCGGTTCTTGCATTTTACGCTTCGGGTAGTTTGAAATGTTGGGGAGATCAGTTAAATGATTGTCAATTTTGGCGTTTGATGATTGAGCTTGACGTTACAGTGTCAATATTTGTTTGATCCGCTGCGCTGGCAGAAAGGGGATCACTTTGTTTTAGAGTTATTGTTAACTTTGTTTCATTCTAGTCTTTTATTTAATAGTGATATTTGTTCACGGGCTCTGTTTGTTGTCGTTGCAACTCTTTTCGTATATTCAGAATAGTGTTATAGTCCAGGTAATACGTAATAACTGTTGGTGGAAAAAACATCAGATAGGTCCAAAAATTGTGTTTTAGTACATTTCGACGTCCTGAGTATAAAGGGTTTTCCAATAAGAGGTTTCATTTTGATATTAAAAAAACGAGTATTTTTTAAGAGAAATCAATAAATGTTTATTTCATTGTAAAGAGGAAGGTATGCCATTAACATTTGAAAACAATATCAGCCAAATAGCCGCCACGGCTATGCATGCTAACCACATCCTTTTCATGAAATTGTCCATGACCAATTCGCACGTTTGCGGCTGTATGTCCTTGATAACTTCACGAATTCCATCTTTAAAGTCTTGAATCGATTGTGGAGCATTGGCATAGACCTTATCTTTCACGTAGCGCCAAAAAAAAAGTCTAAAGGTGTTAAATCACAAGATCTCGGTGGCTAATTGTGATCACCTCTTCCAGAATAGCACGGTCAGGAAACTTTTCCTGCAAAAGTGCGATTGTTTTGTAGCTTGTGTGGCACGTAGCGCCGCCGCGCCGTCTTGCTGACAAAAAAAATCGAAAATCTGCCGCGCGCTCAAACGCTGTCGAGTAGTGGGGTAGGCGGCCGACTCGGGGAAGCGCGCAGCGCGTTGGGATTACTATAGATACGTGCTTCCCCGCGCCGGCCGCCTACCCCCACTACTCGACCGGTTTGGAGCGCGCCGCAGATTTCGGTCAAGATTGCAAGCATTTTTCGCCTATTTCGCAACATTTTAACGCAAAATCAGAATAGACGTTTTGTAGTACAATACTTCTACTTTCGAAATACGTAAAAAAATTAAAATCGAACCACCTCCGAAGCACCCAGGCTCGCCGAACCATATTGTATAAAAAAAATCAAATTGCAATTGTGCAAAAACTAATCATCGGACAACGCCTGGGTTGTGCACACTTAAAGTACCCATCAATCGCTACTTTCTCGCGAACAGCCTGCGTTACAACTTCGAAAATGGCGGAGTTATGAATTTTTGAAAAAAAACGCAGGTTTCTCCGGTTCTTCCGAATTTCCTCCGTTAATATCAATCCGATCGTGTCCGTGTAGGGTTCGTTTTTTTCGTCTTTTCATTCTCTACAATTCGTCTGTTGACAGTATCAAGATTGCTCCATCGGTTCAGCTTTTGCAAGCAAACAAGGAAGAAAAGCACGATTTTTTTAGGTTTTTTGTTTTAACAAATTAAGTAATGATAGTTGCTAGTCGAAAACACATCACAATACATCTACGGACTGTTCCACGTGACCTGGGACCGGCGGCTTGCTGATACTATTTTTGTCACGAAAAAGTCTCTATTGCCTGGTCTAATTGCCTGGTCTAATGCGTCGTTGAAGCGTGTATCGTACCATTTTTAGTAATGGCGTAGTTTTTACTTGTCAAATGTCAAAAGATGACAGCTTCAAAATTGACAGCTGCCCAAAAAGCAGGCTATTCAAAATGAAACCTCTTGTTGGAAAACCCCTTACTAAGATTTTGACCTCCCCGGTCACGAGAGCCCCCCGCTACAGTGTTAATATGGCGTCCAAATTCTATTTCTTCAAAATACATTCTTTCTAGTAGCAAAAACTGATGGGGGTACAATTCTCTACAGTGCTTTGTAGTTCATTTTGTTTCAAGGAGTTCCAAGTTTTAGAACTAAGTGCACTGCTCCAAATGGCATAAACGTTCAATTATTATACCAAATGGGTACTAGTTATCAAACATTCTTAATTTTAGAGTAAAAAAGTTTTAGGAGAATACGATCCTGATGTAGAACCTTTGCTTAAAAATTAACTTCTATAAACACTACTGTAAAGACTTTTCTACGGCCGGATTTTATTATGAAAATTGGCATTTACATTCTCCATTAGAATTAAAGAAAAACGTGCTTTATCATGCAGCTAAGAGTTTCAAAACGGAAAGAGATTCATTTTTCCTATATAGGTAAGTTACGCATGCTTCCTTCCAACATGAAATCACATTTATGTTATACTATATTACATTACAGGAGCGGTAACGAGAAGGTAACGGTAACTACGAGCCGCGAAGCGGCGAGTTTTGTTATTTTCCACAAGTACGTAATAAGCGTTACAGCTCGAGTATTGTACATAATTTTACCTACGACCAACAAATTCAATAAATCGTATCAAAAATGACAAAAAAATACAGGTAAGGATATTTGACGGTTAACCAGCCAATGTATTCGCGCTACATCTGTTGCAACTACAAAGAACTTTGTCTGAAGTGCCGACCGAAAATTCCAATACAAATTCAACATAAATTATCACGTGCATGTAATATATGTTACAGCTCGAGTATTGCACTTACCTACGACCGAAAATTTCAATAAATATAAATTGTATCAAAAATGACAAATAAATAATCAAAATACTCGCGCAACATCTATCATTATGACATTATGACCAATTATGACGCACAGCCATAAGCACACGTTAGTTATAGCGATATACGAGCTAAGCAATCCGTGACGTAACGGACATTTTCACATACCGTCGTAGGTAAAATGGTAAAATCCCAAGCACATAAAGATAGATATCGTTTTGGGAAAAACTACTACTAAGTTTTAGTATCGATAAAATAGCGATAGTAGCATTAGCAACTACAAAAGTAAATTATCCAGCCACTAATTTTATAGCCAGTTCACATAACGCAATCCACGGCTCTTTTAGTTTCCAACTATTTTGTAGTTGTCGTAGAATCAATTTAGGTGAGAATTCATTCATTGGTAGGTGGAATGAACTTATTTAAAGAATATGCATAAATTACGCATATTTATAGCTGTTATAACTCCAGCCTTAATCATTAAAAAGACATAAAGTTGTGCTTAGATTAAAAACAGATAAAACTCATTTGGATAAATATACATTTTACAGGAACGCGTACGTGGCTGGCTTAAAAATGACTAATTCTAGAGCATTACCAAGCTTCCTTACAATTTGTAACTTTTATACAGGTACACAAAAATTATGATAAATTATATGATAATAAACTCCGCTTTTCAGTACCTATATAAAGAGTGTTCCTAAATATCATGTAAATACGAAAAGGGGTAATTCTTTGGCTTATTTAATGACTAAAAATTCATATAAACATAGGTCCGCAAACGCTTCGTTCCTGATCTGCAGGGTGTTGAAATTTCAAGATTTTTTTTGTTTTTTCTTTATAGTGCTTGTATCCTAGTTTAAATTGTTGACAGTTGATGGCGAATAAAATGTCAAAATAAATACAAACAAAAGGTTATCAAAATCAAGCCAAGGCATACTAGACCAATTTATTTAAAAAATTTTAATTTCATCTAGCGAAACACAGAAAAGCTTTAATTTTTTATTTCTCGATAACGGTTGTAAATACGAAAAAACTACTGAAGATTAAAATGATTTAGAACAAAACAAAAAATCCATTTTGTATTTTAGAATCCACCAGTGGTCCGGGGAGAAAAGGGGGCATGACCCCTGAAAAAGTATCTTCCTGTAGATTCTTAAAACTATTTGGTATGTCCAATGATGTAAGTCCTACAGCGTAACCCATATTCCAAATTAGAGCTGAATATCTCAAAAACTACAAGAGCTATCAAGAAAAAACTAAAAAAATCTTGAAATTTCAACACCCTGAAGATCGGCAACGTTGGCGGACCTATGTTTTTATGAACTTTTAGTCATTAAATAAGAAATTAGCCCTTTTTGTATTTACAAGATATTTAGGAACACGCTGTATAGGGACTGTTACCGATATTGTCTTGGTTGCCCTGGCTCCCCGATAAAGTGCCGATGTTTAAAACAATAATTTGAATGTTAATAATAGTCATACAGGTAAATCCACTTAAACAATGTTTAACAAACTTCTTCTTCGTTTTTACCAGATTGATTTTTTGTTGTTTTGACCTAGTTGTTACCAGAGCCCCTAGGATATTAAAATAAAATAGAAGCTCCAGGAATATTAAAATAAAAAGAATATATTAGTATAATGAGTAGTCCATTGAGTGACTTTGTCTTGTACGGTGACTTTCATCATTAGGTCAATATTTTTTTCGATATCCTTGCTTCTAACAACATTTGTACGCTAACAATTTCAACAAAAAATCAAGTATTTGGTATCCTTGTAATCGGAAAGATGTTTTCTATCGAATAATCATAGTGTGGCCATTGGGCACCCGTGAAAAAAATGACTCACTGCCCAAAAACCGATTAAATCATGCCAGAGGGCGCTATTAATGCAATGTCGGCCAAAATCGATTTAGCTAGTGTTTATTTGACAATTTTTGACTATTTTCACCAAGTCCTATGCACCTCGATTTATACCATAAAAGTTAATTTAATGACCATTTATACTGTTTGTACATTGTGTGTACAATATGGGGATAGTCCATTTCTCAACTACTATAATATCGCCAGTTTCCGTCATATACTCATATTAGAAGGTACACCTATATAGGTACCTACACGTTATTTAAGGATCTTTAATCTGAAATCAGTGAACAAAGCACGAAGCACACATGTCGTCTGTTGTGAACACACGCTCGCAGTACGACACACAGCGAGACCATAACCAGTAGTACATCTGTCCCGCAGACCATTTTTTCAGAACGAAAACGCCTCCCAACCTTTCAGGTTTTACCCCGATGTCAACGTCTGTGGGCGGGCTAGACCAGCCCACCGCAAAATTCCCCTTTTGTCCACGCGATATCTCAGTGATCATTTACGTATTAATTGAAAAACAAAAGAAAACCCTACGAAAACTCCACTAAGAAGTTTACTGACAAAAGCGGACAATACGGCCAATTTATTAAGGTGGTGAAAAACAATCGGTAGACTTTGTTCTGTTTACAAAAACAGCAATTAAAAGCATAAAGAGAAATTAGTGCACAGCTCTTCGAACACGTCGCGACGATGTTGCCGCATGAAGAAGTTCGAATTGGCGATGGCATTGTTTTCCAATTAAAATGGGGTGCGAATTAGTGCGGTTTTTTGGCGCGACGAATATTCGAACCCTCGCGGCGAAGCGTTGAAGTAAGGTTGCGGTTGTATCCAAGGGTGCTATTGTCGACCAATCACGATATCTGCTAACCCCTTTTTATTGATTGCGATAATAATCTCGGTTCTAAGGTTTTGACTTCCCAGCGCCCGACATCTGTCGCCGCGTTGTTTGCTGTACGGATTTCTAGGTGGTTTTCTCAAAAGTAATGAGCCAATTTTGGGTGTCCTGTGGGTAGGGATTTAGGTCAATCAGGGTTGATTAACCACAAATTGTGGAGGCCAAATGTTACACTTGTTTGTTATGTTCTACTTCTGTTGAATATATAGACAAGGAGGTATCCATGTTACCACTAAACAAAATTATATATCTATAGAAAACTCAAGTATTTAGTATTTTCACTAATTATTTTCATAAATATCACGTCTTCTTATATAGTCTTGATCGTTTAAAGTTTTGAATGCGATTGTGATTACTAAATATCTTTTAAACTGGAATAAATGAATCAAAGGAAACCATTGTAAATTCGTCAAACGAAATTAAAAAATTACTTTCAGAAAAGTAGAAAGTGATGACTGTTTAGAATTAAAATATAGGGCGAATTTTGTCTCACATTTTAAAAATCAAACAACAATAATTTGACTAGCATTGGAAAATGTGGTCTCTTACTCTGTCGTGTTATGGAAATGAGTCGTATCTAGAAACAAAAGTTACGTACTGAGATATTTCCAATTTATATCTGATAACATTGCTAACTAATAGCTAAATAAATAAAGTACATTTGTGTTAATATGGTAGGTTAGAGTAAATAATTTATAAATTACGAGAACTGTTTGAAACTGAAAAATAATAATCTGTTGATTAAGCAACGAATCCCGGGAATTTCAGCGTACAGCCTTGGAATACTAAAAAATTGGTCTACACCAGTGATTCCCAAACTGTGCGCCGCGGGGCCCCGGGGAGCCGCGGCGTTTTCACAAGGGCGCCGCGAAATATTGTAAAAGTTTCATAATTCCAAGTGCCTTTGTCTAATAAGTTAATAACACAGGTAAAAGAATACACCAAATGGCGGAAGATAAATATTAAAGATCAATTCATTGAACAAAATAAAGGAGTTGAATTTGGATTGCAGTTAGATGCGGGTACGGAGAATAATAAAGATGCTAATTTGATATGCTATCTACGGTTTATAGATGTGCATATTTAATAATATTAAAGATCTTCTGTTTTGTAAAAATACTGCAGGCTTAGTACCTGTTAGAGATTCATATCTGAAAACAATTTGAATTGTCCTAAATACGTTGGTGTCTGTATAGTAATGGAGTTCGCTTACAGGTGCTTATTCGAAGCAAATCACCAAATGCACCGCGGACCCATTGCATTATTTCTGAGTGTGTATCGAAAAACCGTTTTTTCGAAATTTAAAGTTGATAAAAAGTTCTCCCTATGGACCTTCATATACCACAAAAAAAGCCGAGTTCAAAATTATGTAGGTCTCCCGCAGGAGGCCTAAAGTTTGTATTTTCTTAAAAAAAATCGAATTTTTTAATATTTTTTAATGAAAGATTAAGAGATTATTCATCCTCAAAGCCCACATGGATGCACATAATAAAATATTTAATGATACATTTTTTCTAAAAGTTCATACAAAGATGCAGAATATTTTGCTGGTACTGATGTTTTAATAAAACTGGCATATTTATGCAACATTTTTGAAAAGCTGAATTTCCTTAATGTCTCTCTGCAGGAACATGCACCTTTTGAAATCAACGGAAAGCTTCTATAAAAAAGGCGCATATATAAAAAAGTATGGAGAAGAAAATTGAATGAAGATGCAGACAAAGATCGTTTCTTAATATTACAGCAATGTGATGAATGTGATCTTTCTCAAGATATAAAAACCATGTTTGAGGAGCACTTATCACAGCTAATTATCTGCGTAGAAAAATATTTTCCAAATGAAAGTTCGATAACTTTGCGTATTCAAAATCCATTTAACACTAGTTCCGTCTGAATTTACTTCTGCAGAACAAAAGAAACTTATGTTGTGATAGCAGTTTGAAAACCCTACTTGGCAGCGTGGAATTGACAGAGTTTTGGATTTCAAAAGCCAATATTAGTATCCCCTTCCATGTGATAAGGCTCAGCGGATTTTCGACTTCGTATTTGTGCGAAGCATCAGGGCTTTCGGCAGCCGCTGTAGTAAAAAGCATGTATAGACGTGGAAATGCAAATGAGGGTAGCCGTGTTCAGTTTATCTCCACGATTTGAAAAAATGTGCAGTTTATTTTTTGGTACGGCGGATGGCATTGGAAATTTCAATGTGTAGGTGGTAAATCTGTACCTCCAGAGAAGAACAATTTAATAACTAGTAGTTCGCAGACAATAGTTTTATACAGTAAAAAGTAAATAAGCATTTAGCTTCAACTACTTCCTCCGTAATTTACTTCAAAAAATCGTAGAAAACAAAACCACCCAACAATAAAATTACTTCACAATCCAAATCTCAGAATTGTCTTTCAGAAATTAACGGTTCAATTCGGTCAATTCTCCCTCCCCTTTGTCTGACCGGATATGTTTGCGTATGGAAACTGCCAAATTACCGGTTACGACCGACAAATAAACCAATAATTAAACGTTACGTACCATACGTACTTTCAAAATATCGTCAGCGTACCACAAACCCCGTATAACAACGGCACGCACATTTGTGTTCTGGAACGGTACCATATGCCATCTAGCGGTCGCCGCACGAAGCTCAGAGCTACTTTCGTGTACAGTGGCCACTGTACTTTCGTGGAGGCAAACCAAGTCAACCAGTAGAGCGGCGCGCAATGGCAATTGATTATTGTAATTAAAAGGACAGTAGTGGCCTGTAATAATACAGCGTATAGCCATCTCCGTTCTAACGTACAAAAAAATGACAATGGAGAAGAAATCCGGACGCGGTCAAAGGACGCGGTCACTTCGATTGGATTGGAGGAGGAAATTGTAATAATAATCGATGGAAATTTTGGTTTATAGCTTGGGCTTAAAGTGCGAGGATGTTGTGGAATGCCAAACCGCTTTCAGGGTGCGTTAATTACTATAAAATATTGTTTTTGATTGGGTGTGACTTTTTGGTATGAAATGGTATCGATGGATCGTATGGCATCTCATGCCTTCCGATTAGTGGCGTAGCTACATTTTCAGCGCCTTGGAGCAAGAAAATTCTCTGCGCTTCCTTGTTTTTCGTAAGAGGTCTGGCATTTTTTTAACATTTAATTTAATGTATCTCACTTTCAATTCCAATGTTTCAATTCCAAATTGAACCAAAAACCTATTTTATATATAAAAAATTCTTTATAAACTCAGTTCAGGGTTTTTTGACTATAAAAAAACAATTAGTTAACAGCTGGCTGAGTTCGATTTCTAACTCATTAAACTAACCCCAATATTCGTCAAATGGGTGATTTATACATAAATCCCAGCATCGGATTTTATGGAATTCTTCTAAAACTAGTATACTAGCGTAGATTTAAGAACATAGTTCACTAATTTTGGTTTCCGTAAAAACCAAGGTGGGCATTACATAAATCATTTCTTAACTTTATGAAGGACTATCTCGCAAATGGTCAACCTTTAATTGCACTCTATTGTTCTTCTTCTTATTAAATATAATGCTCAATCATGTTTTCAAATACTTGGGACGCGGAATGGATCACCCAGGATACTAATACGTTATACGTGCTTTTGCCGTATTTTCAGACGCATCACTTAAAAATGCCAACTCGTACTTAAACGATATATACACATTTTATGTAGAGAATTAAAAGATCTAGAATTTTCCTAAAAAAATCCATTGTTGTCCGATCATCTTTGACTGTGAATAACTCGCAACGACACGATATCGATGGGAACTTTTACACGTTATTTCTAATGCCCAATCAAAATAACATTTAAAAGTCCAGCTGGGTTTAAAATTTTCCGAAGTGAGTAGCTTCATTTGTTTAATTTCACTGGGCTAAGACGCGATAATCTACTATCCCTGTATTTCAGTTCAGTGAGCTGTAGTGCAAATAATGAAATTTTATTGTCTATAATTTCTTCTTTCTTTCGTTTTTGTAATTATTAATCTTAAAATTTAAAAAATTCTACAAAATTACAACTGCAATATACAAACGCAATAAAATAAAATTACCATTAAAGAAATAAAATAACTTAAAAACATTTTAACAGTTCAGGTGAAGGTTGGTTGAGATGCGACAGTACGGTTTTCTAACCCCATTCAAATGATGTTTAAGGAAATTTTTTTCAAGTTTCTTGAAGAGTTTTTTTTTGGAAAATTATTTGGAAGAAAGCGTTTTAGGCAATTGATACTTTTACCTACCACTAAAATTTTATGATTGGCAATTTCTTTCTTTTAAAATAAGTAACATTACGTGTTTCATATTAACAAGAAATTACTGAAAACCAATTGCATACTTATAAGTTTATGAATAAAAAACACATCAATTTAGTAAACTAATAGCCATTTAAAAGTCAAAGCAATCATTTAAACCTAACAATAAACTATAATAGTATACTCAATTAGTAAATAAATATGAAGGGCGCTTGCTGTAAAAAAAAGAACATTTACAGAAGTTAAATGTACGTGTAGAGTTTATTTCACGACAAGTGGCAGTAAGCCGCTGACATAACGCGCAAACGTTCCTACGCATTGACATGTGTTAGAATGAAATAAAGAGTCAAATTGAGTCAAATTGAAATAAAGAAGATTGCTATTTCATTCTAACACACGTCAATGCCTATAGGAACGTTTGCGCCTTATGTCAGCGACTTACTGCCACTTGTCGTGAAAAATACCATACATATGTGAAAATACAACGCACCAATCTATAAATCAAAATTATGATAATTAAGTCAAGATCACAAAACATTTAAGTCCTTAGAGTTTTATTTAGAAGATCTGGCCAATAGAATTTTCACACAATAGATTTTTTATCGCCCTTCCAATGTTGCGCCCCAATACTCGTGCGCTTGGAGCAGTTTGCTCCCACTGCTCCCCATAGCGCCCCTGTCCGATATACTTTAACCTAAAAATCTTGTATATTTCCCTCATAGTTCAGAGTACTTCTATATTATATTTTCTTTCCAGTCAGCAATTGCACGAGGAATATGTTGTGTCGCCTCCGCTGGTTTAATGATGCCGGCTTTCAAGTGTAACTGTCTTGTACGTATTAGAGCGTTTACATCTACATTGCCAATGGATAATGTCCTGCAAGGACACCTGTGATCAGTCCATTATCTGTACCTGGAGATACTGTTTTGCCTTGGAGGTACAGAAGGTTATCCTTGCGAATGGTTGCTTCTGTTTGCCTCGTGCTATGATGTTGCCCAGTAAGCTTGTTTAGCTGTATCTTCCCAGTTTTGTACCATTTTCTTAATGTGACTTTTCGTGATAACCGCAGCATGGTCCAGGTCAGCAAAACAGGTAGCAATGCTTACGTGACCACAAACCTGACCTCTGACCTGCTTCTCGACTCGACAATCGATCCGTACGTGATGACTTGCCTGATGTTGAGCTAGTGAATCATCCTCGGGATGAGGCCCGAACTTTTCTACCGTATAGTTTGTTGCACGACCTGACCATGCCAGTCGTTTGACTCTACTTATGGTCTAGTCAATATAAGCTTTCCGATTAAGTCTATGATCCAGGTTGATGAGAACATGTTTTAAACATTGAATAAAAAGTGTTTTGAAGCACATTGTCTTTTAATGGCAAGCATTCGACTTATTTGCATTTGAATGTTGTCTTTTCATTGATCAGAAAACTTTAAAATTGTAATTATGTTGTATGTCGATATCAACATAATCAATACAATTTAACTCCCTTGGGAAATGAAGTAAACAGCGGAATGAATTAATCCTATTGCGTGATTTGTGGGTATTTTCCTGTTTTTACTTTATCATACGCAGTATGTAAAGTATTGTAATCGTGCCAAAAAAAAATTTTGAGATTTTAGCGGAAATATGTCTTTTTGGGTCCCCTGAACATTTTTGACCAAGGTACAAAAAAATTTCTGTGTGTGTGTATGTGTGTGTGTATGTGTGTGTGTGTGTGTGTGTGTGTGTGTGTGTGTGTACCCGTTTTTTGTGGCGACGATTCCGGAGAAACTACTAAAGGTATCGGGACGAAACTTCATATTTAGAAATTTCATAACGTAACTTAGAGCTGAAAAGCTTTCTGTTGAAAAGTATCCAAAGTAACTGGAGGTTTAGTCTTAGCATTTTTGAAAGATTTTGCAAATAAGCCGCCATTTCTGGAATTTCGTCGAAATAGTTAAATAATAAATTAAAGATGAGAAAATTCTGAATAATTTATCACTTTGACATTTTTTGGTACAATCAATAGTTTAGCTGCATGAGCAAATTCTATTTCTACTAGATCGGTCGTACTGCATGAAAAGTAGTAGCCAGGATTTGTCAGATTTTTGATTCTAATGACAGTAGGTAGTCTTGGTGTCAAACGCTAATGTCTTGACAATAACTTCTGTCAATACAAGCTGCGTTCGCATATTGCATTACACTTTTTACACCCAATAACACGTAAGTGTCATTTGGACGGTGTACCCGGTGTCAACGGAGTACAATATCCGAACGCAGCTTTAATCGACATATCTGTCTAGTTCTAGTAGTTTTATTTTAATGCAGACATGGCCGATCTCGATCAAATAGAGTCTCATGCAGCAAAACTATTAATTTTATATATTGTATGATAAAGTCATGTGCCTGGCCACATCAGATTTTTTATGATGTTTTTTGTTACGTTAGACCTAAGTATGTAATTGAAATGATGTAGGGGAGACCGGGGCAGATTGGGACACGGGGCACATTGGGACACTTTAAATTCACCGCCGTAATGACTTGCGATTAAATGCGCATTCACACAGAATATGCGTCAGTGAATGTAAACAATATCCAAAAAGCTTTCCAGCACGTTAGTGTCGAAGCTACGTTTGTTGATGAATGTATCAGTTTTTGGTTAACCAAGGAAGTATTTTCTACGTCTGTTCGTAAGGCTCTACACAAGTTTATATGTTATATTGTATAATATTATGTATAATCATACAATTATACATATATTCTTCATACATTACCGCTAATGGCGTGTAACAAATCATAACCTTCAATTTTTCAGAATTTATCAATTCATAAAACTCATGTTGGGGCACATTGGGACATTTCAACTGGGGCAGTTTGGGACAGGGAAATAAGGAGCATTTATTTATTTATGCAAAATTTACTCATTTATGCCATTTGCGCCTCGGTGAATCATATTTGAGGTTAAAATCGTCTCTTTTCCTTGTCGGCCGAATATTTGAATAATAATTTTAAAATATTGTTATGCTGGTTTTAAAGAAATTCCGCAACAACCATTGTAGGTAGTTCATAAAACACTTTGACCTTCACAAGGTCACACCATACAATCAAGTTGCCGTTAGGCTATATGTTCATTGATGTTTTTGTTCATAAAATAAGACGCTTTATCACCCCTCCATTATTGGGGACGTGGTACAACACAGTCTGTATAATAATATAAAAACTATTTAGATTTTAAGTATCTTTATAAGGTATAGTCTGGAATTACAGAGGGCAAGATTTTTTTCGATAGTTATACACGGTGTTCAATTTAAAAACTTGATTTTTTAAGTTTGAAAATATTGGTATTTGTGTTACAAATTTTGAACACCCTGTATACGATATAATAATGAACTTAACAGCATTTTGTTTGTCGATGTTGATGGTTTGTACCCACCAAACATCAAATTGGTATCTTCAATAATAACCAAGATATTCACACTGTCCCAATGTGCCCCATGCCTGTCCAAATGTGCCCCGGCCCGGGGCACATTGGGACAAACTGCTTATAATTCCAAAAATACTTTATTCAACTTAAAATTTCCAGTGTATATACCTGGATAAATGTATATATTAAGTAGTATTGCCATTACCAACCAGCTATTGTGAAACATAAGGCAACTATATGCGGATGTCAAAATCCGTTCCAATGTGTCCCGGTCTCCCCTACTTCAGTAGTATTATCCTTGATCACAATTTGAGTCTTGTGTTGTCTGTTGAGATAATTCGATTTCATAAGGAAGGCAATTTGAAAGAATTTAAAGTCGAAAACTTAAACTTATGCTTCTATTAATATTACACGACAGTCTTATTTCTGTCGACTGTCAGAAAACATATTCCATGTCATTTGTTAAAAAGAACCTTTGTCCGAATAGACAATTTTTCATTACTTGTCGTAATCTGGGCTTCACCTTGAATTTTTTGCTTATTATCATGGAGATTAATTACCGCCAAAACTCATTCGAACCGTTAATATATAATTGAACTCAAAAACTTAAAATCCAATACATGCAATATGTCTAATAATTTAAAATTACCTTCAATCTGCTGCGATTTGACCGATTATAGTTCTAGTCTAACATTTTGAAAATAAAATACTGAACACTGTATGGCTTAAAAGTTGACACTAAACGCTTGAAGTAGTAAGTGTTTTGAAAATCTACCATGTTTTAATTTATAGATGTTGAGGACTTTGACGGCAAAATGACGATATTGTGTATCAACCGCCAAACGATACTTACGGTGAGCCGTTATTGCTCGTTATTGTTATTTTAAATACGATTCTTGATTAACTTTCTTACATACTTATTTTGTAAAAATTTGCACGAAACGTACTGTTTTATACGGGTTATACAGACACTTCAAATACTACCACTAAAAAGGACAAGTTGACATGTAACGTCACATGGAAATTATCAAAAATAATTTGTATGGCATAATGTTGTAGTATTTCGATATTCGAATTCCCGATTCCTAAATTTCAGATCACTATTGCTTTTAATTCCTTCATTCGCTTTACAGGCTCACCATGAAAGAAACAGATAAAATGAATTACAAAAGCCTGACATGTTTTTCCTAGAATTTCCGTGATGATTTTCCAAAATAACAACATTGTTTTCATAAAGTATGAAGGCTTTTCTATTGTAGCTCTTCTACATTTGTATAATTTCAGATCTACACTGATTATATTGCTTATCTGTTTTAGTCGTTTTAATATTGCAAAAATCCTAAAAACGCAGTAAAATATTAATTAGATAATACTATGGTTTCAACTATAATTTTACCTAATATTCTGTTTTGCCTATTTAATTCGACAATCATACCTTCTGACCATTCTATCAATATCCCATAACGAAATAACCAATCCTAAAAAACCCACAGTACTACACTCCAAGAAACCGTACCTAAGAACATAAACACCCAATACGTCGAAATCGTGCTTACTTATTCAAAACAGTAGACCGGTCAAGTTGGCACGACTGCCACAACCCGAATTAACTCGTACATTTTTAACAATCGAAAACATCACATCTACCGCTGTCGGACAGTTTATCCAATCTCCGCGTACTGAAATTATACATTTCCAACTTCAACGATGGAAATAATTCATTTCCCTGTGCATCTTTAATGAAACCTACCAATTACCGACTAGGTATATCGAATACCAACGAAGACATGTCGTGAAGATTCTATTATAGAATCACACTGACGAAATATTAATAGTTAAAGGAGAGGCAAACATGCATTACGAATAATATTGTCATTACGAGGATTGGAATACGGAGAAGCCGGCCTAGAAGGACTCAGAAACCCATTATTACCGATACGGTATTACGATAACTTTAAACAGTATCGGCATTAACCCAATTACGTATCCGTGAAATTATGGAGACTAGTCCCAGAGAGAAGATACGTTATTCCTATAATCACGACGGGCGGGCGATGTCGCCCAAGACACCCCAAATTTGGTGATACCCGCTTCTATCTGAAGGAATTCCATAATTTAGTAAGGAAGGTCAACGAATCCATCGCAGTGTAACCTATGTGTAAAGCCGGCGCTACACATTCGTATACTTGCCAAATATCAAATATTTGCCACATGTTAAATATTTGGCAAATACATTTGCCACGCAAATCGAAAATTTTTGTTATTGATTGGTCTAAACGATGCCATGAGTGATTTATTCTTTCTTTTAAGTTCGTTCACCGAATATTTTTCATCCATCCTTGATTACACACAGAAAACTGATCTCTCGAACGAAGAGAGAATTACTTGGCTGAAGTAGTTGGTAGGTTCGTATATACGCGAGAGATTATTGACTTCAACCAAGAAATTTTATTTCTTGGAATAATTCCTAGATTTAAGAAAGTGGTTACTCTGGTGAAGTAAGTAGTCTTCAATGAAGTGTATATTTTTATTCCCGGTAAATATTTTTAGCTCTTAATGTAAAAATTTTAAAGATTTGGCACAAATACGTTTTCTATTGCTAATTAACAAGATAGGTATGTTATATTTACTTACTCGTTCTAAACTGTTGCGTGCCTTACATCAAACTATTCCGTGTTGAAACGTTTATTGTACACTAACCACAAGGCACATCCCCTACACCGCGGTATCCCCTACGGGTACGTTGTTGTTTTCGTACTAGACTTCGCTCCTCTACGGCACCTTCACCACGCGCGGGCGCGCGAGCCTTGACAAAATCACGGTGCGCATATTTATTCCAGAGAAAGGGATTACTTGAAAGAAGTGAGAATCACTTCAGTTAAATAATTGGTGGGTTTTTATTCAGTAAACAATACTTACTTATATTAAATGTCTTATATTTTCTTGGATCAAGGAACTACGCACTTGGATGGATTTACTATTACTTCGTTGAAGAAATTTACACTTTTAGGATGAAAAATTCAATTACTTCTTTCAGTGCAATATTGGTTCTTATAAAGAAAGAATTTATTTGTCGGCAGCATTTATCTGAGAAGTTATTTTACTTATATTGAAGATGTGGCATGTCTTGTATATACCTAACCCTCACCGCGGAGAAGTTAGCCATAAAAGATATCCATAACTTTTTTTATCGATTTTTTTAATGAAACATATACCAAACGATAGAGCTGTTCAAGTAGTATACGCCATAGTTTTGCACCGAAAATTTATGAAACGGTTTTGCCAAAAATTTGATTTAATTAAGAGAGCGTTATCTAATAGAGAGCCCGACGCCTATATAAACAATTGCAAATTACTCCGTCCACCGACATCACAGAGAATCGACGTCAGCCAATTCGTAAAGCAAATGAAATTCTGCATCCGACGACGGTATTAATAGGCTACTACCCTTAAGACATCCTACCCTAATGCGTCTGTAAATTGAGAAATTGCTGCGCAATTCGCCAGGTGAATGCTATAAATATTTATAACTTCTACAAATATTATTGCATAACTTTCTTTCATACATCAAATTGTAGGTATTTAGAAGGGCTAGCCACCCTCGCTAGCCACTACTCATATGGTACAAGTTCGCCGGCAGCCAGAGATAATTGTTTATATAACTTCTACAAATATTATTGCATAACTTTCTCTCATACGTCAAATTATAGGTAATTGCAAGGGCTAGCCACCCTCGAGCGTTCGGAGTTTTGCACCGTTGCTAACAACCCCTAAATGCCAATAGTATGTAACCACCCCCATAGTGAATATTCGCCGGCAGCCAGAGATAATTGTTTATAACTTCTACAAATATTATTGCATAACTTTCTTTCATACATCAAATTGTAGGTAATTAGAAGGGCTAGCCAACCTCGAGCGCTCGGAGTTTTGCACCGTTGCTCACAACCCCTAAATGGCGATAGTATGTAACCACCCATCTAGTAAAAAATTCGCCGGCAGCCAGAGATAATTGTTTATAACTTCTACAAATATTATTGCATAACTTTCTTTCATACATCAAATTGTAGGTATTTAGAAGGGCTAACCACCCTCGAGCGCTCGGCGTTCTGCACCGTTGCTAACAATCCCTAAATGGCAATACTATGTAACTACTCATATGGTACAAATTCGCCGGCAGCCAGAGATAATTGTTTATATAACTTCTACAAATATTATTGCATAACTTTCTCTCATACGTCAAATTATAGGTAATTGCAAGGGCTAGCCACCCTCGAGCGTTCGGAGTTTTGCACCGTTGCTAACAACCACTAAATGGCGATAGTGTGTAACCACCCATATAGTAAAAATTCGCCGGCAGCCAGAGGCAATTGTTTATAACTTCTACAAATATTATTGCCTAACTTTCTTTCATACATCAAATTGTAGGTATTTAGAAGGGCTAGCCACCCTCGAGCGCTCGGAGTTCTGCACCGTTGCTAACAACCCCTAAATGGCGATAGTATATAACCACCCATATAGTAAAAGTTCGCCGGCAGCCAGAGATAATTGTATATAACTTTTCCAAATATGTCAATTAGCAACAAATCCCGCCCAATTAACACGGATTAACCGTAACAAAATAGTACCTTCAAGTATATTTCTGTTCCCAATCTTCCACGAAGATATTCGGCACTGGTCATTGCGTATGCGAATCTCAACACTCACGTGTTTGTTTATATGGACATATGGACCCAATGTCAAAAAGTGAAAAATCAGCTGCCTCATATTTGGAGGTATATGAGAAATTTTTAAAACCACTTTCCAAACCACACCCATTTGTAAAATACACTACATAGACAATAGACTATCCACTGCAGAAAGATGGTTTTAATTGTATGGTATTTATATGTTACTATGCAGAGTTCGTAGTAAAGAACAGTAACATAGAAATATTTGATCTTAAACGATAGAGAACAACTATAATGAAGAACATTTTACAAATATCAGATAATTTAAAAAATAAGTGTCTTTACTGCTATCGCCATTTAGGGGTTGTTAGCAACGGTGCAAAACTCCGAACGCTCGAGGGTGGCTAGCCCTTCTAATTACCTACAATTTGATGTATAAAAGAAAGTTAGGCAATAATATTTGTAGAAGTTATAAACAATTATCTCTGGCTGCCGGCGAATTTTTACTATATGGGTGGTTACACACTATCGCCATTTAGTGGTTGTTAGCAACGGTGCAAAAGTCCGAACGCTCGAGGGTGGCTAGCCCTTGCAATTACCTATAATTTGACGTATGAGAGAAAGTTATGCAAAGTATTTGTAGAAGTTATAAACAATTATCTCTGGCTGCCGGCGAATTTGTACCATATGAGTAGTTACATACTATTGCCATTTAGGGGTTGTTAGCAACGGTGCAAAACTCCGAGCGCTCGGGGGTGGCTAGCCCTTCTAAATACCTAAAATTTGATGTATGAAAGAAAGTTATGCAATAATATTTGTAGAAGTTATAAACAATTATCTCTGGCTGCCGGCGAATTTTTACAATATGAGTGGTTACATACTATCGCCATTTAGGGGTTGCTAGCAACGGTGCAAAACTCCGAGCGCTCGAGGGTTGCTAGCCATTCTAAATACCTATAATTTGATGTATGAAAGGAAGTTATGCAACAATATTTGTAGAAGTTGTAAATATTTATAGCATTCACCTGGCGAATTCCGCAGCAATTTCTCATTTTACAGACGCATTAGGGTAGGATGTCTTAAGGGTAGTAGCCTATTAATACCGTCGTCGGATGCAGAATTTCATGTGCTTTACGAATTGGCTGACGTCGATTCTCTGTGATGTCGGTGGACGGAGTAATTTGCAATTGTTTATATAAGCGTCGGGCGCTCTATTAGATAACGCTCTCTTAATTAAATCAAATTTTAGGCAAAACCGTTTGATAAATTTTCGGTGCAAAACTATGGCGTATACTACTTGAACAGCTCTATCGTTTGGTATATGTTTCATTAAAAAATTCGATAAAAAAAAGTTATGGATATCTTTTATGGCTAACTTCTCCGCGGTCTAACTTTCTACATCCAAGTAAATATGCATTTGAATATGCAATAAATTCAAGAAATTATGTTTTCTCGTTCCAAATAATCACTTTTTTGTGTGTACCGGCTGATTTTTATAAAACTTAAAAAATCTATGACACCAACAAATTTTTACCATATTCGTTTGTGATTTCGAACCGTCAGGGTTGCACTGCAACAGTAAATGCATCGCCACATAGCATTTTCTAATACGTGAAAATCTTCTTTGAGGACTTGCTACATGTGCGTACCGAATGGGCACAATCTATTTTTTTAATTAGTTCGCCTTATTTGCACATTAGCTTTTTCAAATCAATCTGATAATTTGATTACGAACAAGCAAGGTTTTATTTTATAATGCCGACATATTTTTAATTACATAAGTGCAGAATTCACTGCGTACTAACAAGGGTATTCTTGTGGAAATTTACACAACAAATGTTGACGAAACTGTTTGTTTAACAGACTGTAAAATAATTGGTCATTTGATGTGAACTAGTTTAAATAAATTATTATTTTAATGAGAAAAAATATGTTTTTATTTAAATTAGGAAGCTATTGCCCATAAAAATAAAAATCTGATGTGGCCAGGCACATGACTTTATCATACTACATATAAAATTAATAGTTTAGCTGCATGAGATTCTATTTGATCGAGATCGGCTATGTCTGCATCAAAATAAAAATAGTAGAACTAGACAGATATCTCAATTAAAGCTGCGTTCGGATATTGTACTCCGTTGACACCGGGTACACCGTCAAAATGACACTCCCGTGTTATTGGGTGTAAAAAGTGTAACGGGGTTCAATATCCGAACGCAGCCTATATTGACAGTAGTATTTTCAAAACATTAGCGTTTGACACTAGCTACTGTCATTACCTTAGACCATCTATAACTAGACGGAGTACGGCCTATCCCAATGCATTGGCTTGTTTTGGCCCAACATACCTTGTCAATAAGGTCGAATTTCGTGTAGATTCTCGTGCACATTGTTCGCGCATGCGCACAGATGCTAGATACCGCCATTATTTTGAACATATGTTTACATCGAGGTTATGAATTTGTTTACCTATGTAGATGCATGACTGCATGTAGATGGTACCTTGGATGGTTAAGAGGTAACAATGGGGCGAAACTGCTGCTTTTGTAAAAAGGCAGCATCAAAAAATATAACGTGTCACAGGTATGACCTTTATTACCGCAATACAGTAATATTAAATTATAACATATACCTTCTCGTAGATTTCCAACAGTTCAAGACTCAAAACAAGCTCGGATTGAAGCTATACCTATAAAAAGTTGGGGTTTTAAAACAACTGTGTTGTGTTCAAGACACTTTTCTAATAGCGATTATAAACCGGGAAAAGACGGAAGACCATAACTCTCCCATAGTGCGGTGCCAAGTATTTTTGTTACGAGTGATCTACCAAATGAAAATACGGACACAGATAGTATGAGCGATGCAGTTGTAGCAGACACTAGTGGACACACAGAGTCAACAATCACTGCCACGGCTACGAGCTTTGAAAGTGCCACACAGCGCAACACCAACGGAACATCCTTCAGCACTGCCAAGAAAAAGGAGAAAATTTATGTAATATGTTACTTTGTTTTAGGTATATTTTAACGTTATTTTATTGTAGGTACAATCCTCGATATATGGGTGACGTACATACTTCAGACTTATCTTCGTCTCCTCAAGCACGGGCAGTTTTAGCATTAGCAAGAACTACCATAAGCAAGAAAATTGCTCGAATTCGCCAATTGTCTCGTTACAACATGCGATTAAGACAAAAAGTGTGCAATTTATCAACATTAATGGAGCATTATTTGTGTAAAACCATGTTATTAGAATCAGAAAAAAGAGTTCGAAGTTCTTACACCAAGACCATTTTGTTTAAAAACCAGTAGTTAAATTATGTTCAAATAAAATATTTTCCTATTATCAGTTGTATTTTGCTTGTAGTTTATTACCCATATTCCTATTAAAGAAAATAAACAAATCATGTATAGTACAACCAACTTGAACTTGACTCGACAGCGGTGCGCAGAGCGTAAATATAATGAGTACGTGACGTGAGTACTGCGCAACGCTCTCGATGCAACTACTCGCTGGTCAAGCTATACAGAAACAAATAAAATCTTACACGCGAGAATACATTTTGTCCAAACCTATAAAAAAATGGATTCTGTTGTTACTATATAAAAGTTGAACAAACGTCAAAAATACGCAGTATGTAAAGTATTGTAATCATGCCAAAAAAAAATTTTGAGCTTTTAGCGGAAATATGTCTTTTTGGGTCCCCTGAACATTTTTGACCAAGGTACAAAAAAATGTCTGTGTGTGTGTGTGTGTGTGTGTGTGTGTGTGTGTATGTGTGTGTGTGTGTGTGTACCCGTTTTTGTGGCGACGATCCCGGAGAAACTACTAAAGGTATCGGGACGAAACCTCATATTTGGAAGTTTCATAACCAAACTTAGAGCTGAAAAGCTTTCTGTTGAAAAGGGTCCAAAGGAACTGGTGGTTTACTGTTAGCATTTTTTCGAAGATTTTGCTAATGAGCCGCTATTTGTGTAATGTCGTCAAAATAGTTAAATAATAAATTAAAGGAGAGAAAATTTTCTGTAATTTATGTATATGACATTTTTTGGTTGAATTTATAGTTTAGCTGCATGATCATGCATGATCAAATTCTATTTCATCGAGATCGGTCGTACTGCATTAAAGCTAGTAGCCAGGGTATGACAGATTTTTTGATTCTAATGCCAGTAGCTAGTGTCAAACGCTAATGTTTAGAAAATACTACGTCAATATAGGCTGCGTTCTGATATTGAACACCGTTACACTTTTTACACCCAATAACACGGGAGTGTCATTTGGACGGTGTACCCGGTGTCAACGGAGTACAATATCCGAACGCAGCTTTAATCGAGATATCTGTCTAGTTCTACTAGTTTTATTTTAATGCAGACGTAGCCGATCTCGATCAAATAGAATATCATGCAGCTAAACTATTAATTTTATATTTAGTATGATAAAGTCATGTGCCTGGCCACATCAGATTTTTATTTTACAAAAAGGTTATATTTTGAAAGCTCATAAATGAGTATCATCTATATTGTTCATAGAAAAGCATCAACTTAGGATACACTCTGTATATGGTCTACGTTTTTCTTGAAAAGAAATACCATTGCGTTTATACGGACAGGTAAAAACAACAATATTTTTTTTTAATTTTTGTCTGACGATTCCCGGAAAACTGTCTGTCTGACGGTTTCACAAAATTACAATTTTATGCGGTTTTCGCCCTTTAGAAAAATCAAAAATCTTACTAATAATTGCAAATCTATTGTCAATCTTCGTATACGACCTACTGCACACAAAACGAAATTAAAAAATGGAAAAATTATTCAGCGTACTAAAATGTTCATCGATTGCAAATAAATGAAACCAATATTTGTCGTCTAGGCACTTGCTATATCCACTTCAACTGGATATTGCAAATACCAAGTATTCGTCGTACAAAAGCCCGTCCGCACAGCCGACCGTCGAATATATAAATCTATTTTTGAAGTGGACTCGATACGAATTAAATAGAACTGGTTTTTCTTTTCACTAATAATCGTATACTTAGCAAATTTTTGATATTTGGCAAATATACGAATGTGTAGCCCCGGCTTAATACAAAGGTTACGGTAAAATGGAAAATATGAAAATTGCCGGATTAACATGCCTGTGATGTCATAATTTGCCTAATAACGTTAATAAGAAACGCCTAAGATATTAACTGGATAGAACAATCTTTTGATGCCGAAAGTTGAAAATAGTAAAGGTATTGTTTAAAGAAGTTCAGGTCTTTGCTATTGATGCCAATTCCAAATCTAATCGGCAAATCTTGGCAGTAAACTACGTAGAAATTCGACACAGTAAAAATGTATTCGCCCAGCAAAATATAAATATTAATTAATAATATTTATTAATTAATAATATTAATAACAAAAATAAAACAGAAAAAATATTGGGATTTAAAACAATATAAAAGAAAGTTAGATTAACTTTTTATTTCTTTAATATTAATAATAAATATACAGTTAAAATTGGTATACAACAAGATAAAGTATCAAATAAAGACGAATGTTGCTGACAAGTAGGTATCTACGTTTTATGATAAAATTTGCAGTACTGCAATATGCCAGTATGATCTTTATGTTTAACAGAGCCGAAATCTTATGGGCCGTATCATCAGTATCAATATCTCAAAAAGTAAAAGGTAGTAATAAATCTAAATGAATAGTAAACTAGCAAAAAATGTCCTAAAGATGGACGAATTTTGGTAGCATGGCTTAAACATTGACGTGGGGTAGCCACATCACATTTTTTAGCGGTACTGGTTTATTCGAATCCATGATAAGCCATTATGTCAAGTTAGCTGCAGTGAGTTGCAACGGGTTGCAAAACCACTTTTACAAACAGCATAGTTGAAGTAGGTCGTATGAGGTACTCGTAGAGTACTTCCTACTCAAAAAAAATTGTAGCGTTTGAGTGAGACAAATTTTACATTATTTATGTGCTTCTATTTGTGAATTGTTGCCTATAATGACTTTTACATATTTTTCCTATTTTCCTTCGAGAATCAAACATAATAAAATCCGATTGTACTAGTGATAAATTCAGCATATGGCCAGTAATCCAATACCCGCACAATGCGTAACAAAGTAAGTATAGATGTTGCTGCTTCCATCAAGGAGGAAAGAAAAAACCGGAAGTGCGATTCGGGGAGGAAATGGTAGCGGCGGCACGTGCTATTCCACAGTAGATCTCAGCTGGAAATTTTACACGACTAATTCAGTAAATCCGTGATATAGTACGCCGCGCCGTCGGGTCCGGAGCAGTGTATAATTTGCACCAGTTATTGGGGTAAGCTGCCATTGTTCGCAGGGGGGTGGTTGTGACAGCTACGGACGTATGTTTGTCACGTACTTTCCCCCGACATATCGCGTATTTCCGGTGATATCTGGATGAACTCGCCGATTTTCGCGCGTTATAACGTGAATGAAGATGACAATGAACCGTATCTCATGAAATAATATCCGACCGAACAATTCGCTAATAATAGTGTTCTGTCATGTTACGAAGAATCTTACACAATAGGAAAAGTGTACATCTTATAAATTGGAAAATTTACCATAAATTGATACAAGTAAATATTTAAACCCCGCGTATGTTGATTTAGAAACAAAAACATGGCTACTTGACTGTATATTAAAGGTGGAAATAAATCGACATTCGTGGTTTTTAAAGATTACCGACGATAATTAAAAACATAAAAAGGTAAGTAATAAAGGTCGTGAAGCTCAAGAACAAAGGAATATAAATCGTGGCTTTTAATCATTGTTGATGGGAACACTTATTATTATTAGTATACTACTCATTTTTTTAAAAAGGGCGCATAAAGATAATAAGTAAAACTACAAACAGCTAATCCATTTTTCTGAAAAAAAAGCGACAGAACTAGATTTTCAAAATGGAACGATATTAGGGCACCTATTTGTTTTCTTGGTTATCTTCCTAAATTAAATACTATATACTTTACCAAATGATTTATTTTATTGACGTTTACATCCTGTTAGAAACAAATGACTTCTACAATGTGCGTTTTGTTAAGTGTGATTTTATCATAAATAATATACAAAATCTAGAAGGGACTTTATTGGATGATTTCCAAATGAAGACTATCTATAAAATGCTCGTTTCAAGCTAGTTTACTGTTAATAAGTTCATGAGAATTAGAAAATGAAAAATGTATTACAAATTTGCAAAGCTTCTAACAAATTTTTTTTCACTTAAAACGATCAATTTTATAATTTATAAAAAACTGTACAATTGTGCCAGTCATCCTTCATTCCTCGAATCTGACTCACCAAGACTGGATATTATAAACGTCGACTAAGATTGTACTAGCAGAGTACTTTTTTTCCTACTTATCAAGCAGATACTTACATCTGTGTGGACCAATGGTATCCAACCTGGGGGTGCACTAAGACAAGCAATGTAACCATCATTCAACTCTTCCAAAATAATGTGCTAAGAAACACCGTTGGTGCACCTTGGTATATAAGAAACAGAAATCTCCACATTCATCTTGAGATGGAATTAGTAACCAACGAAATTCGAAAGTTTGCAGAGAATCATCAAAACATACTTCTTCAGCACATGAATGTGAGGCATTCCAGCTTCTTGACAATACACACAGAAAAGTGATTATTTAGAACGGGAAACATAATTTCTTGAATTTATTTACTAGATTCAAATGCATATTTACTTGGATGTAAAAAGTTAGGTATATACAAGAAATGCCACATACTCAATATCAGTAAAATAACTTCTCAGATGAATGCTGTCAACAAAATAAATTCTTTCTTTATAGGAACCAATATTGTATTGAAAGAAGTAATTGAATTTTTCGTCCCAAAAATGTTAATTTCTCAAACGAAGTAATAGTAAATCCATCGAAGTGCGTAGTTACTTGATCCAAGAAAATATAAGACATTTGATATAAGTAGTAATGTTTACTGAATAAAAACCAACCAATTATTTAACTGAAGTGATTCTCACTTCTTTCAAGTAATCCGTTTCTCTGGAATAAATATGCGCACCGTGATTTTGTCAAGACTCGCGCGCCCGCGCGTGATACTGGGCGCCAGTATGGCGCGTAAAGGAGGCAAAGGAGCCTAACCTAGTACGCAAAACAACAACGAAATACCCGTAGGGGATGTGCCTTGTGATTTATTGGGGATGTGTATTGTGATTTATAGTGTACAATAAACGTTTCAACACGGAATAGTTTGATGTAACGCACGCAACAGTTTAGAACGAGTAAGTAAATATAACATACCTATCTTGTTAATTAGCAATAGAAAACGTATTTGTGCCAAATCTTTAAAATTCTTACATTAAGTACCTAGCTAAAAATATTTACTGGGAATAAAAATATACACTTCATTGAAGACTGTTTACTTACTTCACCAGAGTAACCACTTTCTTAAATCTAGTAATTATTCCAAGAAATAAAATTTCTTGGTTGAAGTCAATAATCTCTCGCGTATATACGAACCTACCAACTACTTTAGCCAAGTAATTCTCTCTTCGTTCGAGAGATCACTTTTCTGTGTGTAGTGACAGTGTGCGAAGACTCAACAGAACTAAATCTTTTGAGTTGGTGAAGTAATGTTAAAAAGCAGAGTACAGTGTTATGTGAGTGATAGGTGAACAAAGTAGAGCAACGTGCACTATGTGAAGTTTAAAGCGTCAGCATTCAAACTAAATTTAAGGTACACCAATGGGGAACACTTTTTATACTTAGCAATTTTAGGTTAGATTAATATAGTTAGATAGTCATCAGACTAGGTGTTATACACAAGTATATATGCGGTACTGCTAATTAACAATAATAAACAAAAACAATAGCCCAATCCTATTGCGAAAAAAAATTGCTAGTAAAATCTTATTTGACGTTTATAATACCCGCCGTTAATTGTAAAAAGAAAAATACGACACTGTAGCGGACAAACATTTACCATCGAAAGGATTCGGGGACCTATACGAGAAAAGAAACGGTTATTTTAGTATAATTAATTCAAGTAATTTTTGGTGATTCCACGTCAACCCGCCGGGTCACATTAGAAGTCTAGTGTGAAACGATTGTGTGATGATTGTCGGTTGACATTGGAAATGTTCGTTCTAATATCAAACGAGCGATTGACGTGGAGTCACCAAACATTACTCGAATCAAACTAAATTAACCATTCATTCTCTCGTTTAGGTTCCCGCATTCATTTGGTAATTTTGTCCGGTACATTGCGGTATTTTCAATTTTATGATTTAGGGAGTGAGTTTCGAGGAATGAAGGATTAAAGTCTATCAGGCACTCTAACTGTTTCATTAATTACAAAATTTTCCTATTAACTATGGTTCTAAACATTTTAATATGTGACAACAGGAACCAGAAGCTATCGATTGATATCAGCTTCATTAACTGCATTTTATCTTTATAACCACAATCTAAAATTGTCTGGACTATTTGTACCTCAAAAATTGCCACGTGTCATGTGTTTTGTCGGTAAGCTTAATTTGTATCCAAGGAAAGTATGCCAGACTACTTTTAGCTGGAAGGATGTGGGCACATCTGTGGAACGCAAATTTTGTTGGACACATTGTCCTAATTTAGCAATTATCGCCGGTTTGAAGATATATTAAGAAATTTGCTGGCAATTTGCAGTTTCGGGAAACCAACATTACCGCAGACGACAGTTAACAGGCTGTTAGCCGATCGGCATATGCCATTTTAATAAGCCGATTACATACCATTAGCTCATAACATCAGTGCATGTTAATACGATGTAGATCTTCCGCAAAGTGTCTGTACAACAATGCTTTACGTTTTTATCATGTATTTTATTTACGAAATCATCATTGGACATTGAACACCGGTATCCTAATACAAAACAACAAATATATCAACAAATATATCTTTCTTCCAGTTTGAAATCTAATAGACATTAGGCAATTAATAAAATTATTGATGTTGACTTCCCAGATACCGAGAAATTGGTACACAGATGGTTTTCAGTAAATAATGGGGGGAGAGGAAAATGTACGCATATGACAAAACTCAGCATATAAAAACAACACATAATTTTACACTCATGTTTTGTAATGAATCAAATATAATATCTTTTTAACTTTTTTATTTTTCGAGTGTTTCCGCAACTTAGGCCAATCACCGACGCTGAGGTCAGGCTACACACATCAACGAATTTGTCGAACTGGGGGATTCCAACACCTAGAATTTAACGCGCACGCTCCGTCATGACAGCACACCAGGACAGTCTATTTCTTATCCGGACCGGGGACCAAACCTGGGACCTCCAGCATAGATAGCAGCCGCTCTATCATATCGGCCACTGAACCTCAGAATCTGAGATATATTTTTATTAATTTTTAATTATTTTCAATAGGTGATAAACTGATATGCAGATACTAGATATATGAGAAAATACAAATTTGAACTCGATCACGCAATAACCTTTTACAGTGAATCTTCTTGAGTTTTTTGAGTAAATTTACTGCACACAAGTTGTTATCCAATAGAATTTAAATTTCTAGCGGTTATTATTTATTATTATTTTGGAACCTCTACATTTTGATCCGGCATTTTTCACTTTCATGGAATCAAATCTAGGCCCAATGATCATTTTATGACAAGTTGACAGTTTAGCCTGATATATTCTTTATAGTATACATACAGGGTTAACCAAAATTACCGGAACACCTAAATAATTCCCCAACGGTAAATACATTTTTAATATAGTTCATTTTATTATTGAAATTTCGTAAATTACTTTTTTTCAAATGGAACACCTGTATATTTTTACATTTTTTAAATTTAGGACTAATTCTAAACATTTTCAAATATATTCTTAATATACAGGTGTTCATTTTATTATGGAAGTTTACTAAACTTCTTTTTCAAATGGAACACCTTGTATATTTTTACATTTTGTAATTCTAAGACCAATTCAAAACATTTTTTATTGAAATAATTTTCTTCTAGAATGCATCATTTTTGAGTTATAAGCAATTAATTAAAATAGTCAAATTTACCGGAACACCTACATAATTCTCCAACCGTAAAACACATTTTTTAAAACAAGCTCTCGCTTAAATATATTTTTAATATACAGGGTGTTTATTTTATTATGGAAGTATGGAAAACTTTTCCTTTTTCTCATCAAACGTCCTGGACATTTTATTTTTTAATTCTAAGAATTTTTTGTAAGTTTGATTAATTGATTATAGCTAAAAAATGATGAAATTTATAAAAAAATTATTCCAATAAAAAAATTTTTAGAATTAGTCTTAGAATTAGAAAATGTAAAAATATTTGATATTTTCCATTTGAAAAAGATAAGTTTACCAGATCTCCATAATAAAATGAACATCCTGTATTTATATTAAAAATATATTTTAATGATAGCATGTTTAATGTCAAAAAACGTTTGTTTGAATGTGTTTTTCAAATTTTCTATGGTTGGAGAGTTATGTAGGTAGTAATTTTGACTAAAATTAACTAATTGCTTAAAACTCAAAAAATGATGCATTTTATAAAAAGATTATTTTAATAAAAAATGTTTAGAATTAGTCCTAAAATTACAAAATGTAAAAATATACAGGGTGTTCCATTTGAAAGAGAAAAGTTTACGAAATTTTTATAATAAAATGATATATTAAAAATATATTTGAACGATGGATTGTTTAAAGTCAAAAAACTTTTATTTACATTTTTTTTTTAAATTTCTTTCCGTCAGAAAACTATTTAGGTGTTCCGGTAATTTTGGCTAACCCAGTATATTACATAAATTTGACTGATGCCAAATTTTAAATACCTACCTCAAACTACAATAAAACATTTTTTTTTATTAAATAACCATTAGCGTAAAAGTAGTAACTAATAACATAGCAACTATTGGGTTACGCTTGTCTTGTATAATATTATACTACTATTATATTATTTGTAACAGTTGTAAAAAAACAAATAAACGCACAATGCCTATAGTTGAAGTTCTTCCACTTTAAGATTGACCTAAACAACACATTTTCGCGAATTTAAAAGAATGCCAAAGTCTTGAAATCAATGAGATTTTTACTATCGAATACCGTTATGGAAACGGAATGTCGGTGGTTCAAAATATGGCCGTATACGTGATGCGACAGAGGAAAAGTTACCTTAAGGAACATCCGCACTAATGAAAATTATTATTAAGGAAAATGTTGTGTTCAACGAAAGAATGCCGCCAATTGTCTTTAATAGCAATCCACATTCGCAATGTAATATGGAATTCACTTAGTAGTCAATTTTACTGTCTTAATCTTCGGATTAGAATACTATCCTGGTCAACATCATAATCTACAAAAAACCCTCAAGACATATAGCCGCTGAAGTGATCAAACTCAGTAGGAATAACCTAAGGATGGTGACTGGACTTATAACCGGACACTGCAGCCTCAGGAAGCACCTGCACACCCTACAAATTCTGAAAGAAGAACCTGTGTGCAGACTCTGCAACGAAGAGGAGGAAGACGCCTCTCATGTTCTATTCGAATGCTTAGCATTGACCTCCTGGAGGGAAGCAAACCTTGGAAGAGGAAACCCCTCAACCAACTTCCCAAAACAAAATTTAATCGGAAGACTCCTCAGCCTTATTAACTGGACGAAGATCTTCGATTAACTACCTGGGCGGCGGCAGTACAACAAGCTACATGGCTGCAGTGCTAGGGCACCCCAACCCTCAGCCAACGCTCACGGCAACAAAAAAAAAAAATAATCTACTATCTTTATTGCCCAACCTTCCATATTCTGATCAGTAGACGAATCGTCAACCTCGACTTAACCCTCATCAGTGGCATACAACGAGGATTGCCCGATAGATTTGCATACAATTCATCCGGCATAAAACCAATATCGGAACGAGTCCATTGTCGTCCCGAATAAACTTGACGTCGACGATAAATTACCAAAAGGCCCATCTCGACCGTCGAGGGGTTCCGCTGCGACATAACCTCAAAACGGTCCCGCCATTGACTCCGCATCTCCCCCCATGGCTGGTAATAGCTGGTAATGGGGTCTATTGCCATGAAATATGGATCATCTCCCCAGCGGGCAATACGCACAATGCGAACGGTTTGTAAGAGTCAATACGCGAGTTCGCATTGTGTCCCCCAGGGTCTTCGTATTATTATGTCCTGGATAAACATCGGTTTTTCCTGAATTGAGTACGGTGTCCGCAGTATTCTGTGCCGTTGTTTACTTACATGTTGTAGTGGAGAGAGGCCACTCCTAGTTTGTGTATTGAGTAAATAATACGAAAGAGAACGAAATGGAAAGATTTACAATGACCCCGGTTTTTGTGTTACTGCCATTATCACACTGACTAATTGTTGGTTCAGTGACTTATAGAAACTCTTGTTATTTTATACCATGGGATGCAGTTGGAATGATTTATGATTTAGCTACTGACAATAGAAAGCAAACCAAGAGAATTGAAGGTGAATGCGAATAGATGCTACAAAATATGTACCAATAACAACAATGAAACATCATAGAAACAATGCCAAAACAATCGTAACAACGGACAACGATTTGTCATATGAAAAGTTACTTTGCTCATACTTGACGAGAAACAATATAATCCAATCAAATATAAACATTGTCAAGGAATACCTACTGTCACAGATATAGCGGAATCGTTAATTATCATTTTTTAAAATGCACGTAAACCAACCAAACAAATAAAAGGAAAACCATAAATAAGGAAACATGTAATTTATTCCATAGAAGCGTAACTAAACGAAAATGTCTAATCTGTGCAATCATTACATTAATCTACAAAAGCTTTAGAATTCGTTACTGATGAATTGCAGCATATTTAGTCTGCAACTAAAAATACAGCTTTATTCGAAACTATGTCTGGAAACATTTTATGTTTGTTATACCACATTTTTAAAATCAAAACAATTCCGGCTGTCGGGCCAAAGTATTTATGTCAGTTTTACCATTAGTAAAACAGGGTGTCACGGAAGAAATGTAAAATATTTGGGGATCATGTAACAGAGACCAAAATGAGTAAAAAAGGCTTATCACATCCATAAATAAATCGTTTATACAAGGTGATTTTCAGTGGAAATAAACGGGTTTAGCGACACAAAATCGGTTTCCATGCTTATCAATTATTTAAAAATATATGTATTTCCTTTTTTTGTACTATCAAACTACGTACTTCTTTTCATGTTATCTCAAAATCTTTGACTGGACATTTGGAACCTAAATACTATTGACACTAATTTTTGTTAACTATCCGATAGTTCAATTGGGTTTAAGGCTTCGTCTCCGAACCCCAAAACGCTAAAATAACCCACGTAATAATTATTGCGCTAATCGCGAAATTCTCGCTTCCATTCGATTCTGAAGGTCCTTATGCAACTGCCATCGGAAAAGAATTTTAATATTTATGAAAATTATTTATACAAATTTTGGTGTGGACTACAAATATAGAAATTCTTTCCGATTGCAGTTGCGTATGATTATTGTCTGCTGTAATACATTATAAAATATAATTAAATGTTAACTATAAGAGCACAAGTTATTTTCTTCTGAACTTCTCCAGACCAGCGCTCTGGAGTATTGTAGTACGAGTTTATAATAAGTTGGCAAACATGTTTACCATAGCGACGATTGTGAAAGTACTCTATCATCGACTAGAAAACTCAAACACAGTCCAGTTTGAATACAAATATAAAGCAGTACATTAATTTCTTTAGGTTATAGGTTATACCATACGTCAAATGTAATAAATACAAAATAAAAGCAGACATGTTTATAGTACCGCCATCTACATTTGGTGATTTTTTTATTTTGTAGCTTTGGAGAGAAGTTTGCTGCAGTTTGCTATTTGAATTCAGACAATTTTCAATTAACAAAATATCTTGAAGAAATCTATCTATGATGACGGTACAAGAAATAAAAAATCCAATATATACAAACTTTAGCAACTTTCAATAGGTATCTGAAGGTTATTTTAGTGGTAGTACATCGGAAATACTGGGTTATTATAAATGTATATAGTCGATGCATGGCCTACGCATGGCCTACATGCTGCCCAAGGTCTATAAAGTAGTAAGGTTATCCAGAAACAAGATTTCTCAGTTTGAGGGGTAAAGGGAGATCGTGACGTCACTAGAGTCGTGCGCTGTCACCAATTTGAATGCTTATTTCGTTGTATGATTTAGGTTAAGTAGGTGCATAATTATATTGAAAAAATAAATGCATCTTTATTGTGATCATTTTTAAATGATTAGGATGGAAAAAAAATGATGAATGTGATTATCACAACATGCTATTTCAATAATTTGTTAATAATGCTGAATAAGTACATTAGTATGTAATGTATGTCCGATTAAAGAAATGTGTTGTGCTAAACCAGGTCTCTGCAGTTGGAATCAAAATTTAGCAGAAATTCAGTGAGTGAAGTCAACCTACAAACAAAGTCAAGAGCCGGAGTCGAAGGTGGTATAACGGCAACCACATATTTTTGCAACCATGCAAATTGGGGGTTGAAACACTAAAATTATCAGGAATTGAAGTCGAATGTTTGGTTTACCGACTCTACAGATAAATAAATAGAAAAACTATAACTAAATCAGTATTGGTAGTATTGGTACAACTTGCTTATTAAACCACTCATTGGCTTGTCCTGATTACAATATTTGGTTAGAACATACGTACAAAGAAAAAATAAAAATTCAGTAAGAAGCTTTATTGTACAAATTTTCTCATCTTTGTTGTAATTTTATTTTTAATATCAGCTACTCTTCGTTAAATATTTAGATTTTTTTGCTGTTGAAAAGTAAAATTTAAAAAAATTTATCCGTACATATATTCTTTGCTCGACAAAAGCTTTCAAAACTATGGTATCAATAATTGGATCTTCTTTTAAAAGTTCTCTTCTTAATTTACTGCTAATTCTTTTCGAATTATTAATCCCATCCCCCGTAAGTCTTTCGAACTTGCTAATTCATTTTATTAAACAAGCGTTTAAATTCTTCCGACGGATTTCTTAGGCCGTCAAAAGATAAATGACGTATCCAGGATGGAAGGGAGTATGGGTGCTCTTGCTGGTCTTCGTATGAGTAATGTCCCAATTGTGGATGAGTTCTGCTTTAAACTTTGATCACGTGGAAAAGTAAAATATGATATTGTTAATCCAATGTTGAAATGTTATACCTCATACCGCAACCCGGTACGGAGCAAACCATAGGCATCTAAAATTGATACATGATTTAGAATAATGTAATTTCCAATATAAATTAATATCTTACCTTTACTAACTTAATTACATAAAATACTACACTAATAAAACAACCAATAACGTAAAACTATCAACTATTGAATATAACAATATAAACGCAGAATAACGATTAAACACGAACAAAAGCAACCTTTCTAATTCACTAAAAAACCTATAACGAGCTGAGCTGGCAATAATTAAACGTATCTTTGAACAAACTTAACGGGCGATGCAAGCGACGTGATGCGAACTGCTAAGTGGCCTGGACTCTAGTGACGTCACGAATATAGAGCATATAGGGATCTGAGGGGGGTATATAAAGTGGACTATAGGAAACATAGCAAGCTGGATAACCTCTCTCTTTATAGACCTTGCATGCTGCCGCTTTACACAAACAAGTATGAAACGTACAGTAGATTATGCAACCAACTTAACACTTGTGTATAGAACTGTAGTATTCAGTTTATATGAAGCCGCAAACACAATTTTTTACGTTTGATCTCAGCGCCTACTTCGACTACAATCGTTTATAACATCAGTTCTTAAAAATGAACTTTAAAGAAATACAATTAAGTGGCTTAATTAATAAGTATAAGAAATACGATTAATTATAATAAGTTAAATATATTTGTTAATAAAGATAATTTGCATACAAATTTTAACAGAATAAGCACAATTTATGAAATCTATTTAAAGGGCCGACTATTATGAAATTTTTTTTTTTTTTCAATTAACAAAATATCTTGAAGAAATCTATCTATGATGACGGTACAAGAAATAAAAAATCCAATATTTCTGCTTGATATCTGAATATCAAAGCAGTATTGAACAAACCATTTTATTTTCTGCCAACCATTAAATTAGATTTTGCAATAATCTTCCAAGAAAAGTAGGTTTGTTTATTATTTAATTTTTTCATTTCATTTCAATTATTTAATGTTTCCACAATCCCATTACGCTTCTCGACAATCCGGACACAAATGTCGACAGTATCCAAATGAAATTATAAAAATACGAAAGTTGAGTAAAAACATCAACTTTTGGCGTTTGGCAAAAACATTTATAAGTATCTATTATCTTATGCACAAAGAAGCAGTTTCGTCAATCAACATCCGGATCCAATTGGCGTCCGAATGCATATATAATGTATCAGATTTCATTATTTTTCCACAAAATATAGAAAGATATTTGTGTTTCTTTTTTATACGAGAATGAGTAGTTCTATGTAATATTTTCGCAACCTAACCTACAACCAACGTCATTGCCAATATCAGAAGTTTAAGAAATATCCAGTAATACGTACAAATCGCTAATGTGGATAATCATCCCCTTGTATTTAATTTTTCGCATTAACGACGTTGTACTGTAACTGCAAAATCTGAAAAATTCTTTGCTATAACACCTCTAAAGTTTATTGATTATATAAGTAAAAGTTGTGGTATGAAGTTTATAATTTTGTTTTATAAGTTTATAGTTTTAATTTGTTATTATAAAAACATGTTTTTCTGATTTACAATTTTTCAAAAGCGCCATACTGTGCAACTGATGTACGCTGACGTACAACTACCAAAAGCAAAACATAAATAAGTTGTTAAATCTTCAACCATTTACTTTCCTTGTAACCGAAATGGCTTTGATTTTATATTTTACAACTTTATCAATAAATTGCTATGTTCTAAGCCGTAATATTAGTATTTTTACTTTATCATACGCAGTATGTAAAGTATTGTAATCATGCCAAAAAAATTTTTTGAGATTTTAGCGGAAATATGTCTTTTTGGGTCCCCTGAACATTTTTGACCAAGGTACAAAAAATGTCTGTGTGGGTGTGTGTGTGTGTATGTGTGTGTGTATGTGTGTGTGTGTGTGTGTGTGTGTGTGTGTGTGTGTACCCGTTTTTGTGGCGACGATTCCGGAGAAACTACTAAAGGTGTCGGGACGAAACTTCATATCTAGAAGTTTCATAACCAAACTTAGAGCTGAAAAGCTTTCTGTTGAAAAGGGTCCAAAGGAACTGGTGGTTTACTCATAGCATTTTTCGAAGATTTTGCAAATGAGCCGCTATTTGTGTAATGTCGTCAAAATAGTTAAATAATAAATTAAAGGAGAGGAAATGTTCTATAATTTATGTATATGACATTTTTTGGTAGACTTTATAGTTTAGCTGCATGACCAAATTCTATTTCATCGAGATCGGTCGTACTGCTTTAAAACTAGTAGCCAGGATATGTCAGATTTTTTGATTCTAATGACAGTAGCTAGTGTCAAACGCTAATGTTTTGAAAATACTACTGTCAATATAGGCTGCGTTCGGATATTGAACCCCGTTACACTTTTTACACCCAATAACACGTAGGTGTCATTTGGACGGTGTACCCGGTGTCAACAGAGTACAATATCCGAACGCAGCTTTAATCGAGATATCTGTCTAGTTCTACTAGTTTTATTTTAATGCAGACATAGCCGATCTCGATCAAATAGAATCTCATGCAGCTAAACTATTAATTTTATATATAGTATGATAAAGTCATGTGCCTGGCCACATCAGATTTTTTTTACTGGGTTAAAAATGGCGTTGTTATCATACACCTACTAGAACCCCAGGCTGGCAGAGAAAATAGGTTTTTATTTACGCTTTCTGTTAGATCTTTCGCATTCTTTTAGATGAAATAGAATAACGAAATGAATTTTAAGCCAACAGTTTGATCTGTCTACCAACTAATCAAGTGGTTTGCTACCTCCAGACGACGCAAAAATGGCTGTTCTTATCTAACAATAAATGCCTAAAAAATCCTTAGACGAAATATGCATTAAATGTATTTTATTGCCTTTTTAAGGACAAGAATCATTGCTAATTTTTTGTTACAAACTGTTTATCAGGTGAATATTTATTGTAACTAAAAATAAGTCAATTAAAATGAATGTAACAAAATGACATTAATTGTAAAAATAAATTGCTTTAAAATCTGTTTATCACCATAAGGCCTTTCAGTGCAAATTTAATCATTAGAACCGCCAGCTAAAAACAAAAGAGTTTCCTAGTACATATGTATAAAAAACGCAGTAATCAACTGAGTAGTGCTACAACAATTGTATCCACTTACTTGGACATTAGCAAATGTGTTAACATAATTGAAAAATGCTGTCTCCGATTTCCAGTAATCTCTCATACACGTGCATTGTGTCTCAATCTAGTTACCGTGTTTTTCTCTTTGAATGGTAATTGAGAAGCGGTTCGCGACTTGAAAGACACGGTTTCGTTATTAAGGACTTCCTGGCGCGGACAACCGATCCTCCGACGGTCGGGTGCGGTTATCGTCCGTCCAGTGTGCTGGACAAAGGCCGGGTAATGAAATTTTAAGTAGACCTGCACCTGCCTTATTAATTTAGGATAGTACTAATTTCATAATATTAGTTATTTGTGTAATGAGATTGGGGTTTTTCACATATTTACACTGGTTTTTATAGCGTGTCCGTTGCTAGCTATCTATATCGATGAGGATGTGGTTTAACGATTTTGTTTTTAATTTAATCTTATTGCGGCGGATTCCGATGATAAGTAATTTAAAATTGGTTACTAAAGGTGCAGTCATTGGCGATAATCATGTTGTTGATCATGAGTTGTTTTGCAACTCTTAAAAACATACTTAGAAATATCTAATTTTTATTTATAATAGGTTTTTATGTGAGATCATTACTTATACAGTGTAACACTTTTGATGAAGACACCCCTGTATTTAATTTGTAGAAGTTTCTACTTTTGTACAGAGGCAGACGTTTATGAGACGCATTTCTTAGAATTTACTGCAAACAAAATGCAAATTCAAGTTAGTTTACGATGAATTTTAAAATAGGTTAGTAGATAAACATGTTCAGAATCTAATTTTAACGCTTTATTCGCATTTTAAAATTCCATTCATTTTTCAAGTAAAGTACGAATTTTTGACTATTTAGCCATGGAAATAATAAAAATCAGTCAATACAAACGCAGCGATAAATTATTTATTCAACAAAATTCAATCAGGATATAAGCACGCGTTCTACATACCTAAGTAGAATTTAATATTATTACGGCAGGCCTCGTAGATCTGCCCCGTTTACTTATATCATTAAAAGATATATATTATTAAGTAATCTGTAAACTTATAAAGTCGGTAATACACCAGTGAGTCTAGAATATTATGCGTATCATGCGTATCATAAAATTTATTGGATGAGAACAGATTAGTAGAACAGATATGTCAATATGTCATACATGTGCTGCTTTGCAGTCAGCTCGAAAACCACTTTTCATTCTTTTCCCATAAGTGATCTCTTGGTCCAGTACTTCCGTTCAATGGCCGACGATTTTGATAAGTGTCACTTTTATCCTCTTTTTTGGGTATAATTCAAAATGTCTTTTCTGTCTGTTGGCATGTATGATAGAAACGTCCGATAGGTTTGAGCAAACATACATCTGTCCTGGAATTACATGTAAGTTAATCATATAAAACTGAACACTATTGATATTTCCATTAGAGTCGTCAGATATCACATTTGCCACAATAAAATTTTATCTTGTTTAGTTCTGCCACCACACAACATACAAATATCGAAGACAAGAAACAATAAATTACTAAATTCTGATAAAAAACTAAAGTTGTTGAAAAGGAACTGAATACGAACTTTTCAGTATTAGGGATAAACACTAAAAGCCAAAAAAACTTATATACACATATTAATAAGTTCTCTGAGAACAGTAAAATCAAGCTCAATGGTCAGTTGAAGATTGTTTGTTTGTCAATTTTATTTTGTATCTAAAATAACAAGTACAAATGTATCTACTTATTTATTACTTGTTTTCCAAAGTCAATATTAATTGACTTTATAGAACTTCAAATACTTATGTTTTTCCTTTAACACGATGCCTGTCTACCTGCTGGATTATATTGATTTAGTTCACAAAACTTGAAACCAGTTTAACAGTTTCTTCTGGACATTTGGAAAAACTGGTTTAACATGATCGCAAATGACATTGTAAAATCTAATAGTTCTGTAGTTCTTTAATAGTCTGCTGCATATTTTAATTCTTCTATTTTTCAAAACTCTTCTGATTCTCCTTATTCTCTCACAAATTTTCCAATAAATACGGTAAAAGAATTGAGGAAAGCTTTAAAACTACAAATAATCTGAAAATGCGAATTTTGCATCGAGATTCGGTGTGCCAGGTTAACATTAGATTCATTTTGTTGTTATAACTTCGATTGATATTTCTAATCCATCAAAAAATATCTGAGATGGTCTTCTTCCTAAGTCGCAGCAGGCTATGTCCACATCTCACATTTAAGTAAAATACTCTATTAAATGCAGCTCATGAGCTTTTAACTTACCTCTGTACCAAAATTAAAGTCTCTAAAATAAACTAAATACATAAACGAACTAAAAAAAAAAAAAATAAACAACTGAAAAATAAAAAAAAAAAATAAATACAACTGTCACCTGCATGAAGTGACAGATTGAAAAATACTTTTCTACTAAATAACTAAAAGTTATTTCAGCTACAAAGGAGTTTAAACATAATACAATATACAATATATTTTAGAGTATCTATTGGTTCTGAATAATATGTTGTTTTTTATGTTGCTTACCAGGTGTACTTAGTTACTAAAAGTTGACTCTGTGATGTTTTGGACACGTAATACTGGATAACCGTAAGTTATTTAGGTATTACGGTAAATGATATATACCGTGTTGATAACCTAAACAGTCTTTGCAGTACAAATTAGTTCTACACTAAGCAACATGAATGAAAAAGCTTCATATTATTGAAACGCAAATTTTATGAAATATTGCGGTTTTACTTTTAATGGTTTTTTTACTTAATTCGTTTTCTTTAATTCTATAGCGTCTTTTGTCACAATTTGTGTGAGAGAATGAGACAGGAAAGTTTAGAACAATAACAGATTTCAGAAATTCAACAGACATGCAGGTAAGGTAACTCAAGAAAATTATCTTCTATAGTAATCTTAATTTTTACTTATTTATGTATTTCAACATAAGGTTTTTGGTTTGAACTGTTTAAATTTTGATTGAATAAATAATTTATCGCTGTTTTAGTCTATAATATTGCAAATATGAACATACATTTTTATATAATGACGCTCTGAGATTCTTCTGTTACTCCACCATATGATATACTATCCAGTCCTCGACAATGATTCCTTCAGCATTTTTTTTGTTAGCGAAGCGAGTTAGCCAAAGTGGTCGTGACGAATGTTTTGAAAAAGCACTCCGCATCAGCCGTAACGGATCGGTCCTTCAAACAGCTGCGCCTTGGGGTTGGGACACAATCATGTAGCAGATCCCCAAACTGCGTGTTCCTCGTTGCATAGTCGCATATATACTCTACCTAAACGTTCGTCGGACAAATCTGTACCGTAACCAATATTGTGAATAGAAAGAGGCGTGCATATGTTAAGATTTAAGCAGTGCGGAGGGTCGCACCGTCACTTTGGTAAACACATTTCCCTAATACAATAACTCTTTAATATAACGAATGATGGCGCAGAAGCCTTATCAGATTATGGTAAACGCAGGCGCGTTTTCATTCATCACGTGTCATCACGAGTCCTCTAGTATATATTGTGAGAATTCCTTATGGTATGATGATTTTACTTTCCTGCACGCTTACATGAAAGGAACCGCTATCTCTGTTTTGTAGAAAATACTGTCGTGTTAAGCATGGATGTTGTATCTACTTTGCAGATTAATATGCTTTTTCTAGAGTCACATAGTGACTAACGGCGTTATATATTGTTAGAAATTGGGTTAGGCAAAAAATAAATTGTTGGCGAGATAAAAATGAATTAAACTTCTACCTTTTTTCAAATATAATACCTCTAGCCCAACTCACAATACAATAATATATTTTTTATTTAGGTACAAACTTAGCCCAAACATTATACCTTTTCTGCTAACCGAAAAATGCGAAAATTTCTAGATATGTGAACAATGACCTTATTTTTGCTGTCACGTGTGGTCAGCTCATTGCAGTCTCTATAAGCTTTAAGCCGAGACGTAAATTAGACACGCCTCCGACAGAAAAACATCCTATCTAAATATTTCGTTTTGTTTTCTTCAGAACGGAGCCTTAAAAATCACAATTTTAATATGTTTTTTATGAATAAAAAAAAACTGAAATGTTTTTTCTAACTTTTCTTGATATCCGACGGAGTTGTCAGTATTCGCCACATATACAGACATTCCAGAATGTTGTTTGGTTTTCCTTTTAAAATAATACATCAGCATCTTGTCCAAACGTTCGCCCATCTGAAACAATGAAAGTATGTTTTTCACAATTTTACAATAATATTTAGCGGTTGTTACCAACTGTCAAACTTATTTAAACGTGTAGTTTTAAAAAATATTTTGCCTGTGCACTATAATAACGTTGCAAACTACAATTTAAAAAATAATCAATCAATTTTTTGGTGTGGATAACAATAAAAGGAAGTGAATAATTACTGAAATATCCGAATTAAGGCAGAAATTGTGAATTGTCCCTAGTTTTTGAGTGCCAAAAGTCACCGTGCCAAAAAATGGACAAAGCGTATTTTTGGCTTCATTTGGTGTCAATTGATAATTTCTAAAACTTCGCAAAACGCATATCACATATCATTGTTTGAAGTTTGAACTACCAAACATATATTTTTTTTACGTTGAGTAAAAAAAAATTAATATTTTAATCTAAATAAGTTTGACAGCAACCTCTGAATCGTTGTTCAACGATTCAAATACTATTTTAAAATGATGTTAAGAATGCTGCAATTTTCAGATCATAGAACTTTTTGGGAAACTATGTTTGAAAGAAAAAATAAATGAGACACGATCATGAAAACATGTAGACACTTGATAGAAACTAAGATATAATTCAAAGAATTGTAAGCTAACTGTTATATGTACATATGCTTAAAACAAAAAAATATGGCCTAAGACAATCCTGCCAAAAAAATAGATAAATAAAAACAAAAACGTGTAAATACAACAGTCAAACACAATTTGACATTTATGGGGTTTCCCGTGTTTAAGGTTATCTTAAATCCAATTACAAGCTACTGCTAGTTTCTATAATCTATAGGCTTTCAGTGAAAATGTAACACAATCACGACAGTTTCTTGTTAACATCTTCAAAACTAAGCAACAAAAATAAATTTTGTTTTTGATCGAATTGTTCAGCGCAACTTTGCCAAATTACTTTATACATAATTTTAAATAAACATTTTTCAAGAAATTTGATTTGACGATGTCAATAGTGTCACGCCTAGGGCGCGAGGACAGATGATGATCACGAGGATAATCCGGCTGGCAACCGTGGTTATTATGTACTATTTTATGCGCAAAATGTGTAGATTAAAAAAAAATGTGACCACATACAGTGTCTTCCATTAAGAGACTCGACATTCTTGGCCAACGGGTTTTTGATATATGTAGTCCATTATTGTGAACACGCGTATACACATTGGTTGTGGTATTTTGTCAAATTAATAGAATGTTTAATTAAAAATTAAATTTTACATATCATGTCGAACATATTTCCTGTAGTTCAGAATAGTCGTTTCCTTAAATACTATAAGTATTTTATGTAATAAAACTTTGCAGTTAATATAAAAATATACAGAAACATAGGCCAATATCAGTAAAAAAATCTAATTGAACCTCATTTTCACAATACTAATGCCACCTACAATGAAATGGGTAGCGCGATTTTATAACCCCCCTCCTACAAGAAAAGTTTTTTATTTATATTTTTTTTTCTAATATTATCACAAATGAAAAGTGATATTAATATTTAAGTTTACACTTTTGCACGCATTTGACAGTTTTTTAATACTGACAGATTATTTATTTATAACATAAACTTCTCACACCGATATGTACCAGTTAATTTAAAATTTGAAAAAATTAACAATAATAACACAAAATACATAATGTAAGTTTGGCCCAAAAACTTAACAAATTGTATTTCTTGTTAAACTGTAGGTACAATGAGCTTTTTTCCAGTATCAAAATAATTGGAATAAAAATTATCAAAGGAGGAGTGGCAATGAACATTTGAATAAGAAAAAAAGGGCGAGAATCTGAACCATTTTATCATTATGGCACAGCCCCAACCACCAAATAATACATTTTTCTACTTTGCATTCACAAGGCCCACATTGTAACACTGTTTTCGGTGTTACAATTAACAAATTGTAACACCGTTTTTAGCAATTTTTTTCTAAGATTGGTCACATTGATATCAAATGCCATATATCAATAGTAAAAACACATAACCACATACTGCCTTTTTAGAATCGCTTGCAATCGCATAAACTGCGAAATATCTATATTCTATACATATTTAAACATGCGTGTAACATGCTATAGTATGTATTGCCAAAGAGTTGGGGTTTTCTTAGTTTTGATGTGTTCAACAAAATACGCCAGGCTGCCATTATCGGCCGGATGTTTTGCGACTCTGGTAAGTGATCGTGCATCATTTTCATCAACTAAACATCGAATCCCACTTTCAGATACAATACAAGGACCACATTTACCTGAATAAGGAGTTATGCGAATAGCAAAACTGCATCGTAGATATGATCGGGTTCAAATACTGCCGCGGGATTGTATATGCGCCATAAATAGGTTATGGAATATTAGCATCCACGTAGCAAGCTATAGTAGATCTAACGTGTTAGGGATTTCCTAGGTTATGTAACGCATATGTTTTCGGTAACATTTTTGACAGAATTCTGGTAGTGCCAATACCGTATTCTTTTTTTGTACGGCGCGCTTCCAACTTCGTCTTAGTGCTAGTTGTGTGCAACTATTTGTGTTACCTCCATCGCATGTAATTTTACCAAGTATAATTTATTCTAATAAACTAATTCACCGATATTAGAATTTGGTTTAAATTATAAGTGCGTGTAAATGTATAAGCCTCAACGGCTACCTAGCGGAATTAGATAGATCCAACTATTAAGCGTTAAGCGTTATTAAGTTCTTGTTCTTCGAAGTAACTAATCAGTCACCACCAAAACCAAACACTTCTATTCTGACTATTATAATTATTAGACACTATTTCGAAGTTAACTTTTAGGTTATGTTTTTATATCTATATCCCTTATTCACTGGTTGTCATGTAAGTTCTTATCTCAGTAGCCGCTGCGGGTTAATAGTGTTGCTCCAAGCTCCATTGTGATCATAGTTCCACCCCGTTAATTATTTATTAAAACTTGTAGGCTAAAGTAGAGTAAAATTATCCACAATAAGAATTTGTCATGAGTTTATCCCACCTTTACAAAGTTGACAGTTTACTACAGTACCAACAGTACTACAACACGGTACCCGCAAAATACCCTAGATTCTAAATATAGTAACCACAATTTTTAAATTTATATAAAATTAATGACGCCAAATAGACAAAAATTGTATATTACACTCGATTTATTAGACATCTTGGCATTCGTGCATTTAGGTGCCCCAAGCAACTCATGCGCCAATTTGACGTAAAACTTGTATAATAATATACTATTAGGCAATTTCTCATTCATCAAAAACTTGTTCGATAAAATCCAAAGCCCTCGCGTAAATTCAACAGCAACGCAAATAAATCTTAGCACCACCACAATACAAGGGACAATTTATTAAGGGTTCCCCAAACGAAACCGCAACTTAGATACCGACACAATCGTCTACCGGGGGCGCAGATTCATTTGTCAACGATCTTCCTCACTAGAGGCCGCTTTGATCAACAATAGACTTACCTCATCGACAATCGTCTCTTTGTAACCGAGGATTGAAGCTCCATCTTGTTGGAACGTTCATTCAGGAGTTTTGGATGATTTACGATGCTAGTTGGATTCCTAGGGTACGATCCCCGCTTCACTATTATATCGAGTGCGTAAAATGGCCCATTCAGTAATTTTTGGCGTTTCATTCATTATTTAACAATCGCATCTCTGCATAGCTCGGTTAGAAGTTGTATCATTGAAGCACAATGACATTCTATTCGCAGATCTTATGGCCTCTAATGCATCGTATAGATGATTATTTATCTAGATCTTTGCTCAAAAGATGTTAATCATCTACATCATCAGGTGTGGAGAATTTAGAAAACCTCTTACAATGTAAATATAGCAATCAGCACTAAAAATAATAATAATAACGGAAATATAAAAAATGGTAACGCTCACCCTATTGGCGAAATAGACATGAACCAACTATAATTTACTTGCTAAAAGATTATCATTTAATGCCCATATAAGCAACACCTTACATTTTAAACATTACATTGATCACTACCATTTTTGACGCAACCAATTTTTCCACACAGTTCATGGCTCTCTGTAATATATTAATATCAATGGTACCAATTTCCTGTTCAATAATATTTTTCAGCCTTATTATTTCCATGGCTTGTCAGCTTCGACAAAAACCAAATGAAAAATAAGGAAAGCATGTGAAGTTGTCGACATGGTCGCATTTTTGTGAATAACAATGTTACCACCAATGAGGCTATATGTCATAATTATGGTCGTTTAATTATTATTCATATAACATGTCTTTCTTAAAACTAGGGTTGTAACGGAATTCCGCATTCGCTACTGCGACCGCGGAACTTTCGCATATTTCTCCACTTCCGCTTTCGCATCCGCACTTTTGTAAATGCATCTATTTCCGACGTTGGCGACTACGTTGGATACATAACTGGATGCCGCTAAAGCTTTCCTATGTTTGCTGCCGGCATTTTTATTTTTAGTTGTTTATTTTTTTTAAATAATACAGTTCCATAAGTCTTCGACCATCACACGAAACTGAGTAATTTAATTTAGTAAGTTCTTGAACTTCTCAATTTTGTGTGATGTATGAACACTTTTTGTTGTTATTTTTTGTTGCAATGTAGAACAATTATTATGTTAGTGTTTTTACTTTATCATACGCAGTATGTAAAGTATTGTAATCGTGCAAAAAAAAATTTTTGAATTTTTGAAACATTTTGCAAATAAGCCGCCATTTCTGGAATTTTGTCGAAATAGTGAAATAATAAATTAAAGATGAAATTCTGAATAATTTATGAATATGAAATTTTTTGGTACAATCAATAGTTTATTTGATAAAATTTAAATTTAATAGGGAACTTATATCTCTGGTGTTTTAGGGTTTCTCTATATCGAGCAGCCATGGATACTGGATACTAGATACTGGATACTGGATAAAGTTAATGACATTAGGTAAATTATAAGTAAAGAGGAATGTTCTTCCATAATTCAGGATAATATTCAGAAGAGGCGCCACTTGTGCTAAATTGTCCTTTATTGTTTTTACAAATATGGTCTACAAGAAACAGTAATATTTTTTACCTACGACCGTATGTGTAAATGTCCCTTACGTCACGGACTACTTAGCTCGTATATCGCTTATAACATACGTGTGCCTTTGGCTGTGCGTTTGTGTTTTTAACGCACGACCTAATGTCATGATGACAGATGTCGCGCGAATATTTTAATTATTTTATTTGTCATTTTTGATACAGTTTATATTTATTGAAATTTTCGGTCGTAAGTAACTGCAATACTCGAGCTGTAACATATTATTACTAGCACGTGATAATTTATGTTGAATTTGTACTGGAATTTTCGATTAACACTTCAGACAAAGTTCTCCGTAGTTGCAATAGATGTCGCGCGAATACATTCATTGGTCAACCGTCAAATATTCTTGCCTGTATTTGTTTGTCATTTTTGATACAATTTATTGAAATTGTCGGTCGTAGGTAAAATTATGTACAATACTCGAGCTGCAACGCATATTACATACTCGTGGAAAATAACAAAACTCGCCGCTTCGCGGCTCGTATGTTAAATTTCCACTCGTACGTAATAGCCTAGTTACAGCTCTTGTAATGTAATATACTATTACCTACGACCGTATGTGTAAATGTCCCTTACGTCACGGACTACTTAGCTCGTATATCGCTTATAACATACGTGTGCCTTTGGCTGTGCGTTTGTGTTTTTAACGCACGACCTAATGTCATAATGACAGATGTCGCGCGAATATTTTGATTATTTATTTGTAATTTTTGATACAATTTATATTTATTGAAATTTTCGGTCGTAAGTAAGTGCAATACTCGAGCTGTAACATATTATTACTTGCACGTGATAATTTATGTTGAATTTGTACTGAAATTTTCGATCGACACTTCAGACAAAGTTCTCCGTAGTTGCAATAGATGTCGCGCGAATACATTGATTGGTTAACCGTCAAATATTCTTACCTGTATGTGTTTGTCATTTTTGATACAATTTATTGAAATTGTCGGTCGTAGGTAAAATTATGTACAATACTCGAGCTGTAACGCATATTACATACTCGTGGAAAATAACAAAACTCGCCGCTTCGCGGCTCGTATGTTAAATTTCCACTCGTACGTAATATGCTAGTTACTGCTCTTGTAATGTAATATACTATTATATCAGTGTGGGCAAATGTCACTAATGAAACGGTCTGCACTAAAAACAAATATTTATATTTCTAAAAAATGTTTAAGCGTTTTATTTTACAATGAAATAAGTGAACAAATATTTAAATTATTAATCACATCTGGCATTATATTTAGTCCGGGCTTGGCCAAACGGTGAGTTTTCTAGTCTCGAAATAAATGGAAACAATCAAACAATCATATTTGAATTTGTTTCGGACATTGTAACTAATGATACTTGTTCATAATTATCCAAAAACCTTAAAACAAAGGAAGATTATACGTCAATAATATGGTGACATACAGGAGAGATGTAAATTTTAAATAATATTAATACCTATAATATTACTTTCTGACAGCATGTCGTTAAAAGTTCAATTCTTAAAACAAAGTTTCATTATGATTAAAAAAATATTTTTTTTTTAATTTTTACTTTTATTTTTGTTTTTCTTAACTTCAATATGCAGGGTGTCCCACTTTTCTTCCCGTAAAACTATTTTTTAGAAAGCAAATATTGGTCTTTGAAAAATGTTACACATGGACTGTTTTAAAATGTTCCAGCCTTTTGAAATATCGACAAAACAAAGCAAGACAGAACATAAAATACATATATTACCAAACAACACTAAAACGAAGGGAGGACACTTTGAGTAGAAATTTCATGTGGATTTGCAAGTCGTTTTCTCAATACCTTAAGAAATTAGATTCGTTTAAAATGCGATATTGTTAATATTTCACACGTCGATAACTTTTTAAGAAGTTGAAAAAATTAATATGGTCATATAAAACATTGACAAAAAAGTGGAACACTTGGAATAATTTTTAACTTCATTTATGGGGTTTTGGAGATTTTGAACTATTGCTACTATATCCCAATAAAAACCCCTAACGTGGTTTCTTAATATTTTTATTTATTTTTGAATTGCAGGGCATTAGGCTTTCGTGTGCCAACGTAAATTATATTAGATGCATTTAATTCAGGGCGAAATTCGAAACCACTGCTAACTGAATTGTATGTTCCACCCTTTTCACTACCGGCGTCTCATCAACTTGGTCGGCTCACATCTAAAGTAATTCCGAGAGAGACGTGATTTGACATTGTATCACACTCTGTCTAAAGCAAAATATCTCAATCTACTGTATGTCTTCGTCACTTTATTAATATCACCAAGACCGCGTTTAAGTTCTAATGATGGTACTTAACGTACACCTCTCTACTGATTCATTTAGTACAGTGAAATTAGCAAAAAGGTGGAAATTACATCCAGTATTGGTCTTTTGGGATCCGACGCGAAAAGTGTGGAGTTTCAATATTCTATGGCGCCCCAAAATTATACTAGAGCCTGGAACCCTAAAAACCACCACCTAACGTTCGCGTTTGCGGTTTTTCGCATTTGACCGAAAAAACGGTCACGATTTCATAATTTTAGGTTCTCAAACTACGTAAGAACGTCCTACATATTAAACTTTGTGACTTGATAGTTGGTGGTATTGTATAGTATTTCATATGCTTTCTGTTTAGATTACACAACTTTGACTGATGCCGATATGTTCCTACCAACTCCTACCAAATCCAATTAAGTACGAATGTCTATTTAGCATTCATGAAGCATCAATTCTCCCAAATTCATGACCACAGTTGAGAAATGACACGGCTCTAGCAGAAATTTGTCAACATCATTGCACATCGCATCCATTATTCGCCGTTATTCTTTGTGAGCGTGTGCAGGCCGTAACCGCCCCTGGAGCCCATGCACGGCCCCCACGTAAACGGTAACTCCATGACAATGGAGACCGGTGCGTCCTGTATCAAATCGTGTAATTCCAGAGGTTTGGCGGGCACCACCCTTGACTCGTCGGTAACGTTCAGGCCCCCTTTACGCGACAATAAGAAGAGGTGTGAACCAGGGAGACACCTGGTGGCAACAACGCAAAAAAATATTTGTCGCATATTGTCCTATTAAGGTCAATTCGCGTCTACCGGGGATGAAAATGTTATTTATGGACGAGCGCGACCGCCCCTTTCGGGGTACGCGCGCATTATTAAAACGGTGTCTTCCTTTCATTGATAATTCGCTTCGAATTGTCGAGGAGATACCCGTGGGACGAACTTGTACTCCCATCGGTCGTCTTTTATTTAGAATTTAGAATCTCCGCCAGTGTGCAAGAAGTATAATGAGAGGATCATTTTGTATAGTATTATTTAGTACTTGGATGTCTGGTACCTAGTTTATTGTTGGTTGGGTTTAAACGAATGTATAGCATTCTAATTATGACTGGAATCCTAATTTCCCAGCACTATATTCAACACATAAGTATAAAGAGGCGATATTCCATATTCCAAGAAAGGCGTAAGCAATATGTTGTCGCGCGATGATGACTGTGGCTATAAAAGCCCCAATTAATTGTATTGTATTTTAAAATTATTGCATTTATATATGAATATCGCACAGTGAGTGGTATAGATAGCTATTTTAGCGCGTAGATTTTCTATTAATAATCAATAATAATCAACGATAATGCCTCTGATGTAGTGATAAGACTCCATTTATTAGTATTATACATATTATTCTATTTTTGGCATGGAAACTGATTGTAATAAATACATTGCCATATATGTGCTACTTTCCGCAACTGTTAAACATATTTTTCAAATGTTTCTCCTGTAAAATTTACATATTTTTTACTGTGGTGTGCCAATATACGTATACGTAGCATACCAGCGATGAAAACTATTATTGTCAACGACATTTCTGTCATTTTTAATTATATTTCTCAATTTTCGTTCTGTTTATTCAAGTATTTTGTTTTGTATGCAGTAGGTATAATCATATTTTGTTATATTTTTGTAGTTTAAGTTTTTACATTTTAAAATATTAAGATTTGTGTACATATTATACCGGGTGATTCAATTTCACCATGGGGATCTCGCTTATTAGTGGAGATAGAGCCTATGTTTAAATTTGGCATACTTTGGCATACTTACTACGCCGCAAACTTTGATGCTATTTCAAAATAAAAAATGACACTGCATTCCTGCATTCTTGTTAAAAAGTAGCTGTAGAATGTTTTTGTTTCAAATGTCTAGCTACGTTCAGTTTTGAATAAAAAATTAAAACCGATATCTTAACACTTCAGTTCTTTGCGGATATCTTTAAAATGAAAAATGATAGCTTAAATTTCTTTTTAGATAATTGATCAACACAAAAATACGAAACTTTGCCAAATTTAAACATAGGCTCTATCTCCAGTAAAAAGCGAGATCCCCATGGCGAGCCTCGAAATTGAATCACCCGGTACACTGTTTAATTATATAAATTTTGGCAAACGTTTCAAAACCGCTTTTAACGGCTTTTTTTTTGGAAATTTGCAGTTCGAAAAACGTTCTTTTTTACGATACCAGTTTTTTTTTTGTATAAACTCTAGCGAATAGGCTCTTCTCAACTAGTGAGATGCTTGCATACTTTATTTGGGTTTTGTATTGTTTTCGCTGTGATAAAAACTTTCAGGATTTCAAGTAAAATCACACAGTTTGTTCACCTTGAAATCTTTTTGAATATTGTATTTTATATGGAATAAAAAAAAATCGCAAGAAAAGCCAAAATCACGCTTTTTTCATATTGAGCTTAACTTAACCGAAAACCTGACGTGGCGTGAAAACTTTTGAATCCAGATTCATATTCTGCATGATCATGAAAACACCAATATCTGTCAATTGTTATCAATATTTTACGGTTTTCAACCGTCGGTTCTTCAAAGATTTTATTGTGCGCAAGGCCGTAAAAATCGTTGATCTCAGAAAAATATCTTGTAAATCAAAAATTAAGTATCTAAAATGAATATTCAGTATTTTATTTAATAGAACCCAGGTCACGAGTTGTAGCATTGGAAGTTCTATTAAAAAGAAAAAATCGTTTAGGATGAAAACTATGCATACCTGCAGAATTTAGGGATGGTCAAATTGCTTTTCAGGACCATACCGGCAGATGTTATAAGTAGGCTTAGGTTTAGAATTTAGAATTAGAAGCTACTTCGCGTATAAGCATTAGATAGGCAAGTATTTTACAATAATAATTTTATATTTGAATGTGATATGTGATCGATAGCTAAGAACTTATTAACTAGGTTAGCTTGTTAACACCTCTGCTCGGAATTTTCCCATAAACTGAAATCATAGTGTTTTATTTTTGAAAAACATATGATGAATACAGATTTTCCAACAAAAGTTGTCGCCTTTTAAAATACCTAAACAATCTAATAATCTCTTACTTCCCTCTTACGTTTCGTACCGGTGCCTATGAGTTTAATGAATTAGAAAAAAATTAAAAAGTTAACTAAGTAGGTAGGTAATATGATTTCATCGGACTCTAGACTAGATATAGAACTACTCCACATAATTACCGACAAATCTCTTTAAATCCCCTATAATAATTTCAAATTACCTCTTCTCTTTTAATCATGTTCGCATTAATTTTTAAACAGCTGCGCTCGAAAATTACAGACCTCGTATCCCCGCAGCGTTATGAACTACTGAAACTCTTCTAGCGGTAATAGCCGGTAACGTCAACGAAACTATCGCGATACTTACCCGTGTCATGACTGGCGGCACGATCATCATCAAATTCGTATGTTCGTGTAACAGTTGAAAAGCGTATTAATTCGTGCGCGGCCTCCCGAGTTACCGTGAGCCTCATTACGCTAATTCCAGTAACAATCGGCCATAATGCATGTGCGGAGCGCAGCTTTATTGGTACCGCAGACCGCCTTAATAACCCCATCGGCCATCGGTGGTCGGTACAGTTTCCTTCCTTGTCGATAGGCCGGTAATTATCATCGGCGTGTTCCTGCGACAAGACGCGCCCGCCGATTTTATGTTATGAAAAATTGCGAGCAATTATTGAAGTGGGCGTGACGCGAACGCGTTCCTCGTGAGCCCGATGTACGAATTTAAAATGTCTTAATTAATCCGTAATGGAAAGGTGTTGATGGTACATAACGGGAAGATGAAGATGATTAGGGTAATATTATATAGTAATTGTAATTATATAACTTATATGATGTCGTTGAGAACGGTCGCAATAACAACTGAACTTATTATCTTAATCGTGTAATCAAGTGTCCACCATGCGGGGTGTTAGATAATGATCAATTATTGTAAGGATTGTTATATATTATTAATAAGAAAACAAGGGGTTCTTTATTAATTATATAATTGGATTTGACTGGAGACAGTATTTTATTGGTGGTTTTATGTCACAGGTTAAATGATGTGGAGGCGCCGGTGAACAGGCATTGGGAAGGATTACATTATGGCACTAAAAAGCAAGTTTTTTTTTTATTGGATGGAATTTAGTCTTATAATCAGAAATTCGTTACTCATACTTTTTACCACAATGAAATAATTTGTGTTAAGTATTTTTTTCCGGATAAGTCACATTCCGAAGCATTTACAATATGATGTATAGTTTCTTTTAATATATCAAAATAATGTAAATTAGAGAACGAATACTTTACGTGTTATGTCGTGCGTGAAAAGTCTTAACGTTTTGCTAACCCATGTTTTCGCTTTTAATGGATGTTTCCTGTGGCTCATCATATTATATCAATATTGCGGATTTTTCGTAGCAGCCATTCACTCAAAAATTTTCTACCGTCTTGAAAATGTTAACAACGATAGGAATGAGCAACAAACAAAGCCAAAGCAAATATTTACCGTCAAAGCCGCTAAAGCAATATTTCATATGGTAGGGTTAGGAATACTCTGATTACTGAGCATTCCTAACCCTACTTTACCATATGAAATTTTTTTTTAGCGGCTTTGACGGTAAATATTTGTTGTTATGTTACCTAACTAATTATTTGCTAATATGCATAGAGGTGTGATTGTGAACTCTTTATTTGTTTATAGCGTGGCCTGAAGACGGAAATTTACATTTCCGAAACATGTAGTCCCAAGAATCGTATTAAAGACACACAAACGTCGGAAGTTACAGCCTACTTGATTATTATCCGGTGGAATGGAGCCTTTTATCGCTTTAATACTCTATGACCCTAGTTTATTATTTTGCAGAAAATTGCTATAAGTAGGTACTCGATATGCTTCCGTAAACTTGCCTTAAAAGTGTAAACCCGCTTTTCATGAAACATTTTTTTGCGACTGATTGCAATAACTACTTGTGTATCTATAGAATACGGCAATCCATATTTTCATTTCAGACCACTTTGGTTAGAAAAATCATGCCTACCAGACAACGCGCAACATTTTTCTCGAGGGGGGCTTGCGGTCATAGTTTTAATAATAATAATAATAATAATAATAATAATACTTTATTTATTCATTAGGCCATACAAGCAAAGAAATCGTCAAAAAAAGAAATTAGTAGGAAAATATTACTTACACAAAAAAAGCAGTTCAAATTACATTGTTGAGTCAAATTCACTGACGGTGTAAAGTGGTCTTTCAACTAGTAAACGTGTAAGTTCATGTTTAAATTTATTGTATGGTAATTTCACCAGGTAATTAGGTAACCTTTTAAAAATGTTTAGTAGCTGCACCAGAACACCTTTGTACACTTTGCTCAGCTTACAGTTGCTCGTGTAGAGTAGGAATGAAATTGCTCGTATTGGGAAAATAATTCATTGCAGTTCTTTTTAACGAAGCAGCAGCTTTCTTTGATGTACAATGCGTAGACGGTAAGTATTTTTTTTGATTTAAAAAGTTCTCTACAAGAGTCTCTTTTTTTCAATTTGTATATGCTCCTAATACACGACTTTTGAAGTCTGAGGGCTCTGTATCTGAACAATTTCCCCAGAAAATTATACCGTAAGAGATTCTTGACTGTACTAGTCCATAATATGCCAAAATGGCCGCTTCTTCACTAACAGTGGATGACAAAGTTCTTATGGCATAAATATGTTGTGCCAGTTTCTTTGTCAGACTATCTATGTGCGGTTTCCAGGTTAGAGACGCATCTATCATCAGACCAAGAAAAGTCGAAGTATCAGCAGATGTTAGTAATACGCCATTGTAGTCTACAATTATGGGCAATTCTTTTCTTATGCTAAATTTTATAAGTTTTGTTTTTTCAACATCTAGCTTTACGTTGTGCTCACTGAACCATTTCTCACATCTACCCATTGTGTCTTTGATTCGATATTCAAGTTGGTTTTCATCCTGGGCGGGGATAATAACTGAAGTATCGTCAGCATACATACCAACTTGAAAATTCAAAATCGATGGTAGGTCATTTGTATATAATATGTAGAGCAACGGTCCCAAGATAGACCTCTGTGGTACTCCTCGTGTTACAGGGAGCCAATCTGAGTTGATATTTTTTCCAGTAGTTTCGCTGTTTGTGGTAACTCTTTGACGACGGTTTGACAGGTAAGATGTAAGTATTTCCCATACCTGACCCCTGAAGCCCATCGTTTCCAGTTTATCCAGGAGTACGGCATGGTCAACACTATCAAAGGCTTTGGACAGGTCCATGAAGAGGCCCGAAACTCGTTTCCCCTGATTTAAGTTGTGCAGAATATCCTGCAATGCCAAGTATATCGTGCGCATGGACGATCTGCCTTTCAAGAAAGCACTCTGTGCTCCTGATATTATGTCACATTTTTCAATGAATGATAACATTCTAGTAAGCAAGACCCGTTCAAATACTTTAGCAATCACAGATATTAATGCTATTGGTCGGTAGTTGTTTACTTGCGTTTTATCACCTTTCTTGTAAATCGGTTTGACATCGGCTTCTTTTAGCTGCTCCGGAAGCACCCCTTGCCGAAAACAACTATTTATTAAATTACTTAAAGGATAACTTGTGTAAAAGAGTGTGCGCAGTACTTGATGACCTTCGTTGGAATGTTATCCGGACCCGTCGAGGACGTATTGTTCAGAGAAGTTATTGTATTGAAGATTTCAACTGGTTCTGTGTCTCTAAGCATCATCGTTGTGGCGTTTCTTTGTACCGGGTACGTTTTAGTAGAATTTGCAACGGCGTCATTGCACGCATTTACAAAAAATAAATTAATTCTGTTCAAGGTGTCCTTTGTAGTTTCAGTTTTTTCATTCATTAAATCTGTTACCATAAATGTTTTTCGCTTAGTTCCTCTTAACTTATTTACAATATTCCATGTTGTTTTTATTGTGTTTGACGAGTTCTTAATTTGCGTGGAACAGAATTCAGTTTTGCATTTCTGCAATTCATCTCGGTATTTGGTCATAAACCTCCGGTAATATTCCCGATCAATTCTTCCCTGGACCATACCCTCGTAAAGTTGACGCTTTATTTTACTTTGAACTCTAATGTATTCCGTAATCCAAGGCTTGGAGTTGTGTTTCATTATTTGCCTTCTCTCAGGATCATGTGTATCCATGATTGATGTTAAAATCTGCAGAAATCTATCTAGCGAAAGTTCCACTAATCCATTCTGCAAGGCCAATTCCCAGTCAACAAGGAGCAGATTATTATTAATTGCAGCTAAGTTTTTGTTATTTAAGTTTCGATTTTTAAATATTTTTCTTCTTCTGTATTGCGCACAGGATGCTGCGAGTCATATTGGAGTTTCAGACCCATGTGGTCAGACAGCGCTGAATTCACATTGAGTTTTGCATTCAAGTTATGATATTTTTTTGGGAAATACCCGAAATGTTAGTAAAAAGGTAAAACAAATAAAAGAAAATCTAAATAATGCTGTAATTTTAGCGCAAAAAATCGGAATTCCCGCTTAAAGTTTAAAAGATCGTCTCTTTTGCAGATGGTACATTGCTGATCATGAAGGACAACATATGAAAGATATAAGAAATGAAAACACAGAAGAAATTGAATTGGATTTCAAGTAGTTTACTGCAAATATTCTGTGCTGTATAATACAAAATCTCATTACCTATTTTTTATATAATTTTTTTAGTAACTAGTTTCGACCATGCTGTGCTACATATACAGGCGCATTCAAAATATTTATCAACATTTTTTTGATACTTCTAATACTTTTCGTATGAGTTCTAAAATCTACGTCAGGTAACATCGGCGTAAATATACGCGTGAGCGAACTGGTAGCGGGAACAAGACAGGTATCATACCATCGAAAAGTTTGCTAGGCGAAAAGTAGAAATCGGGGTAGGAAGTAAGAAAATTTTAGGGTATAAAGGCAATTTGGTAAGCAAATAGCTTGAAAATAATATAGTGTCATGAAGAGAGGTTTGTTAGGGAAGTGAATATGGTGTTTATTAAATCATTTCTTTTGTTTCATGTGTGTTGGTGATTTCAGGTTGTTCGAGTAGGTCCATTTTACAATTCTTGCAGCATTTATGAACTAGTTTTGTAGTATTGAAGTGGATAATGTGTCCTGTTTCTATCTATGTGTTGCAATCGAGTAACTTGACACTTTTCAAACACAAATATTCTGTTTCAAAATTTTAATTTAACATAAAATTATTTAATGTAATTTAATTAATCACATGAGAAATCAATTTATTTCATTTAATTTGCTGCTATTTTATTTTTCAAAGGTACGACGTGCTCTTATGTTCCAATCTACACACAGGTACCATGAAACATTTGCACTGGAACTAAAGCATAAGAAAGGACCAACGGTATTGTTATAGCATAAAATATTTATTGCTAAATATTGACTGATAAGTTTACTTTAATGCCTTATTTAGGTTTCAAATAAACACATCAGATCTTAAATGTATAAACTTGAAATTTCAATAAAATTTATTTGAACTAGTTTGTAACTGCAAATCTGGCACCACTGTATTTTAACACAGTATTTTCGAGTAAAAGGTTTCAACTGAAGAGTTAAAAACATATTTCATCAATACAATGCCAATCACACATCTGCTGCTACTTGTCAAACACATTTCTACCTTAGCATGGATATATAAACCGCCTAAAGTCAGAGAAAACACCTCCGACGCCTTTTGTTACCCCAACCACGGAACATTCCCAGCCAATTACGATCGCTACCGGTAACACTAACCTGTCGATCAACACACAAAAACCGGCGCTAAACGCTCCAAATTGCGCAAAACACTTCTTCGTGTTGCGAACAATGCCCCACCAAATAAGCGGTAACGATCTCCTCGATTATATCGTACACATGACACATTCTATTGTTGTTTTCCCATCTTTATCCTTAGCCCATGAATGGGAACAAACATTTCTTAGCTCTAGACGAAATAATTTGGCTTTTGTGCGTTGGAAATTACAGGACTCCAAGAGCCGATATCTCTCCCAGAAGTCACGATTCGTAAAATCGTGCAATGACAATTGAACGCCGAAACGCGTTGCGTTTGTATCCGGCGGGAAAATTGGGCTCGCGAAGTGGGTGCATAGACCCTCAAAGAGTGGGATGGATATGTATGGAGGTACAAAGGTAATATCTACGCCCGAATTCCCACACGTTTATTGGAAATGATAGGGTTGCCGTCGTCTGGATGGGAAACACCGCCTTGGATGCCTTACGTGCGAAGTTCGCCTGTTAGCGATTATTGAATGAGAATAGTTTGCATATCTTACGGCTAATTAGCTTAATGACTTAATTTTTGTATACCAGCTTAGAATTCTGTACTGTACGTACCTATCGAGGTGTAATTGATTGGCTAGCAATTATGTTGGAATGTGAGTTTTCCATTATCGGTTATTAACTTCTAAAATAATCTCTATATGTAAGTACTTGTTTTTAAAACACTTAGTGTAAAGCGTCTCAACATTTGAAGACGTATGTCCCATAAAAAGAGCGACGTCATGTCCTAAATGATCATAAAGTGACATTTTACATCTTAGATACCGGGACGAAAACAGCTTCTTTTTGCGCCATAGGGCAATAAAGGTTCTTATTGCTCCCTAGGGCATAAAGGATTGCCATTCAGATTGTAAATATTAAGTTGTGTCAATTATTGGCGATTAAGGTTATAAGTTTGACAATGAATTGTCTGTATTGTCACTTATCAATGTCAATTATTGGCGATTAAGGTTATAAGTTTGACAATTAATTGTCTGTATTGTCGCTCAACTCCGAACTGTTTGTATTGTTATTCAACTCCGTAGATACGCATGTCACTTGATAACGTCAAAATATTTATTAATATTATTCAAACGGATACACAAAACCATTGTAGGACATACAATTTTGTATGTACCTCGGGCATTCCTTGATGTTTATACCCTCGGGGGACTTAAAAAGCGCGAGGGCCAATAGGCCCGAGGAACTGTCACCCTCGGGGCAGAAACATCCGCCTAATGCCCTTGGTACATAAATAACTATTTTAATATGAACAGTAATTAGGCGTCTTTAAATTATGGGAACTTGTTGCATAAAATTCTAACCCAGAAAAGCGAAGTAACTTTTTTCCGATTGGCTTTTGTGTGCGTGATATTTCACTTCAAAGTTTTGGGAACGTGTCGGCGTATACTATACATTACCCAATAAACAAAAAGAAAAGTAGAACGTGAAAAAGTAAGGTATTAACGAATTTACTCTTTGGACTTTTGGAGTCATTAATTTTTCCGCCTTACACCAGCTTTTTAAGTAGCCCAGTAATAAAAATCAAGAAAGTTTAAATCCAGAGACCATGCCATGACACTGCGGGCCTGTCAGCGGCGCGTTATGCCATCATGGGTCCCTGGGCAATTTTGAATTTGGGGGGCCCCATATACCGTGTTGAATTAAGAATTACTTTTTATACAAAAATAATATTTACTAATACTAAATAATATGCAATAATAATAATAAGTAAGGTATTTGCCTTTTTTGCAACAACATTTAATATACGTACCTCCGTTAATAAGTACCTACATCGTTATTTAAAGCAATAAATGAGTATTCTTAAGAAATTCAAAATAACAAATAAATAGCATAATAATTTAAAAATCAAAATTCGTAACAAATAAAATATATTAGCTTAATTAATAAACAAATAAACCTAACAAATAAAAATAAATAATTTTTCGCATTAGTGAATCTAGATTCCTGCTTGAACAGCTTTATTTAATATTTTCCATATTGCAAACACTGCGATACCTCATTTTTAAAACCGCCATCGTCACTATCGATGTACTTATTAAATTTGTAATGGAGTTTTCATAGTTTCTTGGAGATATTTCTTTTAATAAACTATAATTTACTCTTTCTGTTGCTAACATTGTCGGTTTCATAATCTTTATTCTTCGTTAACGCATAAGAACAAACGTAACGTGTCTGTATCTGGTCCTGAAAGTTTAAAAGAAAGAAACCAAATAATAATTTTAGGAAATGACTTAAGCTACAAATGACTTGAATGACTTTTCAATATACAAGGTTATGCATTTGTGAGATGCCGACCAAATTCATTTTTTTAAATATAGCACCCTCTTAATTTTTCCTGACCAAAAGTCTCTGAGTCGTTTAAATGATATAACATGATTAAATGTTGAAAGAAACCAATTACAAAATCTTAAAGCGATTTCTACCGTGTCAATACCTCGACCTCTGAGAAGATTACAAGAAAAAAAATAAATGTTTTTGAAAATGATTTAATGATTTTGAAGATCGAGTTTTTATTTTACAGACTTTTTTGGAGAATTCATTTACAGAATAGATTTCCTTAACAAAAGAAAGTGTCGACTGAAAATCATCAATGTATGCATACAGTATTTTCTCTTCTTCAATGGTTTCTCAAAATTAGATGTTTCTTTCATTGCAAAAAAATGAGTTTAACTGCTACAACTGCCTCTAGGACTAAGCTAAAGTTCAAATTCGATATTCTCACTAATTTATTAATTAATTAATTTATAGTTTATAAAAATTTGTTTTGGTCCCTGACCCGCATGGCAGGAGCGTAAAAATAAAATTCAATATTGTTGCCACGGTAGTGAATTTGTTAAAAATTAGTTGGGGCCTCGCTGAGATGTGCTTGCTACGGTAATGAGGATTGGCATGGTGTTGTTGTCTATTACAGAAACGAGTTTCCAAAATACTTGTTTGGGGGGCCCCCTGTTGTTGGGGGCCCTGGGCAAATCCCATTTTGCCCATGGAATAACGCGCCACTGGGGTCTGTAAACAGTACCGCGTCTAAAAATCTAGCTTAGCGTGTGTGATAAGCCGTGATGGTTTGGGACATTGAGCTTGAGCAATTGTTTCATTTCATTTTTTAAATTTTGTCTCATATTTTTCGTAACAACATGTTTAGTTTGAGAGATCCTTTTTAGTTTATAGGATATTGGGTTCAGCTATCATTGAAGCCAATTGAAAAATCTGCTCAAATCAGTAAGAAAAATATGGCGTTGCCATTTAAAAAAAGATCGATGACGTCATAAGTCAGTAACAATTGAAGGTTGAAAATTGAATTTTACACAAAAATGTGTATTCTGGTTATATAAAATGTAATTTTAATGTTGTGAAATCAATACAATTTTTTTTAAAATGTAACAATTGCGGTCGCACATTGGCGGGCATACAAAGGTCGGCCGGCGCGGCGGTCGACATAGATCATGTCGAATTATTACATTTAACATAAACTTCCACGGAAAGTAGTGTACCAACATCAATTTAGCTTGACGTATCTACGTGCTAGGGTGACACGGCTTTTTTCCTTTCAGTGTAAGTACTGAATCTGAATCACAAATCGCAGAAAATGACGGACCTACTACAAAATATAACAAAATGACAAGAACGGTGTATATAAGCAGCGTGTATATAATAAAGCCAGAATCCTAAACGAATGATCTCGAATCGATTCGGGATTATCGATTCACTGGTTGACTTATTTGTGTCTCAAAAGTAATTTGAGATTATTCCGATGAGACTTTGCCGTACATTGGGAATCTTGAAACCAAAAATCTCGACCACGTAATTTTTTTAGAAAAAAATGTTAAAATTTGAATATTATATTGTGGTGCGTTATCATTCTTTAAGTACGCACGTGAATACTTTGAACCTTGTACTTTAATTTTCGAAAAGACTTCTTCTTCTTACACGTGTATGCAGTAGGTAGGATAAGTCCTTTGCAGTCCGCGCAAAAACCATTATTTTCCGCGGACAGCTTTTTTTCATTTGTACTGTTTTTTGACGAATTGTTGCGGGTTATCTTTAGGCAAATTTCCTGTAGTGAACCTGGCAAGAGAATTCCTCACCACCGCTGTCGAACGCTCTAATACAAATCTACAACGCAAAATCAACTCTTTATGCTGAATCAGACAAGAAAGGAAAGAAAAATAACCAGACCTGTAGACCAACTCAGATCATGGCTAACACGCAGAAAATTATCCACATTTGTACACGTATACGGTTTTAAGACTAGACGTTGCGTACCTACAAACAAACAAAAACCCAAGAAAGAACTGACGTCATATTCTACTTACTTGTACTTTCAATCAATGATGAGGAACTATGCGACACCGCTGCAAGGTGATGCTTTTATAAATGTTTGTGGTTTGTCGTAAAATGTAAAAATCGACATTTTGAGCTAGTTTTTTTCACACGTGCGATATGATTGAGACCATATTTAGCCAATTCGTAAGCTAGGACAAAAAAATTATCCGAAACTTTTCGTTTCCTAGTTATTACAACTATTACATAATTAAATAAGAAATAATTACTAGAATATCATCTCAGAAAGACCTGGAGAAAGAGGTTACTGATAGACGGAAGCCACTCATGGAAATAATGCATCTAAAAGGTTAAAAAGGAAACGCTTGAACTAAAACTTTATTACACACGATATTCTCAAATATACATATTACAAGCAACTCCCATTCATTTCACTGTGTCTTTTCTAATGCGAAGATTCCCATACGATACCAGCCCAGGTCATAACAATTCAAAATTAATTATGAATAATTATCGCCCATCGGACTTGCACGATTCCGAGCACCACATACTGCATTCCAACGTACGTAATATTTGCAATTATGTCGCCGGCAAATTCAACGCGAGATTCCGTGCTTCCTGGAAAGGTATCATTTTACCAGCAGATACACACATTCGTTGGCATGGATTATAATAACCAACGGCAATTTGATTATCAGAGACCCGACCGCATAAAGCCAGTCGAGATATTTAGCTATCCATGTTTATGAAATGTTCATTACGTAATTACTTACGGTTACGGTTTTTCCGGAAAAGGCTGTACCCAACCCAGCCAACTTTACGTACGTCTATACTTACACGAATGGCGCACATGGATCTGCTACTTGCTTCACTTAATTATTGATATTAGTGATTGCGCTCCTGTATCATTTCGAGTCCATTGTACGGGAAAAATAAGCGTTAAATTATATAGAATTTTTGTGGAAACATATGCGACGTTCTATTGTTTGTCGTATATGCGTATACGCTCTCCGGTATTTTTGTGTTACGTATTCCGTGTTCCATGCGATCGTGTTGTTTCCTTCTGGAGTACCTGCCTGCTGTTGTCCTGTTTAGGAGCCTTCACGGATAATGGAGACATGCGATACGTTTCTTTCTCAAACGGAAAAAAAGAGTTCGCGCTTGTTACATATGGACGCCCGATGTTGTGGGCGACACAATGGATTTAGGATATTGAATCGGACGAGGCTTAAAAATCTGTGAACGGTGGGAAATAAAATTTGATACTTTCACAAGTTTGCACTCTTTCGGCAGGTGATAGGATATGCGGAAATATGGCAATTTTTCTGTCGACAAGGGTGAATTATACTATGTTGTCAATCCCATTGTCTTCCGACACCAAGTAATAGAAAAAAAACAAAAATTATCTCAAATAAATGGTTAAACCTTTTGAGAAGTCTGTCATATATGGAGATCTTACTTCCCTTGGCAAACTTCCGAAATGCGAACAACTAAAGAACAATAACAATGAACATCTACGTGAGTATGATATTATTGATAACTAAATGATATTATAATAATTTAAACAGGGACGTTTTCAAGCACTAGGCAGTTGAAACAAAATTGTGAAGAAGATAAATTGAGTTGTGAGCCGGTAGTGATAACTAAACTGTATGTCCAACAAAACGATTTAACATTTTTATTAGTAGGTAATAGAAAATGTTGTAATTGTTTCTCTAATTATTTAACTTCGCTTTTGTCAAAAACGTTGTACAGCATTTTAGTTATGCATTATTGTATTGTCATAAGGTATGAAATATGAAACTGATTGGGCAACCGACGGGAATTTATAAATACTGCACGAGTTTTGCTCCAACTAAAAAATAAATAAAATGTTAATATACTTGGAGTACATATTATGCTAAATCACTTGCATTATTTACATATTGTAGTTTTATGACCTTTTCGTTAAGAATGAGGTGAAGATTGTAAATTACGAAATCGATCGATAAAACATAAGAAAACATATTAATGGTAAAACATCGGAAGAAATACTTATGGTAATAGTAATTTTTATTATTTACTTTATTATTATTATTATTTACATCTTTTCGGTTGTTCATGTGCATTTTTGAGTTTAGTAATGTAAAATAAAGTCTCTCTGGGTTAACGAACATAAGCAAAATGAAAGCAACAACTGGGATAGTCTAATCTCTGGACCACCGAAACACTTGTATAATTCTTAACTGTTTAAAAAAACACAGCCAAAAATCCTACCCTTTCATCTCCCTCTACTGGATATTCGGAATATAGTAAAAGATTGGTTTGTTTATTTTTCAAATAGCATAATAATCGTAATAACCAAAATCACACATTTTTATGTAAGTCCTTGATTGAGACAGAGTTTCAGGTCTGTAACACTTTTGACTAACAGGTACTTTTATAAATAACAATACGCCCTCTTTTGTTACAACCCATAGCTTCTTTTTTAAACGGAAACAACACGTGTTTTTTATTTGTAAAAGAGAAATTTCAATTTTCATTAAAAAAATATTCAATATAATTAATTTTTTTAAACAAAAAATATTTATGGTTGTTTTAACTTTCATGAAAAAATGTTTTTATCCCCTAAATGATACTTCGGAAAATCGTGAAACACACGTTTTTTTTATTTTTAAATTAGAATCGAGTTACCACGTTTGTAACATTATAGGTTATAGTTTCTAAGTTATAGATAAAACGTAAAGGATATAATTTCTTGCCTGGTTATTGTAAACTACTGTATTAAAGGATATTGGGTAACAACAGGCTTCTAAATAAACTTCTAATTAATCTTGACTTCATTACGATATTACCTTGAGGTAATATCGTAGTGAATCTGTACTGCTGTTTTTCCTAACTCGTTACTTTTTAGTTCCTGATGAAGCAACAAATGTGTGCGAAATATTGAACGAAATAAACAAAGTCAAGATTAATTAGAAGTTTATTTAGAAGCCTGTTGTTACCCAATATCCTTTAATACAGTAGTTATAGATAAAGTTCGTTAATAAAATCACCCATCTTTAATCGCGTATTTTGCATTTTAAGATAAATCAAATGATTCTTGATTTTTAAATGACAATGTAGATACCAGTTTTCAGGTCTATAACGTCTTAGGTTTCTGCGCTAAATGTACTTTCATAAACATGACATCGTTCTCCGTTTTCGCACCCTTTAGCCGATTGCTTTTTAATATGGTAAAAGTAGTTATTGTGTTTCTTCATTTTTAAGACTACATCAAAATACCAATTTGCACATTTGTAACACTTACGATTATTAAGATATACGGACGATCATGAAAACTGTCACCGGTCACATTTCACCATCCCATCTGCAATACAATACCCCGTATTTTTACACTTTTAGGGGAAGACTTCCAAAATTACTTTCCTATAATGTGGGCATTCACGTTATGACAATATAACGGACAACCGTGCTTTTATTGGGTTGTTAGAGCTTTTCATTTATTCCAATATTTCGCCAGTAAATTCTGGCTTCTACAGGGAACTAAAAACAAAATTACACAATACCTGAACATGACTGCACTACAATCTAAAAATGGATGAAACATACCAAATAACAGTCTCAACACAAAGTCACAATAATCGACGATAACGGCATTAAACAGACAAATACAGTGTCGAATGTACCAGTGCAAACGTTCAACTAAGACTGAAGGACTCGACAAGGTGTTTTTTCCTTCCTATACATTCCAAACTGCACACAACCGGTACTATTCGAATAGTCGCAAATAAATTAAAAAAGTAAAATTAAACAACCTGAACAAACTGACAAACTTACAAACGACTACATTATATCACAATGATACAACATGACAAACCAAAACAAATTGAGGACACGAAAATGACTTCCACCCCCTTAAAAAATACACATTGTCGAGTCCTTCAGTCTTAGTTGAACGTTTGCACTGGTACATTTGACACTGTATTTGTCTGTTTAATGCAGTTATCGTCGATTATTGTGACTTTGTGTTGAGACTGTTATTTGGTATGTTTCATCCATTTTTAGATTGTAGTGCTGTCATGTTCAGGTATTGTGTAATTTTGTTTTTAGTTCCCTGAAGAAGCCAGAATTTACTGGCGAAATATTGGAATAAATGAAAAGGTCCAGCTAGTTGGAACTTTTATTTCAAGCTCTAACAACCCAATAAAAGCACGGTGTTCCGTTATATTAATAACAAAGAGCAAAAAAGTTCTACACTAATTGTTATGACAATGTAATATCTTCATAAGCCTTTTTTTCTTCAGCGCTTTGGGCTGACGGATGACGAAGCAGTCGAGACAATCAGTTTTATAGATTAGAACACTGGCAAATACAGAAAATACTTTCTTACACTGTGACCCCGTTGGCCAGTTACATACTAACGCTGTTAAATGCTAAACAGTCTAAACAGTGAAAAATTGATTGTCGTCTATACGATGGAAGCATGTTAACATAAAGTTCTATGAAGAGCATAAATTGATAAATAAAATCATTTTCTGAAGAAATTCAAAACAATATATTTCTATGTTATACCTATTCAACAAAGTAAATGTTACTAAAAGAAACAAAAACACACATGAATAAGTTCATCTTCATTGAGATGGATTGCTTATTCTGCCAAAATAATAAGATCATGGTTTTATGTTTGCCATAATTGTCGCCAATCAATTTGGGTCATTTCAAATGACTTCACCGGTGAAAAGACTGGGCCGGTGCTTTGAGTACCATCAGTGTTAAACATTTCGATCGGGAAAGTGGCGCCCATTCTAATTTAAAAAAAAATTAAATTTGTTCCAACTCCGACAGTATTAATTTCCTTCAAAAAAGAAGAATAGCTAAATTTAAATTTTACTCTGGTGGAAAGGCAAAGCTTACAATTTTATCACTACTTTTTTACTTGGCCTTGGAAATAAGAATTTAATAACATAATTTTTTTCCTCAAAATAGTGTTCATTTATCATTGAACATTAATGAAGGTAGCAGGTTTTTATCTCAAATCGGGCAATTCTTTTTCATCACTTCTATCGTTGCTTCCGGAAACAATTTCTTAAATTTGTTGAATAAAATATCATATATCATTCCATAGGCAGCTGTTGTCTCTATACAGGGTGTGTATAAGTTGGCGGAAAAGCTACACGTGGCGGTGTTCTTCGCAAAATTCTGAGTCGACAATCTATAAATAATCTAAAATGTTGTACCGTGCTTCTTGAGTCTTCACGAGGTCTCCAAAGTCATGATATCCGATCTCTTGAATGGTGTTATTATTTGAAATCTATTGATGGAGAAGCTGCAGTTTAGAATAAAGAACAATATTGAAAATTTTTCTTTTCCTAAATGTTATCTTTCTGCCTAAAAAGTTTGTTTTCAATTTCGGTATTTCGTTAATTTTGTCATAAAAATACATTCGGCTACACTGTAGAACATGGGTAACTTAATTTTGGCATTTGTCACTTTTGACAGTTGTATAATCAAATTAAGTAATTTGACTTGTTTGTGCTAATTTCGTCAGTTCTACCGTTCTACCGTGATTATTCCTACAGTTCATTAGTTAATTAGTTTATTAGTTATTGTATTTTACGTTATCTTTTCGTTCGTTCAACATGGAATATACGTTTAATGAGTATGCCGATATGTATATGGTATACGGACCCATTGTTTACAGTGCATAGTAACACGAACACCTGTTGGATTCAGCGTTGCCAAATCTATGTTTCTTTCAAATGGCTCCTGAGGGCACAATAATGACGCTACAACATTTTAGTATAAAGATTGTTGAGTCAGAATTTTACGAAGAACATCGCCACGTATAGCTTTTCCGCCAATTTATACATACCCTGTATAATTCAATAAACTCTTCCCGGAATGTCTTGGTTTTAATATCCATCATCAAAATCTTAATGCAACAAAACTTGTATAGCAAAATCACCTATCACAACAGCCAGTGATCTCTACAAACGTTACAACTTGCGCTCCAACACAACTGTTGATACGATATTTTTAGGAAGCTCCGTACTGCGAACGATTCGATTACTACGTACTGCGAACCATACGATTTGGCTACACACGCTACAATTTATCGTTACTGCAGCAGTTTCGACTAATGTCGTACTGCGTGCAGTACGATAAATCGTTGCGTGTGAAGGCCGCTTTAGACAAGTCACACTCATGGGACATTTGCATTATTATCAATATCATTCTCTGGCTTCAAATTATTGCTTCATTTATATTTATTTGACGCATCCAGCAAATTATCATGATCCAATTCAATTAAGTACACAATAAAAGCGAAAATAGACGCCCAGCAAATGTTCGACTCCACTTATTAACCATGCAATGAGGACCTTCCCTAGTCTCTTCCATCATCCATTTGGTAAATATTTGAATATCTGACATGTGAACATATCCTTTGATGGCAAAAGCATCCATCTAACCCTAAAAAAGAACAGCTTCTCTTGCCTTCAAAGCACCAATTGTAAATGCAAAAAGTCCGACATCACAATGGAAAGTTTTCAAATATCCATTTCGAATGAGCCTTGTCCGATTAGCTTACGCACGAGTGGACCATTGCTGTTCGTCTGGTGTGAACATCGAACGTTCGCCGCTCACCCTTAGTCCTGGGAGATGTCACAGGACCAGCGGTGGTTGTGATGCTGAGCTGGGGGGTTGCGATCGTCCTGGCTATTTAGAAGCCAATGAGCGGAAAATTTATTCAAAGTCATCGCGCGGAGGACAAAAGGACCGCGATGGGAAACATGCGATTGTTTGCTTTACCCCGAATCGTCCGACACCTCCATCTATTCGACATAAATCAATTTTATGCTAATAGGCGCCGGCGATGCGATTGGGCTTTATTCAGGATGTTCACGCAATACTAGTTCGATGAGGAGTATAATCGGTTCTAGTGAATAATGAATTATATGGATGGATTTTTAAGGATCATAGTCGGTGGGTGTTATTGAGTTTAATGGAGTTTTTATTCGGAATGTTTTCCTAGAAAAGTATTTGTTTGTTTGACTCTAGTAACAGCTCTTGGTTACACTTCCAAGAACATATTTTATCATATTTTCTTTTTATTCTACATTTGTTGGTTGCTTTGCCCATTTCCTGAATAACCAACCAACACAATAAATTTAATGACAACATACCAATATCAGCTTCTCTATCAGCCACATTCTCAACAATATGTAATATACAATATGTGTTGGGGGTTAGGGGAAAATCATTCATCAATAAGTCGCATGATTATGCGTTTCAATAAGACTGTCAACTATGCCAAATGATATACCTACGTACCTATTCAAGTACTATTCAAGTAGGTATTTTTAAAATGCGCTTTTATAACTCGTCTAATAATCGTCTACAAGAGCACGTAGCATCATAAATAATTGCAAATCATTCCGTGAAACAACATCGTTATGCTCGGTCTGTTCTCTGAAAATTTATAGATTTCATGAAGTTGAGTAGGTATTCATTATTGGCTTTTCAATATACTACCAGTAAAATAATCCATCTCTAAAATTTGTTTCTAAAATTTCATATAAGGCTTGAAAAGCCTTGTTGCTGCTACATAAATGCATACTACAAACAGTAGTACGACATTTATAATAATTTCAGGCCTAAAAAATGGTTAAGTATTAAAAAAATACTTTATTTTTGTTTCTATATTATTTATTTGTATTTTATTACTTTTGCGCCTGGTTTCACAAACAATGATAATAAGTCCCTTTCCACTCCTCAATTGACCTCTCGAATGTTATTATTTGACAAAATATAGCTTATGTTTTTGTATGGAAGGAATAGAGGGTGGAAAGGGGGTTGGGCCATGGAGGTCGATTTAGACAGGAACCAACAACGCAAATTTAAAATCAGAAGCAATTAACCAACTATCAAATTTACGATTTACGGAAACTGTTCCGGTGATCCGGATAAAAGTCATTCTTTGTGCAACTGAACGTTGTTGTTTTGCGAGTCGGTAAAGAATTATAGTTATTTAACCAACAACTAACTACCTTAAAAAGAGTGATTAATGATCGAGACTGTTTAACGCACGAGCGATTAGCGAGTGCGTTAATTGTCGAGATCATTAATCGCCGTTTAATATTCGAGTTGGTTACAACATTTTTCCGTCGATCGTATTCTTCTGGCGGCGTCTACATAGATTTTATTCGTCGGTCTCGTTTGAGGTTAGATGACCATTTAAGTAATTTGACACTAACAGTTCTAAACTGCGTGCCTGTATAACGGAATGTTTTGATTGGATGGTTTTATTTTACGTAAGTTCGATTGGCTATAATGAAGTCGTTTGATTGGCAAATCATACATTAATAGAAATCGTGCATTAATAGAGCTTTTTAATATACGATTTTCTATTCAGTAAAAATACTCATAAATAAACGATCGACGGAAAAAGTATTTTATACTATAACTATGCTGTTTAACTGGCCTTTTGTAAATTGCTGTTATAAACAGTATTTTTATTGTTGTCCTGTTTTGATTTTAATCATAAATTAGTACTATTAAAGCAAGAAAAGCACCAGAGATTGGTACTTATCTACAAAATAATGACTTTTAAGGTTGTTCCGTCCATATTTATTGAAATAAGTAGCTAATGCTTAATAGTAATAATAATATTACAATAATAATTGTAATCATAAATTAGTGTCATCGCTAATTTATCGTTTTGAATTACCGAAAATTTACGAAACTATATTTTACATTTTTCATTTTTAATTACCTACCTGGTAATTTAAGCGTAATTTCTGCGTAATTTCCATGTTGAATTTTTAATTACATAGTAATTTAATATTTGATATTAGTAAATTTTAGCGCTAATTTACTAACAAAATTAATTTCACATGTTGTTCGTACATTTATTCAATTCTTCGAATATCAGGCTACTGTTTGGTTTATGTTAAAGCTGACAAAGCCAACAGAGTGCTTCAAAAGTCGACAAAAGAAGTATCATCAGCCTTATTCCTTTATATGTTCAAAAGTACAACTACTTTTGACAGAGAAGAATTAGTCACCAAGTGATTAATGTATCCTGGAAAATTGGATCAGTTGTTTTAGAGAAAATCAGGAAATTGTGACATTATTTGTAGATATCTCCTCATTTTGTTAGAATTATTTTTTGGGAGATTTTAGGATAAACCGGATAAACTCGATAACGACGCAAATCATCACCCGCTAAACGAGTTTACTAAATAGACGTGTGTAATCGGTATTAACAAACTAGTGAACTTACTGGAACGTTTTACTTACTACAGTTAGGAATCCAAAATAATAAAAACAATAATTAAACTTTTTTCTAACTGATTGTTTTATTTTAGGCAGATATTGTTTGAAATTAGATATATTGCGGCTGGCGGGCTCAAATATTTATTTGTTTAAACAAATTATATAAACAATTATTTCATTTTGATGGTACTTAATTTATTAAGGTTGATTTTGTTTTGACTTGTTATACTAAATTCTTCAAAGGAATGCGGAAAGATATTCAAATGGATTCAAGTTGGAGTAAAGAAAGCAAAAAAATATTGGGTAATGATATTTATTTACTTGATTATTACCTATAACTGTTTTAATTATTGAATTATTATTTAATTATGTTCGAAATTGTTTAAACAATCAAATACTTTCAACAGAATATGGCTGTAGTCACTTCAAACCGTAACAGATCTGTTAGAGAGAGTTCCGAGGGTTTGATGTGTTTATCAGCAAGTTTTGAAGTGGCGCATTGCATGTTATAACATTTGGCGGTTGACCTGGGATTTTGTATCATGATGAATTGATGACATTCTAAAAAGAAAACACATATATTAAATTTCAGAGTTTAACAAATTTAATAACTTTATCGCAGCTCTCCTTTGTATGCAGAGCTCCCGATGCAGATGAAATCCTGGTCCCTCTTTTGAGCTAAGGTTCTGTTTTTGGTCATCAGTTCTTTTGCTGAAATATGGAATACTTTCATTTCATCAAAACGGCCTTTCCAAATATACAGTGGAGATATCTCTTGATTTTCTGATAGGTAACGCAATATTAAACAAAGCCATATTTTGTGCTGCCAGATAAAACAAACAACCCATATAATCTGCAAACGTCCGGCACAAATATAGCAAGGTTCTAAATGAATAATGTAAACGATTTATCATCACGCAAAGATGAAGTCATCTACCGTCAGCCAACATTTGAATAGTACCCCCAATTAACACGTAAACCTCCACTTATACCATCTAGGAAGGAACCAACCATCTTCAGTAGTTACCCTCCATACCCCATGGACGACGTGAATAGTAAGGAGGCAAGATTCCGCCGTATCGAATTTAAATTTGTAATGAGAATGAGAACGCTACAACACGGCCTGCCCGGTTCCGTCACGCTCTTTTCCGTGAAGGAGATCGCGTGCCTCAGCCCCACCTGTACCCAACCAGATGGCGACCAATACGCTTCGAGAGGCGTCACCCTGCATATCATTACAAAACGGCATCATTACGTATTCATATAATACCGACCATTTTATTTGCCGCATCATTTTACCTGGAGTGTACCTACAGGGGAACCGATCAGCACACTGCGATCCCTATCTATCTGGAGATATCCAAGTTCCTATTGGTGGCGGGTTGACAGATGTTCGCGGATGAGTTGATGATGGATGTGGAGCGAGCGGTTGTCACTAATCCGGGGATTTTATCACTCCGGGTGATCATTATGGCTAATAAAATTATTTAGGGACAACCGAAATTGGTGGTTGGGCGCCTTTGAACTGTGTTTCTATGGGCGTCTTCTTGAGGTGTTTCTTAGGTTAGCTATTGTGGCTGGATGAGACATTTTATTACTGAGGTAATGCTGCTAAATTGGAAAATAAGATCGTAATAGTCAAGAATGAAAGGTCCTAATAAGGATATTGTAAATTTATGGTGTCACATAAATATGAACATCTTTAAATCGTCAGATGTCTTTATTTTCATAAATTTTAACATGTTGTAAAAAAACATGTGAAACATGTTGTAATGCGTAATAATTTTACATGATTTCAGTGTAATATTCAAATAAATATGCATAACTTTGAAATAATTTGTATATTTGAATAATTTGTAATTTCTTAAAAACTAAATACTTAACTGTAAAATATATTTGTTTATAGTTATTTAACCACTAAGTATCCGATTAATGATCGAGATTTTTTAACGCACGAGCAATAGCGAGTACGTAAATTGTCGAGATTAACAGCTAAGCATGGCTCTAAGACATCAATCTCTAGTGGCCAGTAGTGGTCTTAGATGAACTATACAAAGATGCCACAGTTGTTCTCCAGCGTGGTACTTTAAACTTATGCTACATATTTTACAGTTGAACGTTACCTGACTCAAAACTAAAAAATCTCATACTAGCTGATCAAAGGCGCATGCGTCTAGGCAATACGACATCAAGAAACGCCATTAATATAAGTAAAATCACAAGGTACATTGTAGTTTTACGATTCTAAGGTACACTTCCATTGTATTTTACTAAACGATCATTGTAATTGACATAATAATATAATCAGTTTTGTGTAACTTTACATTTTCTCAGTGTATTGCAAACAAATATTCTATTTTAGAAATATTTCATTTAATTACAAAAATGTCCTGTAAAATTACTCCTGATAGTTCTGTAATTTCAGTTGAATGACATCGCATAAACGTAGTGGCCAAAATGTATACAGCAATGTTGCTGGTATGATCCAGCAATAGCGCTATAAAGAAATACAATTGCATTGTGAAAATCTGTACATTTACAATTTTCTTTTATAGCATTTTGCTGTAATTTATTACGTAACTTGCAGAACTTTTCTCTGTGTATTGGTAATTTTTCTGTGTGGGAAATAATGGTAGAAAAGCTTTTATTTCTCCGAAAGTGTTGAACAAACCGGTCCCACCAAAAATCTTTTTCTTTAAAAATTTGAGTTTCAAAAATAAACCATATCAACGTTAAATAAAATTTTCAGAGCCAATTCTAACTGAGTATTAACTAATTTGGGTTAGAAATATTTCGGAAATGTTTTCCACATTGACCAACGATCATAATAGTTTCTTTTATTTTGTTCAAACACAGAGTGTATGTGGCATAACACATAGTCAATGACTAACAAGTTATTTTCACTTAACCTAAACTGATAAAATAATGAGTATTTCTACAATTTTGCCCATTGGCCCAAGTTGTTTTAGTCTGACAGTTTTCACCAGTCAAGTAGACGGCAGTTCTTCTCACTTATACTATCACTGTGAATACACTACGGGTGCTCTGCTTTTAATCACTCCCGCACTAGTTCGAATGGTTTAGTTCTTTTCAGCCGACTCACTAGCGCACTGATGTCTAGCAGCTGGATGGCTTCAATGTTGTCATGGTGGAGTAGACGATCCTCGTGCTTCTTAGCAAATTTTGATATTTCGCTAGTTACCATCTCCATACGAAGGTCCCGATGAAGATTGGCGTTTGTGTTGTACCATGGTGCACCAATAATGGCCCTTAGAACTTTATTTTGGAACCTCTGAATGAGGTTGATATTGGACTGCTTAGGCCTTAGTGTATCCCCATAACTGTATTCCATACACCCATACTGGCTTTAATAATTGCTTGTATAGTATTAGCTTATTTTGCACTGACAGTTCTGACCTCCGTCCCATTAGCCATTAGCATTTCATTTTGCGGAATTTTAGGTCGAGTTCGTCCCGCTTTTTCTTGACATGTACTCTTCATCTAAGCTTGGCATCCAGTGTCATGCCAAGGTATTTCGCTGTATCCGCGTATGGAATATCGTTCCCATTAATGGTTACTGGAATATAGTTAACTCTCTTATTGATGTAGTTTACATGCGTGGATTTTCCTTTATTTAGTTTGATGCGCCATTTCTTTGTCCAAAGCTTGATTTTGTTTGCAGGTATCATAATTTTTCAGTTGCTTCTTCGACACTGTCACTAATCGTCAAAATAGCCGTGTCGTCTGCAAATGTTGCCACTGTGCTTTCTCCCGGAACAGGAATATCATAATTGTACAGTAGGTACAAAAGTGATCATCTGATCATAATGTTGATATAATTAATAAATAAACCTTTTCAGTGATTCTCTTCGGGGATATAAAATAAAAAAAAATGAAACTAATTACACATTGTTTTTTTTTACAATGTGACTTGAAGCGGAAACATACCGTGTCAAGAAAAAATAATCGAGGTTTCAATTATAATTTTATTTCGATAGTACTTTGTTTAAAGAGCGTTCACACAGAAAAGTGATTATTTGGAACGTGAAAACATAATTTCTTGAATTTATTTACTAGATTCAAATGCATATTTACTTGGATGTAGAAAGTTAGGTATATACAAGAAATGCCACATACTCAATATAAGTAAAATAATCTCTCAGATAAATGCTGTCAACAAATAAATTCTTTCTTTATAAGAACCAATATTGTATTGAAAGAAGTAATTAAATTTGTCGTCCCAAAAATGTTAATCTCTCAAACGAAGTAATAGTAAATCCATCCAAGTGCGTAGTTACTTGATCCAAGAAAATATAAGACATTTAATATAAGTAAGTATTGTTTACTGACTAAAAACCCACCAATTATTTAACTGAAGTCAGAAGTGATTCTCACTTCTTTCAAGTACTTAATCCTTTTCTCTGGAATAAATATGCGCACCGTGATTTTGTCAAGGCTCGCGCGCCCGCGCGTGGTACTGGCGCCCTAAAGGTCAAAGGACCCTAACCTAGTATACACAAAACAACAACGAAGTAGCCGTAGCCGGTAGGGGATGTGCCTTGTGATTTATTGGGGATGTGTATTGTGATTTATAGTGTACAATAAACGTTTCAACATGGAATAGTTTGATGTAACGCACGCAACAGTTTAGAAGGAGTAAGTAAATATAACATAGTAAATATAACACAACCTATCTTGTTAATTAGCAATAGAAAACGTATTTGTGCCAAATCTTTAAAATTCTTACATTAAGTAGCTAAAAATATTTACCGGGAATAAAAATATACACTTCATTGAAGACTGCTTACTTACTTCACCAGAGTAACCACTTTCTTAAATCTAGTAATTATTCCAAGTAATAAAATTTCTTGGTTAAAGTCAATAATCTCTCGCGTATATACGAACCTACCAACTACTTCAGCCAAGTAATTCTCTCTTCGTTCGAGAGATCACATTTCTGTGTGTTCCTTTTAGTTCAACTTTAAGATAATTCACATTTTTCAAAAACAATGATATTTGATTTAATATCTTATAATTTGTATTATTGTTTATTATTTATTATTATTGCTTGGTTTAAAATACCTCAATAAGGCACTAGAAATATCTCGCAAACTTCTGGACAGTTCTGGACATCTAGCTGTTTTTTTATACAGTTGTTGTCTAGACTATTATCTAGATTCCAGAACTTGTCATAGGATTTAATCGGCTATGGAAAGTTTTAAATATTTTTAGTTGAAATTTCCAGGGAATATATCTTATTAGTTGGGCATCGACATGAGCCTCTTTAAAAAACGACATTGCAAATTTACCGATCACCAGAAATTAATAAAACCTCAAAATTTATATTACGTTAACAGTTGAAACACCCATCCTATTCGATGGACCACCTAGCTGCGAATCCGCATTCCAATCGCTACAGCACCACCTATCCAAACAAGTGAAAATCGTCAGTAATTTATCGTACGGCCGTCGTCGCACTTTACGAGCTACATGTGTTTATGGTTTTTGCGCGCAAACGTGTGTGGTCCCCTTACATGGACACTAAGTAGGCGTTCTCCTTTTGCGAGCATATACCGAAAACAGACACCACCTATATGCTAACTAGAATCCATTATGCCACTTCAGAATCAAGAGGACCATGGATGACACTCGTATACGGTTTGCGTAACAAATAGCAGAAAAGCAAGTGACGGCAGTGACAAACTGCGATAACTTAGTGATAGGTGCACCATTGGTGGTCCCATGGTTGTGGATGCTGGCTTGTTCCTGTCGTTCTGGGGCTTCTGATCTTGTATATATTGCCGATAAGCCTGGGTGCTGGACGATTTGTTTATTCTGTTCGTCGAGGGATATATGGAGATGATAGTGATTAATTTATTTGTTGGTTTTGAAGTTTGTTATCGCACTAGTTCCAGTTTATTATTTGAGGTACAAGCTTGAGATATAATAACTGTGTAAAATTGAAACTCAAGTTTGCAGGTAGTTTTTATTAAACAGTTCCTATAGGAACGTGATTATAAAATACGATGGATACTAAATCTAAATAGTATTTTTGTTAGTATTAAAGAAAGCGTTTTTCTTCAGCTTAATAATAAATTTATCGCGATAGAAGAATCAAATACTGTAAAAGAACAATATTGGAAACGCGGCGAAATGCAGCCTTGTTTTATTAAATTGTTTCATACAATATTTAGTTGCAAAAACATTTTACAACTAATTTTAAAATTTTTTCATGTTAGTCTTAACTTTGAGAGTTTGGAAGTCTCATTGTTAAAATTACATATAATTTATTTTTAAAAACCAATTTTACCCTTGTCCGCTATAGTGAGCTGTTTTAACCCGTCTTTAGAGTGAAATGTGCCCCGATTAAAAAAATAAACTGATTAGCTGAAATAGATACCGTGCTCACGCGTTTGGAAAAATATCCGTGAAATAGATTTTATGGACGCTCTTGTTCCCTAGCCGTACCCGATATGACAAATCACGAACAATGTTCTTGACTTACAGATAAAGGTATGCCTGCGAAAAGGTTTAGGAATTTTTCCAATTGGTAATTGAAAGCAAGAAAATATTTTGCATAAAATGCCATAACATAGCATGTTACAGTTATTTAGTTTTTAGATTGTCTCTTGGTACGTTTTTTTAGTTGACTTACATTTTGTAGATTTATTGTCAGCATTGAAATAAAAATTTTAACATTGTCTACGGTAAATTATTAATGTTAAATATATTATGCAAATTAGTAAAGAAGTAAGTGTTTGCTAGTATTATAACTTTAAAACAATTAGAATACAACTTCGAATCATATGCCTCTTATTTAAAAACAACAAACTTAAAAAATGTGCGCTCTGTAAGGATTTTGGAATCTTGCAAATGTGCTAATTAATTAAGGAAAACTGGTTAATTGACGGTGAGATATTCAAGGAGAAAGGTAATTTGTCGGGCAATTCCGTCATACGAAGAAGCAACCGTAGACACGTGTTTCGGAGTATATGTTCTCATCAGTACGATATAGGCAAGGAGCAAGGTGGACACTCGATGGAAAAACACTCAAATGGAGACCATAAAGGGGGTGACCAATGTCGCCAATTTGATGTTTCAGTCTCAACATCTTCAGGATTCCAAGACTTATTAAAATTAAAATTTTAACATTGTCTACGGTAAATTAGTAATGTTAACTATATTATGCAAATTAGTAAAGAAGTAAGTGTTTGCTAGTCTATATTAAGTAAACGCAATTGAACGATTTTAAATCGGTGTTTCACCTGCCAGAATGTCCATTCTTAATTGCTTATGGAAAAAATGGGGAAGGCATTTCAGTCGCGCGGAGCGCGACTGTCCCCCCGCATGGACCATTCTACGTTGCGTGAGTTTTCGAAATCGACGAAAAACGACCTCTCGGGCGTTTTTGCTTCAAAATTTTCCGAAACGCGAGCGATTTTGGTGAAAGGACCTCAACATTTCAGTAGCTGTTTATTCCGCGTCGTCATGGCTGCGAGCTAGAAACGTCAAAAACGCAACCACCATAACCTCATCACAACATAACCTATTCACATTGCAGTGGGTATCTATACAGAGCTAAGCAGTTTGATACCAGCATAATTGGAATGATATGGTAAAATTTGACAAATAGCGAATGTCACCGCGCAGTTAATCTGCTACGAAAACACAGTAAGTAAATTAATAGAGATGATTAGCTTTTCGTTTAAATTTGGCCGCCTACTTTACCTCTAATTGATTACAGTTTGAGACATAGCTTAGATGGCACCCATGTACACCAGTCGGGTCTGCGGACAGCGCCAATGTGAAGAACAACCACCTATTACCTAACGTCCTAACCTAATATTTTGATGGTGAAATTTCACAAACAACCGAAAGCATAGCATAAGGTGAGTTTATTACAGATTATTTGTAGAACACATTTACTTATTTATTAATAATTTCAGGATGTAAACAAACTGTCGTACAGTAATAAATTGTACGTATTTAGCCCCACATACAAAACATCTTCCAGGTCAAAGTATATCGAAAGACACAGATGGCATATAACTCAGTTCTACCATACCATAGCCCCTACAAACTACAAGAACGCAGAAATTAAAATAGTGTGCGAATTGACAGAGCGCAAGAAAGAAGCCTAGAACGTGAACATCAGCTCATTATGCCAGAAATGAGGATGACTCCAAAGAAAATAAACAAGAACTTTTCCTCTAATCAAACATTTAGTACAAGAATTTGAAGGAATTAAACTATTTTATATTATTTTGAGGTTAGATTAATTTTTGTATATTTAGTTGAATTTATTTTAATTTGATTTTTGCGGATAACATCTGCGATGTGAAAAATAGCCTGTAGGAACAAGGAATCTAATTTTGGTTTAAAGAAAGTTATATCAACATTTGTGATTCGGCTAATCGTAAGTCTCGGTCACCCGTAATGTGATTTTCAATTTCATATACATACGCACCAATCATATTACAAAGAATACAATTTCCAATCAAGGTCTGTATTGCTATAACTATAAATGTGGGCAAACTTTGGATTTAGTTGGAATGTATTTACTTCAACCCCTTTTTGCACACGGCCAGCTAAATGTGGCATTTTCTACGACTAAAAGGTGGGATTCTACGTAGGTACGTGTAAATTGACAAAACGTTTTCTCAGGGGCGATTATGGAAAAAGAGTCTATTCAAATTAACAGGTACATGTTACGAAGAAATATTTAAATTTGTAAATACTCCATTTTTTTGCTTATTTTATTGATTTCTGTAATATATACAAATGTATACACATGTATAGAATGATGTGCAATCGTTCTACAAATATATGTTAATATGCACAGTCTCTGTAAAGGAACTAATTTAATTTTTAACCTCAATCATATGTTTTACATACTTATTTATCATTGCTTATTTGTTATTTAAAAATACTAATCTTAAAAATACTAATGTTATTACTCTACAATACCAATCTGTATGAGTAGTGACCAATCAAGCAGTACAGTGTATAAAAAAAACTTTTTGGAAAATCAAAGTTTAAAGTTGATTTAAGTTGTCTATGAACCCACATATAACATCAACATTGACACAATTAAGAAAAAAATAGGTCTCCCACAAGAAGCCTAAAGTTTATATTTTGTTTCAATTGTTTTTTTTTGTAGTAGGGGTAAAGTATTTTTCAAGTTGAAAATTTTTAACTATAGATTTTGAAATAATAGTATAAAAATATTACTCTACTGCAAGATTTAGGTCTCCTGCACTTGGCATAAAATTGAGTAATTTTAACAATTAAAGCTTTTTTTTGTATTCCATGTAAATTAACTGGGAACGAAATCTAACAATTATATATTTTTTTTTCAAGTAACAAACATCTTTAATTCAAAAAAAAAATCAAAAATATTTTTTTGCAATAAAGCTTATAATTGTAGATTGTAGTTGCCAGTATATACAAAATAACTTAATGTTAAATTTGACAAATATACAATTGACATTATATAAGTTGATAAAAAGTTGTTTCTATGGACCCATGTATACTATCAAGAAATTTTGCCCAATTGAAAGCAATCTAGGTCTTCAGCAAGGGACCTACATTTTTTTTACATTTTTATTAAGATCATGTTTGTCACTTGAAAAAAAAAACAATACCAACACGTTACGAAGAAATATTTAAATTTGTAAATATTCCATTTATTACTTATTTTATTGTTTTCTGTAATATATACATATTTATACACTGATGTAATTGTTGTACAAATATATATTATATGAACATTCTCTGTAAAGTAACTAATTTAATTTTTAGGCTGAATCATGTTTTACATATTTATTTCGTTATCACTTTACTGGTAATTTTTGCTTTTGTTTGTACAAATGAAGTTACAATAAAGTATGTCTATAATTTAATAGAGGTTTGTTTATTTATTTGTTTTACCAGTTATCATACCAATGTAACTAAATAGTAGGAGAAAAAGGTATTTAAAAATACTTATTATACAGATTCTCCAATATATCTACAATGTTATTAATGTACAATACCAATCTGCATAAGTAGTGACCAACCAAGCTGTAGGGTGTATAAAAACAACTTTTTGGAAAATCAGTTTTAAGTTGTCTCTATGAACCCACATATAACATCAACAAGATTGACCCAATTAAGAAAAAAAGTAGGTCTCCCACCAGAGGCCTAATGTTTTTAATTTTTTTGAATTGTTTTTTTTTGTAGTTAGCTTAAAGTGTTTATCAAGTTGAAAATTTTTAACTATAGGTTGGGAAATAATAGTATAAAAATATTACTTTACTGCAAGATTTAGGTTTTAAAATTGAGTAATTTTAACAATTAAAGCTTTTTTTTGTATTCCATGTAAATTAACTGGGAACAAAATCTAACAATTGTTTATTTTTTTTCAAGTGGCAAACATCTTTATTTAAATCTAAAATAAAAAAACAAATCAAAAATATTTTTTTTTGCAATGAAGCTCTATATAAGAGTAGATTATAGTTGCTGGGGCAAAAACATGCCATTATATGAAAAATAACTTAGTGTTTTATTTGACAAATTGACAATTTACATTATATGTTGATAAAAAGTTATCTCTACGGACCCACGTATACCACCACCAAATTTTGCCCAATTGAAAGCTATCTGGGTCTTCCGCAAGGAGTCTAAAACTTTTTTACATTTTTATTAAAATCATTTTTGCCACATGAAAAAAACAATTGTTAGATTTGTCGTTGTAATTTGTATTGATAATAGAAGTCAGCTAAATTTGTTAAAATTACTAAATTTTATGCCATTTTATGCAATTTAAGTACGTTGCATTAGAATACTATATTTTTTATACTTTTGTTTCACACCATACGTATTGTTAAAATTATACAACTTGAAAAGAAAAAGCAACCTTCAAAAAGAAAATCAAATTTATTGCGACAAATTATATTTTCTTTTCACTTGCGGGAGAGATTATTTTTTTAATTGAGCCATTTTTGTTGTTGTATATATGAGTCCATAGAAACAACTTTATATCAACTTAAAAGTTTGATTTTGCAAAAAAGTCTTATTTTAAGACAGCCAGTGTATATGCGGTCTATCGATTCTTGCGATGAACCTATTCACTGATCTACCTATTTAGACGGTCACAGGTCCACTAGTATTATAACTTTAAAACAATTAGAATACAACTTCGAATCATATGCCTCATATGCCGAATCATATATGTAAGGATTTTGGAATCTTGCAAATGTGCTAATTAATGAAGGAAAACTGGTTAATTGTCGGTGAGATATTCAAGGAAAAAAGGTAATTTGTCGGGCAATTCCGTCATACGAAGAAGCAACCGTCACTTCTTGTCTTGGAATCGTGAAGATGTTGGGACTGAAACATCAAATTGGCGACATTAGTGATCCCCTTTATGGTCTCCATTTGAGTGTTTTTCCATTTTGTTTTTCCATACATCTTGCTCCTTGGCTATACTGATGAGGACTACTAGTCCGAAACACGTGTCTACGGTTGCTTCTACGTATGTTCTAATTAATGAACGAAACCAGGACACTTTTTGCCCGTTGAACAAACAAATAAATGTAGGTTGGATTTCTTTGGGTAATGAGCAGTGAAACGCCTTGTCTAGTTGACCTTATTTATTGTTATATATTTCGCCAATGATTTTCAAACATTCCAATGTCAAAGTCAGCTGATACACGTGCATCCAAAATTATTACTGTTTAAGGAAAGTCATCTAGCTTTAAAATTTCATTAACAATGCATAACCAACATTTAATCACCGCCTAAGACTAGTATTGCAAGTAACTTTAATCAACTTTTAACTTTTCAGCTGTATAACCTCAAAAATATTTTTGTAGATCCTTGATAAAGCCGAAAATCATTAGCGAAATATTGGAACAATCAATAAGGTCAATTAGACAAGGCGTTTCACTGCTCATTGCCCAAAGAAATCCAACCTACATTTATTTGTACTAATTAATCTTAATAATTTAATAAATCAATCTAATTATTGAGAATATAATCACCATCAAGTTGAGGTCCGTGTAATATGTAAAAAAAGCACCTGCGTTCAGTCCCTGATCAGAAAATTAAGATACAATTCGTCATTTTAAGTTTTGCTTCATATTTCCATAGCATTTTTCTTTTAAATTTCTATCCATTGCCTTTTTACCCTCCAATGTCATACCTGATATGGTATAAGAGTATGTAATGTATTTTTTTAATAATTGTCCTAGAAATAAAAACAAGTGAATAGACTATAAATTACCATTTGTCCCGTACGTATTGATAATCACCAATAATAAATCAATGTTTGGTAAATCATTTCCTCACATAAATATTCCATGATATTAATTATGTATGGGTAGGGAGAAATATTAATTTTACGTCAAGAAAATGACCAATGCCGAGATAGAACCGAATTAATATTAGAAATCATATCAATAACACGAGTTACATAACAACAAACTCAAAAATTGGAGAAATATGTAGATTAAATTGAGTATATAGAACCACTAAAGGTCTTAATATTTATTATAATAGTGAGGTTTAAAATTTGAATATAATTTTTATTCCTAAGCAAGCCATCCAAAAATTTTCAATTAAAACATTTAAGCGTAATAATTAATTAAAGCAAACGGTACTTCAATCATATCACAAATACAAAAAATAAACCAGTTTTCGACAAACCATCACCGAATCACAAACCATTGAATTGAATTGCCCTTAAAATAAATCCGAGGTCCAAAATTTTCCATGGCGCATAGTTTTCGAAAAAAAGTGGGGTCAAAATGTAAAGAGCGGTTTTTGTAATTCTACTCGTATTAATTTTTACAATTTTGTACTAGCTTAACAACCCATTGCCCTACAAATCTGAAAATGGTAATATTGTTCAAAAATGTTCTTGAAGCATCTACAGCAATTCTTTAAGTGGCGTGCGGACGTCTCCATGAAAGAAACAACATAAAAACGCCGTAATCTGACGTAATATGCAACTTTCAATCTCAGATTCGTATTCAGCGCACATACATCAATCGGAAACTCCTATTCGCTTTTCATAAACAAACAAAAGTATCAATATTACCCTAATTTTCAGCTGTCTCTTTCTCGAAAATTTTCGAATGAACGTCCATACATTTTGTAACTAGCTCTAAAACAAATAAACGAAAACAATTGAAGACGCATGTTTGGGAATTCATTGTAAACTTATTTTGATTACTTAGATGGAGTTACGTAAAGGAAGGTAAAAGCAGCCGTGGCACAGTGATCATTATTGATATATTATGAAATGATTTTCGGGATAGGTCTTTAGTATTTTTGGGTTGATATTGGTAATTTGCTGCGTTTGTTGGATTGGTCTTAAAAAGTCAGATCAGGTCAATAATCCTTGGCTGTCATCAACCATAATGATAGATATTGTTCAATAAATTAGTGTTGAGTATGCATGGTGTACAGCAGCGGCGGATACAGAAAAATCTCAAGGGGGGGGGGGGGGCTAAAAGACATCTTGACCTATGGGTAAGGTGGCCAGAATTTTGGTGTACTAAAGCGGGACAGTAGCGTCGTGTGTGCGGTGGGGGGGGGGGGGGCAAAAGACGCAAAACAACAAATTTAACACCAAAATTATAGTTTTTTATACAGATTTTTTTCACATTAAGTATCACATATTCCTTTAAATTTTGGTACTTTTGCTCAAAACATACTTGTTTAAACAAAATATATGTGCTTCATTGCATAGGTACTCGATATTATTTGCATTATTAGTGATTAATTGTTTTGCTATACGTAGGTAGGGGGGGTCCTCTTTGCAAAATACGCAAAACTACAAATTTAACACAAAAATTATAATTTTTTTATACAGATTTTTTTCACATTATCACCTATTCCTTTGGTAGTTTGGTACAACAAAAAGTGTACTTCGTTCTCGTTTCTGATTGTAATTGAAGTTGTAAATATCAACTGTTTCCTTTAACATAGATTTTTTAAATATATGCCTTTTGCACGAAATAAATAGATTTTCATCAATCAATAAATAATATTAAGAAGACTAAGAAAGATTAATTACATTCTTATTGTTAATAAAACAAATCTTACGGTCAAAGAAGATACCAAACAAATGTTCTAATCTAACGACCCTGTACAAAACAACAAAATATTCCAAATTTAGGAGTACGCTTTTGCGAGAAACTTACCACCCTATATTAAAGGACCGCATAATTTGTTAAACTTTGATGTTAAGTAGCTTTTGTAATCTTTGACGACTTTCATAATTTTGTAATCATATTTCACATCCGATTACACCGAGTAAACTATAAGGATAGTTTTGATCTGATCGATATTCTCAACATTTTGTTTTTGGTTCATTCCCATATCTGCATTTTTTAAATATATAATTTAAAGATACATAATTTAAAGTAAACCGTTGCAATTTAAAATGCTGTTCAACCTTGCAGCAAATGTTACTTGATTAAAAGTATTTTTACTATTGTTTTTAGTACCAACAACGAATTAATTCAAAGATAAAGACCAGTAACTTACAGATAAACAGATAGATAAAATACTAAATTATACCAAGCGATACTCAACGTGCATGTGATACTTTAATAATGTGTGATGAAATAACTTGTAACAGCAAGTCGACGTGGAGTCTAAATGATACGTTTCAAAGTTCGGTTTTGATCCTTGCAGCATATTCAGCCTGCCAGATTTGCCAGTGTTTCTGGTCCAAAAATAATGCAATATTTTACTTACAAATGTGTATCTCCTACAAAAATTCGGATATTGGGATGAAGTACCAAATAAGATGTTGAGAATTGATATGGTTTTTGTAACTGAGCACTTGAGAACATGCGAGAGAACTACTTCGTAGGATGTCTCAAACTTAGTCGAAAAACACCATTATTTTTAATAAGCTAGACCATTATTTTCTTTATCTTTCAAAAGTAGGTAAGTTTACTTTACATGTTCTGAAAAAAAGGTAGAAATTGGTCAAAGAATACAAAAGTCATTGATTCCGGCATGGTTGGTTATCTATATCAATTCAATTTGGGAAAAAATACAAACATCCATAAATTCCTTATGCACATAACAATTAATATAAACGTACAAATATATCAAATTCCACCATTAGACAGAATGGGTAATTCATAATTATTTGTAAAAAATACTAATTTGGGAAACCGGTGGCGACCCCACAAAATTGTTTTCAAATTATAAAAATATTAATAAACGATTTGAAAAAAAATCTTTTATTTTTTTTAGTAATTCTGTAAAAATTCAGTAAAATAATATTTCCTAAAAAGTGGGACTATTTTAAAACTCCGCGGGATGCGAGACAAAATGTGAAAGTCGGGGCTGTCCCGCCAAAAGCGGGACGTCTGGTCAGCTTAGCTATGGGTGTCATTAAGTCAGGTGCAGAGCTTAAAAAACTTTTCTCGTATAACTGTTTCCTACAATCAACCGAATAAAAATACACATACAAGACCTAGCCGGTAACATCACAAATCACAATCGCTTTCTTCTCCGCCGTTCCAACAAATTCACGCCAAGGGGGGGGGGGGCTGCGCCACTGGTATCCGCCACTGGTGTACAGACAAATTCAAATGTTGTTTCCTGGCTAACTGAACATGTATTGCGAATGAACTTTATGAATCGTCAACCAAGGACGATGTGATGGTCTAAATATACTGAATTGACATAGTAATGAACTCCATATGAAATGTATAATAAGACAAAAACTCTTGTCATCTAGTTATTGTCTAGTTATTTCGCGTTAATTCTAGAAATCCGTTTATTCTTCCACATTACCTTAACGTCCATGGACCATTGTACCATCCAGCGCAGATGTACGCCCTCATCCCCGCGGACCTCGTCAGCATTTCTAACCGCTTCTCCTTGGCGGCCGGGGGTTTTTGCCCGGCCCACTGTCACACATATGCGCCATTGCGCGACCCGATGCCCTTTGTACCCACGGCTAAATTGCAGGGTGCAGACCGGTAATTTGGGAGACGGGGTACGTACCCGGGTACCCGGTAGCAGCAAAGGGTTCGGTGCCATTGTATCAAGCGGAAGTGCCCGTAAATCGAATTACAAAACGTAGCAATTACAACGGCCATTCTTCGTCTTGAGGAGAGCGATTTCGAACGCCGCTGGAGATCCCGCGGCGAGCGCGCGTACTTACCATTACCACTCCTGGAGATCGTGTGGACAACAGAAGGAGGTAACAGAGGTATGTACTTCATAAGTGTAGATGGAGTTGTACATCTGGCCTAAGCTTTTTCGGTTGCTTTGAAATTGTTCAGGTGTTCCTTAGGATTGTTGTAATAATGCTTTATGCTGTTTTTATCGGCCATAATTTTCTCCATGAACGCTAAGGTTACTATCCATACCACATGACTTCCATAAGACATAACAAAAATGAAATTTCCATTATGGCTACAAATCACCATAATGGAAATGTCAATTTTATAATTTTCATAAATCTTTGTACCTATTTATTGGTTTTAGACAATTCTGAACATCTATTACCAGATAACTGCTCCGATGAAAACCTAATACAGTCAAACTTCAGTAAGTCGAACTTCCATAACTCGAATTTTTGATAACTCGAATCAAATAGGTTGGCGTTAGCGTCAAGAGTGACAATTATGTGTAATTTTTACTTGATAACTCGAACTTCTATTATAATATCTTGAATATCGAATATCTTGATAACTCAAACTGACTATTTGGCACAATCTTCAATAAGTCGAATTTTCTGGGGAATCACCTCACTCTATAAGATTTAAATGCTCGTTTTATAGCATATTGATGTTTCTGTGTTACGTCTTGTGTGTGTTTTATTAGTTGTTATTAAGTGGAAAACAATATATTCTGTGTATTTGATTCATCACACTATTTTTATTAGTGCTGATATGTCAGTAAAATGTACTTTTAAGGTGGCGTTTAAATCGGAAATGCAGTTATAAATTTCAATTGGCTATTATATTATATATGTATGCTGAAGTTTGTGCATTAAAAATATACGTTACTAAAATTAACTTTGTATCTTCGCTAATAATAAAAAAAAATACCTGGCCCAATTCTGTCAAGTGTAGGTGACGAATTCTGTGAATATCTGTGTTTTAGTTGATCGCAAGAAGACTATGACATAGCCACCAACAATCTTAGAATCCGTCACCTAGACTCGACAAAATTGAGCCAGATTTTTTTGAATTATCGGCAAAGTTCACTTTAACTTATAATTTGAATGGATATACCTTATCATTTCGGTGTAAATCTTATTACAAAATTATGAAGTATAGTTGGTTGCCTACTCAGTTCTTGCCTAACCTTTAAAGCTTTGTCTATTGATGAAACATTTAGCCTTATAAAAGAAGTGGAAGTGGTTCACGAAAGAATGGTATTCCGGCAAGAACGCTGTCTACTATTAAAAAAAAATAAGCAAACATGATGATATTGTTAAGCTCTACAGATCTACATCCGAATATGTACAGCTCGACAATAAAAGTGACAGCAAAATAGATGCTATAGATGATTTGCAGCAACCACCTTTCAACAAGCTGGTTGCAAATTCGTTGAAATTTGTTGAACGCTTTGAGTTCGTATTTAGAAACCAATAAACATACAACCAATTATTTGTATAGTTGCTTAATAACAATGAAGCAAAGTAAATTAAAATAAAATGTTCCCTCTTCAATCAGAAATAACCGACTTTATACCCAGAAATAGAAAGTATGTACACTTTTCAGCATAGGAAATCCGTACAAACTCTACTTATGGTGTTATTCTTGGGTTAAAGTATACATATGAGTAGATACATTTTAAAGTACATATGTAACATATGTGTATGTAACGCATTTTTACTCTAATAAATGCACACATAAATATTATATACGTATAATGTCTTTTATTTAATAACTCGAAGTCTTGATAATTCAAACTTTTTTTGTGGCAAGTCATGGTTCGAGTTATCGAAGTTCGACTGTATATCTATTTTATTTCTTTCATATATTTTGATACCGCAGAGGGCCAATGGCTTTCTTGGTAATAAGTTGTGTTAGCTGTGTTCCATGACTCCATAATTACCAAAACTCCATAAACTCGCATTGATAAATCCAGCCTACCTGATTATTTCATAATGTTAAGAAAATAGGAGTTCCTACCGGCTGTCAAGCTTGATTAAAATCAATTACATTTAATTTTAAAACCTTTTGAGCGTAGATGTCTTACAGCGGCAGATTTCCAATTAAATTCTTAATTTCTTATCAATTTCTTAATCAAAGAAATGACAACCGTATCTGGCACGCATTTTCCTATAGAATAGGTATAAATCAGAATCAGAAGAATTTTTGAGAAGACCAAATGCAAAAAAAAACGCATTTGTAATTTTCTGGTGCTGCATCTAAAAAACTAGACATAAGAATTATTGTATCTATTTTATGATTGCTCCATGAATTTTTCTCTTATCGCACAGAAAAGATACGCTTGCACAGGTAAAAATCACACTATTTATTTCCCCGTTCACTAAGGCCGCACACTGAATGCGCAGGCAGCAAGCAAGCAGCAAGCAGGCAGCAAACAGGCAGCAATTAGCGTGCAAGCAAAATCCTAGAAATATTCTGTACGCACACCGCACACTGAGAGAGCACAGCAAAAGCACATCACGTAAACATGACGTTTGTTTAATGTGACATTTAGTTTCATAAAAATATGCATTAATAGTATATTATTTGACGAGCACATAACTAAGGATATAAATCGCGAGCATGAAGCTTATACGCGAGCCGTAGGCGAGCGTATAAACATGCGAGCGATTTATATCAGTTGTGTGCGAGTCGAATACGACGTTTTATCTACGATTCATAAATTCCATTTTATATCAAATCTTTTAAATGTATTTGTCAATGGTGGGGAGGCGAAATGTCAAATAACTGTCATCCACGTAGGTTTGGACTGACTTTGACAGTACATTCGTATAATGATGACAGTTCCTTCAAATAATGATGTCATTATTTGAACGAACTGTCATTATTACACAGCGTTAGTGTCATTATAATCATATCAGGATGGGAATTATATAGTCATTATAGATACGTATGCAATGAACTTATTATTACCTTTGTGAACTAAAATAAAAATAACAAATAAAAACAAATGCCTACGCTGAGAGGAACCAAGAATAATACCCCAACAGTACCCCCAGATACTCCAATATCCGAAAGCGAAGGCGAGTCAACCGATTTAGAGGAAATAAAGAGAATGCTCAAGGACCTACAAGAGTCCATGTCGGAAAAATTAGAGCAACTACAGAAGGAATAGTCGGAGTTGAAGGAAATCCTTAAACAAGAAAGGAAGGAAAAAGAACAATTGAAAGACAGGATCAGAACCTTAGAAAATATAGTCGAAACAAATGAAAGTGAGAAGATACGTAACAACGTTATCATAACGGGAATTGAACAGCAGGATAGAAGAGACGAGAACACGGCAGGAATAGTATCAAAGATCGCAAAGGAATTGAACATAGACATAGAAGCAAGCGACATAATAATTTCGTACAGAAGAGTTGAGAACGGACCGATATTTGCCGAATTCAAAAGTATTGTAGCAAAAAGGAAGCTTTTGGAAGGAAGAAAAACGATAGGATCAGTCACAGTCAAGGAATGCGGATTGAAGGGAAAGGATGGTGAAATATATATCAACGATCAACTAACAACATACAGCAACAACATATTCTATAGGGCAAGACTGCTAAAAAAAGAAAGAGAGTACGCATTTGTGTGGTGTCGCGACGGAACCATATAACTGAAGAAAACTGAAACCAGCAGAAAGATACGAATCAGAAACCTAGAAGATATCGATAACTTACAATAAAAAAAAATAAAAATAAAAAAAAAATATAAGTAATAACAAAAAATAAATAAAAAGAATTAAAAAAAAAAATAAAGAAAGGAAATTAAAGGAAATATATATATATATATATATATATATATATATATATATATATATATATATATATATATATAAAGAAAAAGAAAATAACAATAAAAGCATATACTAAAAAATGACTTACAGCTTATATTTACACAACTATCGGAGCCTGAAAAACAAGTACCACGAACTGGAAATAGCAGCAAAATTGCACAATCCCGACATAATCGCGATTACTGAGACTTGGCATTATATGTGAGTCGTAGATAGAAGATGGTAATGAGCCTATAGCTTAAAAAAAACGTGACAAGCATGATAATTTGTTAAAAAATAATAACTCAATGTAAATAAACTTATATATTAAGCATTTTTAATGTTTCTGTATTCTATGCTAATTTATAATTTAAAGAACAGGTAGCTTATTCCCAATGTCATGCAAAATATTAGTAGACATGTCGTCGTCATCCGAGGATGACGATTTTCTTATGTGGCGTTTAATTAGAAAACTTAAGAAAAGTTACTGGTTTCACCCGTATAATACTAATTTTAACTTGTTAATTGCTATAATCATACAAATTAGGATTGTATAGAACAGGATTGTCCTAAATTTTAGCAATTAATTCCACTAAAAATCAAAATTATCTTTTATTTTGAAAGATTGACGGTTACATCATCCTGGCATAATCTCTTGCTATATACAGTGTGTCCCACTTAAGAGTGTAACACCTTCATATCTTTTCTTACACATACATGCTGTATTTACTGCCAAAACCCCAATTGTCTTCTTTAAATGCACAGCACCTTGTGATGGCAAAATAAATGGCAAAAATCAAGAAATCACTTTAGGGATTTTTTTTATCAAAAAATTTCTTCCAAAAACCTTCAATCCAAAATTCATGAATGTTAAAAAATATTGACATTTTCCGTAAATATTATTTGCATAGGCAGCAGCACTTAAAAAAGTTGCTGTGGAAATTTTGTTTGAAATAAAACTTGAACTGTCAAAGTGCTTTGTCGTATTTAATTAACGATGTAGTCTACCGGAAGTGTACCGTAGGTTCGAAATCCTAGCGTTAATACGCATTGTAGAGATACGAAATTTTTACAGTGGTTTTCTGATGAAGTATTGCATATTGGAAAGTATATAAAAGTAATAAAATATTAAATAACGACATTCATTTTTTTTGGTGCACATTATTATTTTATGAAAATGACTTTCCAAAATAGAACATAAAAAAATAGAAAGGTTTTACCTATAGAGTTAGTTTGAATTGTTTTTCGTTTTTACGTGATTTCGAACCCGCGATTTAGAAAAAAGTTGGTTTTTCTAAGTCACCTTTGACGTTAGCGTTTGTTTCATGCGTTTTTCTACGTCCTATATCACCTGTGGTTAGTTTCCATTGCAAATAGTTTTTCTCAAAACACTAACAAAAATTTTCATTAGTGGGGTATACTTGCTCCTTAAGATAACATGTTGCCATCTTTCTAAGTTACTTTTCGCATAATATCCATTATTATTCAATAGAAATTTAATAAATAAAATTTTAACATTTTTCTTTGACAGTTCAGGTTTTATTTCAAACAAAATTTCCACAGCACACTTTTTTAAGCGCAGCTGTCTATGCAAATAATATTTACGAAAAATTTCAATATTTTTGAATTTTCATGAAATTTTGGATTTAGGGTTTTTGGGCAATTCTGAACAATTATTAGTAGTAAAATTTTTCGATAAAATGAATCCCTAAAGTGATTCCTTGATTTTTGCCTTTTATTTTGCCATAACAACGTTCTTTGCATTTAAAGAAGGCAATTGGGGCAATTTGACAGTAAATAAAGCAATGTGTGTGAAAAAATTACTAAAATTGGATTAAAAATAAAAAAGATATGAAGGTGTTACACTCTTAAGTGGGACATACTGTACATAGATGCATATACGTATAGTTTTTACCATGTTTATGATTTTAAAGTTCCATAGATATTATATTAATTCATAAGTAATGCTGACGTAAATTGAAAATGTTATTCTAAATAATATTCTCAACATTATTGCACTTTATTTTTTGGTGTACAGAGACCGATAGACAACAGTATTCCAGAAAAAAAATCAGGACTACAAGATCACTACTATTACAAATGTATTACAATTTTTCCTTGAATGTTTGGATAGTCCTCACGTTCTTTGTAGCTTAAATAACTCTTAGTTTACCCTTTTCTTAGATTTCCTGTAACATATGCATATTAGATAAAACGGATTGAAGAGTATGTGTGCCATTAACATCCGCAATGTAAATAAGAAGACTATCCATAATCATCAACGGACTCATATGCCCTTGTACGTTAACGATCTGGAAGACCCACGGGGACCACCGGCCAAAAAAAAATCACTTAATACCCTGAACAAGCCGCTGTCTGTTACTTGATATGTCGGCTCTGGTCCGAGAAAGCGTATTAAACCGTGGCATGAATTATTTGTTTTCGGGATCGAAACTGACTGCAGGTCAATTTGGGAGTCGGCGACTAACAAAAGAGCCGGCCGGCATCGAGCTTTGGCGCCTTCGGAAATTAGCTTTTCCCCGGGCAGCCGGTGTAAGCGACCCGCTGCGGGACCGTGCGGACCTCCTGGGTCGCCGGACAGCTCCGATGACAAGTGTCAGTTTGAGTTTTTATCGGCCCCAGTTTAGGGCTAAAGAGTCGATAAAGAGGTGTGCTTTCGGCAGATAAAAACGAAATTAACAGGCCGTTGGGACCATTGTTCGGACGGTTTTAGTGGCCAAAGGTGCTAAATTGGCTTTAATCTTAAATTTATTTGGGTGCCCGTTCTTGGGGTTAAACTGGTGGGAAACACGATGTCGTCTTCATGTACTGATATAATCTCCAGAACATCCACATTTACATGGCTTGCTTAATATAATATACTTTAGTAGCCAATGTTAATTTAAGAAAGTAGTTTCTTTTTGCTTCTTTTTGAGACCTTCCTCATGGGTAACTTCTTGGATATTTTAGTTTGGTATGGAATGACCACTTATCATATAATCGCTGTGAAATAATCAGGAAACTATACTTGACTTCTACTCGATGTTTTAGTTTGGTTTATTCTATCCATTGACAATATCACACAGGAAAGTTACCAAAACATTTATTGAAAACTCAGATGCTAATGGAAGTAATTAGCTTTGAGTTTTCTATATGGCACTGTTTTCATCAGGTTGCGGTTTAACGATAGAATGACTGTTCAATCAACAAACCTTATCATTTGTGAAGAGGGTTACAAGGAAGTGTCGTTGGTTGTATTATAGATGGCGCTAGTGTCGTAAAAACAATTTCAAGTATATTTTTTTAAAATGGAATGGCCTACGTTTATGATACACTGTAAATTATTTTCGAAATTCGTTAGCATAACGTGCGAAGGTAGTCCTCACCTTATCCTTACATTTTTTTTGGTAATTGCATTTGCAAAACATCACTTTAAGTAACAAATTATATCTGAACTACTACAACTCTTTTCTGCTACTATAATAATCAACAGAAGATTTATGTTTTCATGTAAAAAAAATACAAAAATTAAAATGTTAAAAAGCCCTATTCGTATAATTGTCATAAAAATGCATATCTCCAAATAGTAGACTTTTACACAATACTGAGCACTTATGTGAAAACATAGTAGATTCCAAAAAGATTTTTTCCAAGGTACAGGGTGATCCAATAAGATTATCAACATTCGCCGACCGGAAATAGTTGGAAAAATTAAGTTTAACATTATGAACACGCTGTATGAAAAAATGGGTTTGGAATTGATATGACCTTCTTGTTAAAAGAGAATGGCAGGAATTCAAATATATACAGCATTATTAGACATTCTATTTAAAAACATGAAATTTGCCTCGTTACTGACGACATTGGTTCCATCTATAAGAAAACCAGTAACAAAACCAGTCATTTTCCTTGCAGGAGGCGCATTCTTACTTTATCATACGTAGTATGTAAGTATTGTAATCGTGCCAAATAAAAATTGAGATTTTAGCGGAAATTAGTCTTTTTGGGTCCCCTGAACATTTTTGACCAAGGTACAAAAAAATGTCTGTATGTGTTTGTATATGTCTGCGTGTAGCCGCTTTTGTGGCGACGATTCCGGCGAAACTACTAAAGGTATCGGGACAAGTTTCATTACCAAACTTAGAGCTGAAAAGCTTTCTGTTGAAAAGGGTCCAACGGAACTGGAGGTTTAGTCCCAGCATTTTTGAAAGATTTTGCAAATAAGCTGCCATTTCTGCAACGCAGCTTTAATCAATATATCTGTCTAGTTCTACTAGTTTTATTTTAATGCAGACATAGCCGATCTCGATCAAATAATATCTCATGCAGCTAAACTATTAATCTTATATATAGTATGAGAAAGTCTTCTGCCTGGCCACATGAGATTATTTTACAAGATAATCAAATAATAAAATTGCCCCCCTATCTATATCTGCATGGTATCTTTGTCTGTGCTGACTCAAATATTAATTCAATGAATGGTGTAATAAAAAAAAAATCATCATAATAACATTTATAAAAATAAGGACAACATCCGTCACTCCTGAGATTGTGATCTGGTTAACTCTGTTAGTAGCAGGAGTAGCTATAACAACTACTTTGGTAAATAATATTATTGATATTACGAATGATATGATTTGTGGACAATGCTTTACATTCTCAGTCACAAGAAAAATACAACAAATGTTATTCGCGGTTTCTTATATCTCAGCAGTTTTATATAATCTTCTATCTGTATGGTATTAGTAATGTTCTTATCTATACCCATGGTTAATTGAAGACTATTTTGCAGGTAGTTTAGTTGGAAGGTAAACGAAATAACGCGGAAAATTGAACATATGTTAATACAAAATGTCACCCAAATGGTATGTATCTACAATATACTTAAACGAACAGTAATTTTTCTTTTCTTAATTTTTATTGATAGCAGATGAATTATATGGAGCATAATTATCATTTGTTTCTTTATCTCCCGTGTCTGATAGTGTCTGATAGTGTAACCTCCTTATAAGTAATAGGGCTACCAATGGACTTATCTGATACATAGCTATGCAGAACTTTATGGGTAGATGAACATACCAACCCTTAGCTATTGTTCGTTGCAATTATTTCATCTTTTATTTTCTATTATAAACTGTCTATAAAGCCTGAGTGGCAGTGCTTGATTGGTGGAATTATACTTCTACAAGTACACCATCTAAAATAGAGTAAATTTGCATGAGAATGTCTCAATCCGCTACCGAAATAAACAATGGATTGTCGAAACACTCGAACCATGCTATTGTTTGTTCGCTATCACCGGATTTGCGCAAACGGAAATGTAGTAAAACGTGTACGGCGTAGAACATTGCATGACATAGCAATTTGAAGAACATTAGCCGGCACACATTCGTCCCAACGATTACGTGCCTCCATTATAATAAATCTACATAAACACTGTAAGGAGGTAACTTTGAAAGTACATTAAATTGACCAATATACACGCCAGAAGCTGCGCTGTTCCCTGTTCTTCGACCATATGCACACTGCACATGCACGAGGTGGTGGAGACGGTATGTTTGTAATGTTACGTGGTAAACGTAATTGGCATTTATATACACGATTTGTTATTCAAAGTTGGGTATTTAAGTTATTAATGTAATGGGTCTGGTTGGTTGTTTTGCCTTCCTAGAAGAATCTTGATTGATGAATAATTCAAAAGTCGGTGGTATTAAAATTAATAAAATGTAAACGTAAAGGTAAATTAAAAATATATTTTCAAGACGTTCAAGACGACCTTCTGTTTAAGAGAAATCCCCTTCTGTGATGAACACAATTGCACTGTGTCATTAGCCAGTAGTGAGAACAATGCAATTATAAGTTAAAAAAACATGGTTAAAAGGTAAAGAGCTAAAGTTTGATTGAAGAAATTAATGAGTTTCTGTTGGCAAGGAATTTTCAAACTCTCGTCCTTTAGGGCTTTCACAATTCCTAGGATCAAGTGCCAAGTTCGGGTGAGAGCCGAAAAAATAACAAATCTACCATTAGCTATGCATATGAGATAGCATTAATTAGTTTCATCTTTTTTTAAAGATACCAAATTTGGTGTGACTTTATAGGTTCTATGACTTACTAGCTGAAAACAAAACATCAAAAATCGTATTTTGCGAGTAGAATGTAATAATTCTTTTAAAATTATTTTTAATTAATTATTGAAATGGACGACGTATATGGGACACTAAAACCATGGCCATTAACTCTCACTGTACATATGTGGCGTTTTGAACCCTCTTACTAAAAGCTGCAACATCGTGTACGATTGTCGATTTTATTAAAGCAAACGTTTTATCCCTTTATCATTTGTTTTATGCGGCTATTATGTCATGCGGTCCAATAGATATGGTCGACTCACTATTATACGAGCGCTGAGAGAGATAGAGTATAGACTATAATATAATATCACTATACCGGGTGGTCGTTTATCCTGAAATTTTTAAATAACTATAGAAAGAAGAATCCTACGAAGAATTTTTGAAATATTTAATATTGGGGAATCATTTGTGTTAAAGTTAGCCCCCCTTCTACCGCATTTGTGGCTGGGCGGCAGGTTACCTTGTAATCTTAAATAGAAACAACCCCTATTTTTCATTGCAGAGTCGGATAGTATTTAAAAAAATAGGAAACTCTTATACGAAAAATTGTTTTCGATTCAATGGCGCTGTAATCGACAAAATGTCATTTTTCCGATTATTTCAATTGAGAACCAATACATTCGATTCTGCAATATATTTGCATGAAAAAATACTAGGTTTTTGTTCTATACATTTGATCTATAACTTGTCAAATCTAGAAAGCTGGTAAATAAACTACTTTTAGCGTAAACCAGGAACAACGACGTGGACGTAGCACTTTTCTGTTCCTTTCGAGGTGATTGCTTAACGTGAGCCTCTTCGCCTCTCACCTATCGGGTTGCTTGATTAACGTGAGTCCCCTCGCCTCTCACCTATCGGGGTGCTTGATTCCCGTGAGTCCCCTCGCCTCTCATCTATCGGAGTGCTTAATTTACTTGAGCACCCTCGATTCTCACCTTTCAATTAATTTCAAGTACAGAGTCCAGTGCATTCACATCTTGCAAGTCATATTTATATTTTACCGCGTGACAATAAGCCTGATGATGTCAAAATGACGAAATCAATCGCTCTACTTTTAAAATAAAATCTAATACTCGTTATGACGTTCTGCGTTTTCTTTGATTATTTTCAATTAAGTGGTCGAAATGTTGACATTCAACGCCGAGTCATTTATTGATCCGCGTTTCAAATGATTGTACACAACTGAAAAGTGTGTTTGCTTCCATTTGGGCACAAGCAATCCTGGTTCTCTCAATCATGTTCTCACGGGTTGTTGGCATGTTTTGTTATACTCTAACTTTTAGGTAGCCCTACAAAATAAATCTGGCGAAGTTCACCAAAGTTGAAATACATACTGTTTTTTATGATTCAGAAGTACATAGCTGTTTCATAAAGCCTTGAATCGAACTATATATTGGAAACTAAATCTTTTTATAAATTATAATAATAAGAAATATTCAAGATCTTTCTTTAAGTTTCATCTAAATGGATGCGGTATTCTTTCATTATTTTTCAGGGTAATATATTAAAGTAATGTATGTATTTTTATTTTAAGTAGAGATAAAATTTTGAATAGAGAATAGGAGGAAAATTACCTACACACACAGGTATTAAATTTTGACCCTTAAACCTTTCATATTTATCTTCTATGCGGCCCGCAGACCCAAATTTGTGGCCCACGTGCTTATATGAGTTTGACAGTACCGTCGTAGAAGATACCACGAGATGGTTAACGGAGAGAATTTTTAATGCTGATCACGTTGTCAGGCACGTAATTTTCACGTAGTGTGCAACTTATTAATAAGACGACATGAACAATTTTCATAATATATTACTGATATGATACTATAGAATTTGCATCATGTTTAAGTATCATTTATGGCTTGTTTTCATGCTTCCATTTTTTATCAAAGCTTTCTATTTTGTTTTAAATGTGTTTCTGGTTATATAAGGATTAGTTTAAATTTTACTCTTTCATTTCAACTTAATGATATTTTCTACGCGTATTTTTTATCCTAGTTATACAGGGCTACGGAGTCAGTAAAAAAAGTCTCGACTCCGACTCTGACTCCAGATATTTTTCGTGGTCCAACTCCGACTCCGACTCCGCCTAGAGAGAAATTGCTTAGAAAAATATTTTCAAATAATACTGCGTAATAAAAATCTTGCATGTAAATAATCGCAAATTTGACACAGAATAATACAACCGTGTAACATTAAATGTGCTATGAAAACAAGAACACTACCAGGAAAAAAAAATTTTTTTTGTGATTGTATTAAACATATGGCTTGTGCCTATCAAATTACTCACAAACAAATGCAGAAAACCCATAGGAAGAACAGGAGTTTTATTTGTGTCCAGCGAATTTGTTGGCAAACATATTTGAACTGACAATCTAAATGTAAATAAAAACTGCCTATAAGATATCAAAAAGACCTATCAATCGGACCACAAATAAGAAAGTTAAGTATTAAACTGTTGTCTCATTAGAGAACATACAAATCGGCACGACTTTGTCCAAACCGACTTTCTATCTCTAATAATAACAAAAGCGCCCATAAGATACAGTGTATAATACGAAATACAATTCATTATAATAAAAACAAAATTAAGTGCAATATACGTTTATAAAATGGTTGTGAGGGACAGAATAGCTCCAACTAATTCTCCTGCAAAGATGCCATTAAATCATTTATATTATTTTCAAAGCTGAAAATAATTATGGCTACTCTGATTAAATGATACTACATTGAACTACGGCCCTACTTTTCAATCTCAATTTAACTCTCTTGTTCAAGTTTCCATTTTCAAGTTTCTCTCAGATTACTTTTGTTTATCGTCTTCACCTTCGTTTAGAAAGTGTGTTTTGCAATTTGATTATTTACATATGTATGTACGTAAGTACTTTGTAAAAGACCTAATACAATATTTGGTTTGATTTGTTTACTGTCTGCTGAGGCAACGTCCATCTCGCATGTTATTTTTTCTACAGTAATTAAACCTGGATTCGGAGTGGGAGTCGGTACATTTTTTCCGACTGAACTCCGACTCCGACTCTGACTCCACAGCCCTGTAGTTATATATCATGAATATAGTGTACTAAGACTTTTGTATAATCATCATCATGACGCTGTGCACGTCACTCTTGGACTGCTGCGTCTTCTGAAAAATCCCAACACTACAATTCTGGATTGTTCTGGCCATTGTTTATAAATTCAACATACTGCCCATATCTGAAGAGTTACAGTTAACATTTTACTACCGTTCTTACCATTCCCGTAATATATCCTATACCCAGCAGCTATCGGGTTTATGAGACGCTGAACGATCAACATTCGAAAGACATAAACCGCGGTTTCCCATCATGGCCGTCGCCCCACTTTTCAGCCGAGTTCGACATTAATTACAAACAAACAAGAGAGCGAGAGAGAAAGATCGCCGCTAATTGGCTTAAAGAAGGAAAAGGGTTCCACTGCGACCACCTAATATATCGCCAAGATCACATAAACAACAAAACAACACATAAGTGAGGTATATCGTGAGTAGTCCTTCTCCATATCTCATTAAGTCGAAATTTGGACAGAACTATCAAAATGTCATTTGGCCATAACTAGACGTGTCCGCTTTGTTAAGGACACCCCCTGGCGATAAAAGTCGGAATTATATCTTGAGGAGATTGTGGCACACAAAAATTGGTGTATTTATTTGCTTCTTGTAGTGAGCGTGAGAAATGAGAAGTTACGAATATACTACATACTTTGTATTAATACTTGAATTTGACATCTTCATACGTAAGTGTTGTATGTAACTCCTAATTGCTTTATAATGCGACGTGTTTGACGGTTTTGTAGTTTACACTCTGTAATTGTGTGCTGACACAACTCATTTACTTGCCACTGTAAATTGCCATGGGTTGTCAACTGGTGTCTTTTATTTATCACAATTGGTGTAATTGTCTTATTTCTTGCGTGTAAACACCTTCAGGGGTTCATATCTCTACGTGTGGGAATTGTGTTGTGATTGCCGTTTACCATTTAGGGTTTCTTCGTGTTGGGTTTTCCTTGGTTAACATAAGAATGAGTAATTACTTTATTAACATAAGAATGTGTAATGCCTTTATTAAGTAATGAAACCCAGCATTAAATATAATTTCTGGGCATATTACGACTATCTGGCTTCTTTACGCTTTTACCGCAAGTAATTTTTGGTATGAAAAGAAACCGATGGTGTGAAACCGATCTTCTCTTATAGTTTTCAGTTTTCGGAAGTTTGAATTGAGTACGAAGATTCTAAGAACTCATTAGCGCTAGCTGTTGAACTCCATTTGCTAAATGCACAGGAATAACCAACGGATACAAGAGGAAGTTTCTATGGCTTGTTTTAATCAAAATTTGTGAAAACTAATGACATCCATTTTAGTTACATGTGCTGTTTAAACTTACCGAGTTAAAAAAAAATAAGTCGTACCCCAATAAATTGTAAAACTACATTTATTAATACTTTTATCGATACAAATTCCATCTATTCGGTTTCAGTTTTACGTTGCTTAGTTTGCCGCATTGCTTAAGCTGTCAATTCTCAAATAAAACGCCGTTACACTCCACAGGTCCTGAAGGATGATAGTACAAAAAGATATGTTTGGTATGGTTAAGTTTAGTTCTTTTATTGAATATTATAGTTACCTACTAATAATGGAAAATACGGTTGAAACATCTATATATATATATATCTATATATCATATCGTCTAGTGCAGTGGTTCTCAACCGGTGCTCCGCGGGACACTGGTGCTCCGCGAGGTTGTTGCAAGTGCTCCGCAAAATTATGCAAGCCGAAATTGTCGGTTCATTTACCGTATGTGAATGAAATAATAATATTTGTATATTATTAACGTACAAAAACTTAAACCAAACTAACAATTACAATATTTACAATTCTCAAATAGTAATAAATATGAATAAAATGAATAATTCTTAACATAATACAATTAAAATAAAAATGAGTATAGCTCTGCTACACATGTCACAGAAAAAGTTCGGAAAATATGCTAATGTTTGAAATATATTTCCTAAAATAAACATAATAAATATAATGTTTTGATAATATATATTTTTTCCCGCATCTACATATCATCCACATGAGTAATTAAGTATTATATTAGTATAAAGACATATCAAAAATGAGCTTATCAAAACTACTTGAGTAAGTGATACATAACTGCTAATATAAAGAATGGCTGGATTCTTTATATTAGCAGTTAGCAGCTAAATATTTGACAAATTAGAAAGGTTTTGAAAGTTTTATTATATCTAGATTTATATTACCGAAAACAACTATCATGCAAATGCTTAGAGGAGCTATCACCATATACCAAATAGGTGGTGGCATTCATGGTTGCAACCACCAGATTCACGTACAAAATTTTGTGAGCCCAGAAAATCAAAACATACACACACACACAAAATGTGGCACATATGTGGATGCAGGCAAAAAGAAAACTTTGGAAGCAATTCGGTACATCGAGAGCGCCTTCCCTCGAACATATTTAAGAGTTCGTGTGTAGAAATAAATTCCAAAATTACCGAATATTTTCGGAATTTATACACAAATATATCCTTTTCTTTTCTGTATCAGATTATTATTATTATTTATTTGCGCCGCAAATAAATTTCATTCGAGTATTCGTTTTCTCAATTCAGTAAAAAGTTAGATAAATATAAAGATATAAATAAAACCGTATTTTAAACGGTTACAATTTCTTAAGGAATTGAGAAAACCAATAAGTCCAGATGAACCTTTTTACTCGGAATGATATTTCTAGAAGAAAATCGGTAAAAAATTTTATATGGATTTTATTTCGTTATTTTTAATTTTATTACTTAAATTTATTTAGTTTTTACTGTTGTAATGGATAGTTATTGTGTTAATTTTTCCTTTTCGCATTGTTTGATATGTATTTTATCTTCTATTTTTCTTTGCTTTTTAACATTTCAAACGGCTGTAACTTTCTTAAGGAATAGAAAAAACATATAAGTCCATATAAAACATTATACTCAGAATGACATTTGATTTCTAAAAATTAATTTTGCCGAAAAAAGGTAGACTATTAGTACCTATATTTATAGTTTTTTGTAATAATCGCTTTAATTTTTAATAAAAGTTACCTATCTCTATGTTTTTGGTGCTCCGGGAATTTCTCCAACTTAGCTGAATACGTCAAATAATAAACTTAAATAAAACTGAATGCATAATTTTCACAAAGTCTGACATTCCCGACATCCGCCTAGTTGACTTGACGGTGGTTATAGGCAAGTCTTGTCGTTTGCTTGCGTCGAGACTGACGATTGTTTAGGGTTTTCCCATAATGTGGGGGAACTGGCAATTAGGCTATCCCGAAGTTCTTACGCGCTATACCAACTAAGTCCTGCTGCACTGACATTAAATAGAGAATAGAGAATATTTTAGTTCTCATAAACTGTTGGTTTTCTTCGATGTTTTTATCATTTCGACGATTTTAACCATGGTATAGGCCATAACTACGCAACCAGACATGCTGATCGTCTGCTGCCAGCCTTGCATCGCCACTCTTGTCATGAAAAAAGTTTATGATACATGGGATGTAAGCTGTATAACTATCAAGCTTTCTAAGACAACTGTCCGTCGTCCGATCATATTTTTTAGTGTTACGTGGTATACTATTGATGAATTTAACTTCTTTTGATTTATGCGTAAATTGTATTTTTTGATTATTTTGTAGTTTGTACTGAACTGTGACGTTCCATTATCATTCTTTGTATGGGTTGGTTACATGAACAAAAGGTATTCTATTCTAATCTAGTTTGATGGTGGTTGCTTTTTTCAAAAACAAATTATGAAACTCCGATTTTTTTTCAAATTGTCTATAAAAGAAAACTTATGTATACAGACTTTCTTATTAGACTTCAGTTTGGACGATTTTTTTATTAGCTGACTTAACCAAATTAATTTGTAAAGTAATTTTACATACATGGAAATTGGTTTGAAAGATACCCAAAGCCAAAGGTTTTAGGATTTTTTAGATTTTTTTATTTCTGACTTTTTGTCAAGAATATATCTTTATAATGTTGAATAGAAAATGGATAACGACAGAATAAAATAAATATCATGGTATAAATCATCGTTCTATTAATGTGTAATGTCAAGGATGCAGTAAAATGCAAAAAGACTGGTGGGTTTGTCATCCATATGTTTCTTTATCATTTTAGTACTAAAACAGGTCAATAATTTAAACATTTGACACATCCTGAACACTGAGTCCAATATAAACTGCCGTCTCAAAATAATTCAATACCGGAGGATTTTTTAATTTAACATAGGTACGTTACAATTCCAGTAGACAAGTATTTCAAAAGGAATTCTCACGTTGCTACTGAAATATGGACGATAGTATTTCTTTTAGCGGAAGCGAAACCTGGAACGTTCGTTTGTTCTATTAAACAACAAAAGACAACAAGCTGTCATCTCAAGCGTACTGTAGTCCAACAGATGCTCATTGTCACGACTGTGGGTGAATTCTAAATCAAGTTGTGCAATATAGAGGAGTTGCTAGAAAAGATGAAAACAAATATTCTAATTAAAGAGTAGAAGACATGGTCTACTTTTAAATTAGAATGCGTATATTGTAACTTGCCCATTTCAGGTGTTAATATTTGTTTTAATCTTGATGTTGAATATGAATATTTTTATTATTGTCTACTAATTAATGGCATATAAAATTCAAACGTGAATATGCAGAACAAATGTTGTTTCCTGGGTGATACTTGATACAAAGCACGTAAATCAGGACAGCATTTATAACTAAATATTTAACGTCATGTAAATATTTGCCCGAATTATAAACAAGATTGTTACAGATGACATAGTCGTAGCAATACCAAATCAAAATAGTTGGAGAAGAAGAAGGCAAGTAGGAATTTAAATGTCAGAAAACAAGTATCTATTTAGAATTATAATCAAGTACAGCATATTCATTTTGTTCTTAGTAGGTTCTAATTTTATAAAATGAAGTGTTTTATACAATCTATTTATATTTCTTTTCCACGTAAATTTAGTTACTTTCGTGAAGTTATTGTATTAGGTCAAACTATGTCAAAGATTTGGCGCTAAAGAAGATTTTCTTGTAGTAACGATGCCCTGTTTTTCAAATAAAAAAATAGAAATAAAAATAACTAAAAGAAAGTTGTATTTAGAATTCATTATTTACATCTTGAATAGAGCGGGCACAGTTTTGCTGTTGATCAATTAACTCAAAACGTTTATTGAAATTTTGATATTGACAAAAAGTGATTATTTGAATATTTGATTTTTTTACTAATAAACCAACGGTCTTAATCTCGGTAGTTAATAATGAGTTTTGTGCTGCAAGGTTGGCTTGTTTAATTGTTTATGTTTAGTTTGTATATCGATATCTTTCTAATTGTCAATCATCATCTTTTTAAAAGGTTCTATAATCTGAAAACAATTGCAGTATTTTTATCGCAATTACAAAATAATAGTTTGTTTTAATATTGCAAAGCACTATTGCAACAAAAAATAATTAATAAGCTTCTGAGGTTAGATGTCAAAATAACTGAAATATCGGAATCTGCAGGTAGAAATTGTCTCTAGTTTTTGAGAAATTCAGTCATTAACTGGAGTCAATGGAAATAAACATATCTACAAATATTTTTTTAAATAAACAAAAAATTTAATTATGTTAACTTAAGTTAAGTTGATTTAAGTGTTTAAGTTAAGTGACTTTTAAATTTAATAAAATATTTTTAGAATTTTTTTATACCATAGTACTTTGCAAACCGCTTGAAAATAAATGTTTGCATACACCGTTTCGAAAAAGTGTAAAATAGCTGTGGATAGACTGTCGATTTTCTGGTAACTAACAACTGATTCAAACAATTGTAAGCCATCTGTCATACCTTTGCTTCAAGCAGAAAAAGGTCATCCAAGACAAAAAATCCAGTAAATAGAATAATGAAAAGAGAGACGTGTAAGAACGTTAAGACACCACAACTTGACATTAATGGGTTTCCCGACTATTAGATTTCTTGTAAAATTACGGGCTTGAAATATGTAACACAAAAACGTCACCTTCTTATAAATATGTTCAAAATCGAGAAACAATGTTAAATTTTATTTTTAATTTTTGTTTTGTTTTGATGTGTATGAAATTTTTGTAAATAACTTTCACTTTAATTTCACTTTAATAAGGAATAGTTCAATTTCATGTTCAAGTTCAAATTGATTTGTTGATCGAGTGTTAGTAGTATACAATACACGCTTATTTTTATCACATAGTCGTGGTATTTTGGTACTACTCTCTGATCTAAATTGTTCAGATCTCTATCATTCTTAATAAACCTTGTCTCACCTACCCACCCCATTGGCACCGTATTTGGAGGTATCCCTAATGGTAACATATTCACAAGGTTTCAGAATATTTAAATATAATTTAATTTTTGTACTATTTGAAATAAAAAAAAACATTTTGACCTTATACAAAAGTTCAAAATTGTCACTGAGCTGCAGGCTGAATAAACCGTGTCGAATCCGGACATCCACCGCTTATCAACCAATAAATCATACATAGCAGTGGTGGAAAGTTAAGGCTAGTTGTTGAAGTTGGTCGATGTAAATTCGGAATTCCGACGTCCGTTTTATTTATGCCGGTTTTATTTATGACCAACTGTCGTCGGCGTCGTTCCTTCCGATACGTCGCGACGCTAGCGGTTGACCCTCCCACATACAGAAGGCACTTCTGGGGACAGTGTCGTGGGGGTCAAAATGTCGCATATGTCATCTGGAGTACACGCCGCCGGCCGCTTTCATATTTTATTCATCGGACCTTTATGCGGCACCGACTTTATATTCGCCACCATTGTTTTATTCCACATAAATCAAACGTGGGACCGGGAAATAGTTTTCTCAGATATCAATTCATTATTCATATAATGGTAAATATGGATTTATTTGATAGCTATTGGCCTGAGGGTTTCTGCTGACTCTCTTAGGTTAGTGAAGATTTATCAGTTGGCTAAATGAATAAGTATCACGGGTTATTGTATTATTAAATACATAAAGGATGCAGCTGTTTGGGAAATGCCAAGAAATACTTAAAACACCTGTGACTTTGCCCGACTATTGTAAAACTGATATGTACATAACAGTTATGTATGTATTACTTAGTAGGTACTACTTTTGGGCAAAATCGTGCGCCATGATTCAACATTCCAAACACTTATAATTTTGAAAAAATTACCCGTTTAGAAAAATTTCTATAAACTTTGCTAATTTTATAACCTGTGTAATCTTTTACCGAGGTTGATGATTATTTGAGCACATTGCAAGTGAATTCATCAATATTGTCCATGATTTTGGAATTTTGAGGAAACAAAGGCTTAAAGCATATTATATCAGGAAAACTAACATGATGTTTGGTGAGCTAATTTTGAGACACCCCGTGGTCTGACTAAGAAACTTGGACAGGTTTTCATGTACTCCGTTAACAAGCCATATTAATTCCCAACATGTTGTTTGTTGATTAATCCCAATATGTGAATGTTCGCCATAATTACAAACAAAACATCATTTTAGCATTGATGGTTAATATCTTTTGCATCCTTTGATCAATTTTGAGAATTTTATTACCGTTGTGGATGGTCATTAATATTACCAAAAACCTTTAAAATTTTGTGGCACAAGTCTTATAGTTTTTCTACCATTAGAGCCAAACAAATTTTGTGGTGGTCAAAGTTTGAGACACTCTGTGAAGCCTAGTCAGGTTCTCTTGTACTATGCTTTATATCCATATCAATTCTTAATATTTAGTTTTTGATTCATTGCAATTTCTAATCGTTTGTAAAAGATTACAGTGAACAAGTAAAAATTTGCAATTTTAGCTTTAATGTTCGATATATTTTGTAATCATTAACCGATTTTGCTAATCTTTTCTCCGCATTGTAAACCAATTCATCAAACACGTATTTAAAATATTGAACAGTAATTTTTTTATCCTCGCTAAAACTTTTGTTTTGGCGGCAGTAATGAATTAACCTATAAACAATAAAGAAACGACTAAATGAAACAATGAGCATAAACTTAAACTAATTAAACTTTAATGACTGATCATAACCTTGATATTGAGTACAATAACAGCATGTAGTTGAAATTGCATTGAATTCATAAGGGTTACTATTCGATTCGCTTCGACAACTTTACACACGAATTCGGTATTCGAAAAAAGAGCATGTCATCTTTCATCTTGATTGATAAGCCAGAATCCACAAAGAAACAGATTATTTTATGTTAAAAACTACAGATATCTAATTGTGAAGTAATTTCGTTACATTTTAAGTGGCACCATTCATTGTTATCATATCCCCCTATGCACATTTCTCATTAATTTGATGGGAATATGTAGTGTATGTCGTTTTTTTTGTGACAGTTAAAACCCGGTTTTTATATAAAACAATCAAATATTGTGAATCCTAGAATATTAAGACATCTAGACTCAACCTCAGGGTCGCACTAGAGGTCTAGATATTAGAATCAAGTTACTAGTATTAGACATATGATTCAATTTTTGGACTAAAAGTAGATTCTAAAAATATTATGTCGTATATGTGATTTTGTACAAGTGCGTATCACATTTTTCAAATTTTTTGCTGTAAACTTACCAGGGCTTCGGAGTTGGTAAAAAATTCTCGACTCCGACTCCGACTCCAGATATTTTTCGTGGTCCGTCTCCGACTCCGACTCCGACTCCAGAAAAATTGCATACAAAAATATTTTCAAATAATTCTGTGTAATAAAAAACTTACATGCAAATATTCACAAATTTGACACAGAATAAAAAAATCTGATGTGGCCAGGCACATGACTTTATCATACTATATATAAAATTAATAGTTTAGCTGCATGAGATTCTATTTGATCGAGATCGGCTCTGTCTGCATTAAAATAAAAGTATAGGTAAAACTACGAGAGCTGAAGGTGACGCCTAAAAACGTAATAACAGACGCATGAAAAAGCACTCTGTTTCTTTCGAACGCGCGGGAATGGTCTGTAACGTATCAGCAAAATAACACTGGAATCGATGACTCACCTTCAGCTCTCGTAGTTTTACCTATAGTAGAACTAGACAGATATCTCGATTAAAGCTGCGTTCGGATATTGTACTCCGTTGACACCGAGTACACCGTCCAAATGACACTTACGTGTTAATGGGTGTAAAAAGTGTAACGGTGTTCAATATCCGAACGCAGCCTATATTGACAGTAGTATTTTCAAAACATTAGCGTTTGACACTAGCTACTGTCATTAGAATAAAAAATCTGACATATCCTGGCTACTAGTTTTAAAGCAGTACGACCGATCTCGATGAAATAGAATTTGCTCATGCAGCTAAACTATAAATTCTACCAAAAAATGTTATATACATAAATTATAGAAAATTTCCTCTCCTTTAATTTATTATTTAACTATTTTGACGACATTACACAAATAGCGGCTCATTTGCAAAATCTTCGAAAAATGCTATGAGTAAACCACCAGTTCCTTTGGACCCTATTCAACAGAAAGCTTTTCAGCTCTAAGTTTGGTTATGAAACTTCTAAATATGAAGTTTCGTCCCGATACCTTTAGTAGTTTCTCCGGAATCGTCGCCACAAAAACGGGTACACACACACACACACACACACACACACACACACACACACACACACACACACACACACACACACACACACACACACACACACACACACACACACACACACACACACACACACACACACACACACACACACACACACACACACACACACACACACACACACACACACACATCCACACACACAGACATTTTTTTGTACCTTGGTCAAAAATGTTCAGGGTACCCAAAAAGACATATTTCCGCATAAAATCTCAAAAATTCTTTTACAATACTTTACATACTGCGTATGATAAAGTAAAAAGTTATTTACAAAATATAATTTTTTTGTTTATTCAAAATGTCTCTGAAATTACTAAGTATTAAACTGTTTTCTAATTAGAGAAGATACAAATCGGCACGACTGTCTATTTAGCCAACTTTCTATCTCTAATAATAACAAAGGCATCCATATTATCCGTATAATACGAAATAAAATTTATTCTAATAAAAGCAAAATATGTGCAAAATACGTTTATAAAATTATTGTGAAGAACAGAATAGCTCCAACTAATTCTCAAAGATGCCCTACAATCATTTTTAATTATTTTCAAAGCTGAAAATAATCATAATTATGGACAAAGTCGTTGTCCATTTAACCGACTTTCTATCTCTAATAATAACAAACGCACCGATAAGACACAGTGTATAGTACGAAGTAAAAATCATTCTAATAAAATCAAAATTAAGTGCAATATACGTTTATAAAATTGTTGTGATGGACAGAATATCTCCAACTAATTCTACTACAAAGATGCCCTTAAAACATCCTTAATTATATTAAAAATTTTCAATTTTCTGTCAGATTACTCTTGTTAATCGTCTTCACTTTCGTTTGGAAAGTCTGTTATGTAATTTGATTATTTACATATGTATGTAGGTAGGTACTTTGTAAAAGACCTAATAGAATATTTGGTTTTATTTGTTTACTGTCTATTGAGGCAACGTCCATCTCGCATGTTTTTTTCGACAGTAATTAAACCTGGATTCGGAGTCGGGTACATTTTTTCCGACTCCGACGCCTCTGAAATTTGTCTGAACTCCGACTCCACAACCCTGAAACTTACATACATAGAAAACTGGTGATATGATAGATAAAAAGAATATTATTATCAAGGCAATGGAAAATACCTTGATGGAAAAAATCCATTCATAGGTAATTTGGAACACCTGAAGAAGTAATAGATCGCTGAATAGCCAATAACAGACCGACGAATAATTCAAAATTTTCACTAGAATAAGAACAATATTAAGTAATCGTTTAAAAGATATTTTGTTTTGTTTTTATTTAAGTATTTTGTAGTATGTATGTGGATTAGGTGTAATCATATTTTGTTATATTTTTGTATTTATAAGTATTACAATATGTATAATTGTATACTGTTTCATTATACGGATTTTATCTGTAAAAATTAAAAACTAGTTTTTTTTTAATTTGTCGTTCAATAACAGTTTTTCCAAAGCACTAGTAGAATGCACTTAATAATACGATATCTTATATCCAAGGGCACCATCCGATTCTTCGTTCGTGGATTGGTTTCTAAATACCAATATCAAATATCATTGTTAGCTATATTTGCAATCATCGTAATTCCTTTATTGCGACAACTCGAAACCGATATTAGATTCGATAACGTGTCGGAACAGAACGGCACACTCGGATAAAACTTAATTAAAAAAACGTCGAAATTTATTTATCGGTGCACGCCCCGCAGATCTAATAGATCGGTCTCGCTTCCCGTTTTGCCCTAATTAAATTATGATTAATGCGTCGAGTGCGCCCCCGACCGCTAACCCACTGCGATCTATTATTCCGCTTATCTACGGATTCGCTTTGCGGCAGGTATACATCTATTCCTACAGATTGCGTCCAGCCAGAGCACGGTTGCAATTTGTTGCGGGTCCTTTTGAGGTGCCGGTCAACTGCTGAGCAGTGGCGCCAGCGCTTCTTTTGTCTTTTCGCCCCGCAACTAATTGCTTCTTCTTCGGCTGCTAATTTTATTACGTCTCCTGTGCGCTGGTATCTGAAGGGAATTCGAAACCGAACATTAGCGGTAACGAGAAATAATGACCTTTGATATTTAAGTAAAGGGTCTTTGGCGCCGACTATAGCTACATTATACCGGGTGACCCACGCCATAGGTACTCCCGTTTATCTTTTTTTTGTTTATAAAGCTGGACGATTGAAATTTGGGAAAGTGTTAAAACACAAAAAAATGCCATTATTTGGGATACTCTTGAGGTTAATATGACTTCCGGTTTTTCCGGAAATGGCTCCCTATATGCTCTGGATGACCCTTAGACGTCATTTTCACGCTTCGATTATCAGCAAAATAGTATCAAGCATTTGGTATCATTGTGTCGGAAAAATGTTTTTCCTCGAATAATCAGGGTACTTCCTTCGAGTAGTCCATTAAGGGACTTTGACTTGTACGCTGACTTTGATCATTAAATCAATATTTTTTTCGGTTTCCTTGCTTCTAACAACATTTGTACGCTACAAATTTCAACAAAATATCAAGTATTTGGTATCATTGTAATCGGAAAGATGTTATCTATCGAATAATCAGGGTGTGGCCATAGAGTACCCGTGAAAAAATTCGCTGGTACTCAACTCGCTGGCCAAAAATCAATTAAATCGCGCTAGAGGGCGCCAGTAATGTCGGCCAAAGTCGATTTAGTTAGTGTTTATTTGACAATTTTCGACTATTTTCACCAATTCATAGCCACCTAGATTGATACACAAAAGAGTTATTTTTGTGTTGCCTTAGTGATAAAAATTGACCATCGATATGTTTCTGGGTTCAGAATGTCATCCTGATTGAAAATATCACACAAAGCATATAGGGTGCCATTTAAAATTTCAATGATGACGTCATTTCCGGATAAACCGGAAATCATATTAGCCTCAAGAGTCTCCCAAAAAATATCATTTTTCGTCTATTACACTTTCCCAAATTTCATTCGTCCAGCTTTATAAACAAAAATAATAAACGGTACCTATGCCGTGGGTCACCCGGTATAGGTACGCAGCTTTCATTAAAAAAAAGTAAGCATTCTAGGTTTTCTCTTGCTTTTGTATAGACCGCCATCTATTAATGATTATGGTCGTTTGTCAGATAAATCTCTTACCAAGCACGAAGTGTAGTACCAAGCAATTAGCCATCTGCACTATGGATTTTCTGGCAATGTAGCAATATTTTCACCAGAGGGAAGTTAGCTATAAAAATTAGCGATAATATTGTTCCAACAAACACTGTGCAACAAATATCTATCACGTCTGCTTCAAAATAAATTCTTGTTTTAAATAAATACGAGGTCACTGAGGTCTGACTGTGTGGCACTTCTGTTTCAAATGGCACAAATCCCTCCTCAGAGTTTAACAATTCTCCTACATTTTCATCCATACTTCTATGTGCTTCCGATACCTAGCCAGACTGGGGTCAATCTAGTAGTTGATAGTCAATTTGAGTAACCAATTTTGTTTTTAATAATTGCATCAAACTCCAAACTTTTTCTGATGCAAGTAAGAATCCATTGAATGGTTTGTGTGTTATCAAATTATTGGAATTACCAGTGGTAAACTACTGTTCTTTGTATTAAGATAAGCCCTCAATGTAACCGCAAAGCCCACATAACATATAGGCTGCTCCATTTTTTCAATTTTTTTTATAAAGCAAATGACTATAATGTTTCATATGGACTTTATTTTTTCAATTATTTTAAAAGTTTCTGTCGTTCGAATTGTTAACAAACTCGTATTTTAAACGGCACAAACTTATTAAGGAATTGAAAAAAGAAAAACAGTAAAACATTACTATGGGTTTATTTTGATAATATTTCATTCTGTAAATTTTATAAATGGAAAAACAAATAAGTCTAAATGAAACACATTACTCACAATCACATTTACTAGTTTAATAGTTCTACAGCCTGTATATGCGAAGCCTTCGGTTTGTCCCTGGCAGTCAATTTCGGAACCCAAAAGTCAAATTAAGGCCAAATTTTAAACAACCAAAAAATAAGGGATAAAAAAAGTCGATGGTGTCATAACTAACAACGTAGATAATAACGAATGATGGTCGAAAATTGAATATGATGGTGATAGCTAGTCTACAACTAGCTACTCAACGTGATTTTATTATCATCAGAAATTTAATAATAAGTCTATATCAGTTCTTTGGCTATTATTTCTGACTGATTTTGGTAGATTTTTAATTGTTTAATTGGTAGCGGAAATATTTTAGTATGCATAAGAAAATGTTCAAGAAAAAAACAATTGAAAATTGTAAAATGTTACCTAATTACGGAACATAGATTTTGTGAATTGAATATGAAATTGCGTTTTGGATGGTATTATTTACTCTGAAAGCAAAGCTTTTTGAAAAAAGTGTTGTGAAAATGTAAAAAACACACGTTTGGTAATTTTTACAAATTTTTATCAGCTGAACCAGGTGTTCTAGAAACCTAAAAATGTTCCTATAGTGAACCTTCTTGAACCACTTTTTCTGAAATCCAAAAAAAAAGTTCACAAATGTTTTCAAAGCATTTACAGCGATTCTTGAAATTGTGTTCGAACGCCTCCATAAGCGAAACAAATAAAAACGCAATGACCTGGCATGATATGCAACTTTCAAGCTCGGGTTAGCTTTCAGCGCAAAATAAATCAATCAAAAACGCCAATTCGCCTTCCCTAAACAAACAAATGACTCAATATTTTTCTCGAAAATTTCATTCAAAAACAATTGAAGGTCGGAAATTAAATATTATATAAATATGCGTACATTGTACATTGATAATTTAAAATCGATATGTCCGGGTATTTTTTCAAATAATAATAATGTTTTAGAGATTTTGTTTTCATGTTTTCATACTTTACGAGCTCACTGTATTCGAACAACATTAACCTGTCTGCATGGGCGCCGTTTGAAAATGTTCCAGGGGGGGGGGGGGAAATTTTCTTTTAGTGTTAAATGGTGACGTAATATTAAGTACTATGCCATTAACTGTTTTGCAACATTTTCGTCTTGTGTTATTTTGCATACACTCTGAAAACTCTCTAGCGCTTTAAGGTAGTGAAATGTTTTTGTTCACATTTTTGTGTGTTAATAGCCATCCATGGTCGTGATCCCTGTATGCTCGACAACACTTACTTATTATATATTGAATTCATTGAATTTCAAGTCATTTTGCCGTCTTTCTATATCGTTAATTGTTTGTAAATATATTTTGTTTCTGAATCATTGAACTCTTATTCTAGAATTTAAGATTTTGTATAATTTTCAACCTATATTGTAGCCTTTTTATTACTTTTTAATACATTAGGAGACACTGTTGTTAATTTCCTATGATAATTTCTAGCTCGTGGTCATCGAGAATCTGATACAATATCTTAATAACAAATTGATAAACAATAAAAGGGCAACAGAATTATTTTCAAATTTACCCCGTTAATGAGAAATAATGACTAAATGTAGAGAAAAGTGGATTAATTTGAAAATTCTGTGTTTAGGATAATCGACGACGAAATTATATTTTTTACTTTATCATACGCAGTATGTAAAGTATTGTAATCGTGCCAAAAAAATTTTTTGAGATTTTAGCGGAAATATGTCTTTTTGGGTCCCCTGAACAATTTTGACCAAGGTACAAAAAAATGTCTGTGTGTGTGTGTGGATGTGTGTGTGTGTGTGTGTGTGTGTGTGTGTGTGTGTGTGTGTGTGTGTGTGTGTGTGTGTGTGTGTGTGTGTGTGTGTGTGTGTGTGTGTGTGTGTGTGTGTGTGTGTGTGTGTGTGTGTGTGTGTACCCGTTTTTGTGGCGACGATTCCGGAGAAACTACTAAAGGTATCGGGACGAAACTTCATATTTAGAAGTTTCATAACCAAACTTAGAGCTGAAAAGCTTTCTGTTGAATAGGGTCCAAAGGAACTGGTGGTTTACTCATAGCATTTTTCGAAGATTTTGCAAATGAGCCGCTATTTGTGTAATGTCGTCAAAATAGTTAAATAATAAATTAAAGGAGAGGAAATTTTCTATAATTTATGTATATAACATTTTTTGGTAGAATTTATAGTTTAGCTGCATGAGCAAATTCTATTTCATCGAGATCGGTCTTTCTGTTGAAAATGGTCCAAAGGAACTGCAGGTTTAGTCTTAGCATTTTTGAAACATTTTGTAAATAAGCCGCCATTTCTGGAATTTCGTCGAAATAGTTAAATAATAAATTAAAGAAGATGAAATTCTGAATAATTTATCACTATGACATTTTTTGGTACAATCAATAGTTTAGCTGCATGAGCAAATTCTATTTCATCGAGATCGGTCGTACTCCTTTAAAACTAGTAGCCAGGATATGTCAGATTATATGTCAGATATGATTCTAATGACAGTACGTAGTGTCAAACGCAAATATTTTGACAACCTACTGTCAATATAAGCTGCGTTCGGATATAGTATACCGTACACTTTTTACACCCAATAACACGTAAGTGTCATTTGGACAGTGTACCCTGTGTCAGCGGAGTACAATATCCGACCGCAGCTTTATTCGACATATCTGTCCAGTTATACTAGTTTTATTTTAATGCAGACATAGCCGATCTCGATCAAATAGAATCTCATGCAGCTAAACTATTAATTTTATATATAGTATGATAAAGTCATGTGCCTGGCCACATCAGATTTTTACTTTATCATACGCAGTATTATAAAGTATTGTAATCATGCCGAAAAAAATTTTTGAGTTTTTAGCGGAAATATGTCTTTTTGGGTCCCCTGAACATATTTGACCAAGGTACAAAAAAATGTCTGTGTGTGTGTGTGTGTATGTGTGTGTGTGTGTGTGTGTGTGTGTACCCGATTTTTGTGGCGACGATTCCGGAGAAACTACTAAAGGTATCGGGACGAAACTTCATATTTAGAAGTTTCATGACCAAACTTAGAGCTGAAAAGCTTTTGGCTTAAAAGGGTCCAAAGGAACTAGACGTTTCCTCCAAGCATTTTTCAAGGATTTTGCAAATGAGCTGCCATTTCTGTAATTTCGGCAAAACAGCTAAATAATAAATTAAAGAAGAGGAAATTTTGTATCATTTATGTCTATGACATTTTTTGGTAAAATTAATAGTTTGGCTGCAGGAGCAGATTCAAATTGATATCGGTCGTGTCGCCCTTAAAACTAAGTAGCCAGAATTTTAATTCTAATGACAGAACTGTGACAGAACTAATGACAGACAGTGTCATACGGTGATGTTTTGACAATAGCTCTGCGCCGGAACCACCTGACCAGCCTGGGGACAAGCACGAAGGCAAAGCGGATGCAGGACCTCTGCAAATAGATGCTGAGCGGGACGTCAGCGATGAAGATGACGTTGAGCCCGATCAACGAAGGAGACGGCAAAGGCGGTGGTGGTAGCTGCGTGTGCGTGCTGTGTGTGTGTCCATACTGTCCATGTTTTATTCAATAATATTTAGATAAAAACGTTTTACGTTATTTTAAATATTTTAGTAAAGCATTTTTATTGTTTTATCGTTGTTTGTTTTTAAAAATATACCCGCCAAGCTATTCACTTACTGGCGGGTAAATCGTAAAGATTTCAAATTTGTAAATACAATTTCGGATAAGTGCCCACGGCGCAAGGCACCGTTTGTTTTATATCATTTGAAATTATGTTAATTCATAATGTGTATTTTCTTTAATTAATATATTTGTGTTAATGGTTAATGGAATCGCATGCAGCTAAACCATTAATTTTATATCTAGTATGATAAAGTCATGTGCCTGGCCACATCAGATTTTTTACTTTATCATAGCAGTATGTAAAGTATTGTAATCGTGCCAAAAAATTTTTTTGAGATTTTAGCGGAAATATGTCTTTTTGGGTCCCCTGGACATTTTTGACCAAGGCACAAAAAAATGTCTGTGTGTGTGTGTGTATGTGAGTGCGTGTATGTGTGTGTGTGTGTGTGTACCCGTTTTTGTGGCGACGATTCCGGTGAAACTACTAAAGGTATCGCGACGAAACTTCATATTTAGAAGTTTCATAACCAAACTTAGAGCTGAAAAGCTTTCTGTTGAAAAGGGTCCAAAGGAACTGAAGGTTTAGTCTTAGCATTTTTGAAAGATTTTGCAAATAAGCCGCCATTTCTGGAATTTCGTCGAAATAGTTAAATAATAAATTAAAGACGAGGAAATTCTGAATAATGTATGACTATGACATTTTTTTGTACAATCCATAGTTTAGCTGCATGAGCAAATTCTATTTCATCGAGATCGGTCGTACTGCATTAAAACTAGTAGCCAGGATGTCAGATATTTGATTCTAATGACAATAGATAATCATACGCCAATTTTTTTTTGAGAATACCTACTGTCAATATAAGCTGCGTTCGGATATTGTACACCGTAAGAGCGCCTTCGGATAATCGGATAGGGTACGGTGAGAGTGACTAACGTCATACGGCGTTTATCTGCATATAAGAGAGAGACAGCCGACCCAGGTTATCTGAGCATTGCTCTTCCCATACCCTGTACGCGCTCTTACACTTTTTACACCCAATAACACGTAAGTGTCATTTGGACGGTGTACTCGGGGGTCACCGGAGTACAATATCCGAACGCAGCTTTAATCGACATATGTCTACTTCTACTAGTTTTATTTTAATTCAGACATAGCCAATCTCGATCAAATAGAATCGCATGCAGCTAAACTATTAATTTTATATATAGTATGATAAAGTCATGTGCCTGGCCACATCAGATTTTTTTATTTTACTATTATAGTTGAACACTTTTAAGGCAACAATGTTAGGTCAACTACTAACTTTTTAACGAACTTATGTACGGAAATGTATTGTGTCAACGCTGGAGAGTGTCATAAAATGGTACCAATATTACAAACAGCATAGAGAATCAATTGTCACGTATCATAGGATGGCCCTTTTAATACCAAATAACTTTTGTCTGAAATTTTTTATTATTTAACGTTTTTGAAACTCCGTTTTCATTAACCGAAGATTTGTAATTTTAGTACCAATTTTGGCGAATAATGGGTTATCTATAAATCTTTTTAAATTATTTGATTTTAAAATAGTTATTCTATGATACTTTATGCAACCTATTTTACTAAAGCAATTTCTAAAGTTGGTACAATATTCCTGCTCTCTGCAGGCTCTCTAAACGGCGTCTATCTGGACATGAGTTCGTTATCAAAATTTGCTCTACTATCAAAAGTTGACTATTATACCTTATCTACATATTCTACGCTAATTAGTTTAACACCCAGTGTAATTAAGATAAACTGCTCAGCAGTGCCAAAAATTGCGAAGTAATGGAAACTAATAAGTACGATCAAATAAAAGTGCATACAACAATACTTATTTTGGACTGCAGCGCAAAATTTGGATACCGTATCTTGTCATCTTGTGGCTCTTTCGCGACTGTTACGAGAGGGCAATATCGCAATATCTAATAAAACTGACATTGGTGACAATAGCCGATAATAATCGGAATAGTCATCATTTATCTAGTAATTTTTTTTTTCATCCTTCACTATACGTAAATGTCATTTTTGCATCTTTGTGGGGACACGAAAGATGCTAATTGCCCGCTAGGTGTTTAGTTAATAACTTTCAAGCCTAGCCGCGAAAATATTTTACACACAGGCCGGGCGGCGACTGACCTGTCTGTTAAATAAATACATAGCTTTCAATTCGGTTTGATATGCGAGATCCATCTGATCAAAAAGATCAACCTGATCTATGATCGAAAAATCCATCTAATATGATAATAACCGATTTATCGATCAGATCTATTTATCGGTCTTCAATTGTGATCAAAGATCGATCACAAATTTCTCGACCACTCCTATCTTTTTCGTTATTCGCGTAGCGGTAGTTGGGTTCGAAATCCAGGGGGGGGGGCAAGCGCCCCACCTTGCCCATATGTAACGGCGCCCATGCCTCTGTATAAATAGGGTGTATCGACTAAAATGAGGAAAATCAAATTTCCATGTGTCTCTTGTTAGTAGTTCTATCTATGTAGTTGGCCCACATATACCAAAAACAAATTTTGGTCAATGTAAAAAATAGGTATCCCGTAGTTTATAATTTTCTATATATTTTTTGTACAAGACTGCCCTGTAGTCAGTAAATGATATATATATTGTTGGTTGCAACAATATTTCCTATTGATGTCAACCAAGTTGTGTTCCTGTGAACACAAGTGAATCTTTGCAGCATGCAGGACGGTGCTGTTAAGGGGAATCCATACCCCCTACGTTTTACTGGCAAAACACGCAAAAGTTCTGAGGCTTTTTCTCAGCAAATAGTTCACATAATCGTAAAAGAAATACACCAAATTAAAGATAAAAGATATATAATTTTGCGTCTAGTAGTAGATTTTTGATAGTTCTGTTCGTTTTTGACAAATCTATTTCTGAATATGACATAAAATTGGCTGATTTTGCAATTTTTTCACGAAGAACTCAGGTTAAAATTGAAAAAATTACCACATACTAGGTCTAAGTTACACCTTCCTCTATAAGTGTACAAAATTTCACGTAAAAATATCAATATCTTACATGCTTTTTTCACTCAAAACTTTACTTCTTCGAGTACATGAATAAGTTATATTTTATCACGTAGCGTGGATACAACAACAACAAGTAATACATATACATTACCACAGCAAGTAATACACCTTTATCTATAATTTGATGTATAACATGAGAGAATTGATACAAAATTAAGCTGACTATGGATGCTTATTTTATAGGACGTACCAGCAGTAGTGATTCCTCTTAAACAGATAAATTAATGATAGGCAATTATTTTCAGAGTAATATTTGTTGGATTTATGTATCTGATCTTCCAGGGCGCTCGCTGTAATCGAGTTTCCTTCTCTATTCTCCATTCACACCAATATAACATGCATATTGTAAAAACTATTATGAGAAGTATAAACTTTATTCGTAAACACATTCTTAGTTCTACAATAAATTGATGATTTATGTAGAAGTACATGTGTATCTGTGACAATGCAGAACTTGGCTGAATGTAGAATTAATAGAATAATCAGGATAACTTATGTTTTTTTTTTTGCCACCACTATGGTGTCCTGGATATGTCAAATATCTAAATCGCAACCGGCGTTAACTTCTCGTACAAACTTACTTGTTTAATGTCTACATGAGTTTTGCTTTTAATGGGACATATTATAAGATACATACAGGTCATACAGGTTATAAAATTTTTGTCCCCTTACAATTAATTGGATTTTTACCTATCATATTTATCTTTATTGACATACTTTACCAGCTGCTCTCTTCACTACATAATAAACGATACACGCAATAATTTATCAGCATGTTATGCATTGAGCACGTGTTCCTGTTACCAAGAATCGAGAATATGGCCAGCATGGCAACTTCCTCGTTTTCTTACTAATAACTTTCGTGTACGTACGTTAAATACCATCGCTTTTAATTACAGCGGTACATCGATACTGTTCGGACTCAGAGATAGCGACAGAGCTAATTAGAAAAATGTTTTTAATTAAGTTAATTCCGCGGGCATTGCTCATAATTACCAGTAACGCCAAGGTGTGCTTTATTTATGCTTTTTGTTTGCCGTAATTCACTGTATAATTGCGATCCGTGATGAACTCTGATAAATCAGCTGGGTGCCCGTGAATTGGGAACGAAGGGCGGTTATAGTGGATTTGGGTATGGGTCTTTTATGGTAATTTTATTATGGAAACTGGTAATATATTTATATAGCGCCTTGTCACGAAAATATAATTATGTACATCTATACGGATCGGAGCGCCCAATTTTGAACAAAACCAGCGCAAGAACAGGTGGAAGCATTATAAGATGAATGAAAGATATATGAAGAGTATATAGTCATAAAAGTGTATCCAATTTGAAGACTGGATGCAGTTTAACTGGAGGTACCACTAGAATCTAGTTCTCGTGATAATCGCTCATGACAGGATCTGCTGTGGAATTTGCTTGAGACAAATAACGATAGTTTACATAGTCACGTTCAATTTCTTTTTATTTTTTTGGTCCTTTCTAGTCGGAGTTATAAGCAATTTTCTGAGGAAAGTTTTGAAACTTGCCAACTAGTTTTGTTGTCATATCGTATTTTTGTACAGCTCTCAACTGCTGCATCGAATATGTTTCAAATTGAAACTTGACATAAAATAAACTGGAAATTTTGAACACGTATGGGACACAAAAGTGGAAGATCACAATATAAATTGGTAAAAATCATGAACACAAAGAACATTGAAATATAGATGCTGCTGGCAATACTGCAATACTGAACTGGGTTAGCCACAACAAATTTCTACACCATCAACAATGTTCAAGTATATGAAACGGCGTCGATATGAAGGAAAAAGTTTGATGGACAATTTAGCAAGATGGCATGGAAGGGAGACGGATAAGCAATTGACTGTGGAAAAAGAAGAAAAAGAAATTATGGTTATTGCAAATGAAATAAACAACAAAATTAATATTGATTAATAACAGAACCATTCTTAAAAAGAACATCTTACTTCTTCTTACCTTGCTTGTTCACTATCAATTCACTTTTTCATATTCCCGTTGGATGTTTGACGACATTTAAACTTCCTGACTTAAAGCTGAACCAACTTAAAGGGCCTGGCCGTTCAAGATCCATGAGAGAAAATGCACAAGTATGAAAAAAACATGGTTTGTTTCTTCTCCAATCAAAATGGTTGAATCTACACTTTCTTTCGATTGGAAAACCTTAAAAAACCCCTAAAAACCATAAAAACCCACTATTTTTTCAAATGCGAAGGTATTTGCCTTTAAATGACTTCTCATACAAGGAGCAAATGGTAGAAGAATGGCATTTCCACAATAACGCACCTAGAATTAATCCCTACTCTCTCCCAAAAGTCTTGTCCCAATGTGGTTCACTAGAATCCGCATACAACCATCGTAAGGGAGCAGTAGTCGCTGCCCGCTGGGTTGTCTTCAGTTTCCTAACCTTTTTTGTTTGTTTATGCTGACGATTTGTTTACTGACTCTGTTTGAAACTTTACGTGAGAAAGAGTGGGGGTAATGTAAGGTACGTGGGGTGGCAAAGCAGTCCCAAGAAGAAGCTTCAACTTGAGTCTTATTACTTCCTGTTGACTGTTCATATCAAAACCGCCACTCTGGTCGCCCTAAAAACACGGCAAATATAAAATTCATCAAAACCATAATGTGGTGTACAATTGTTATTGTTTAATGGGAAATAGTATATTGTGTACCAAGCCGAGAAAGTGATACTAATGTAGAGGAGTGACTGTGTGACGACGGCCTGATCTATCGGGGATGTGTGAATCACGGACAGCGACCGGTCTCGGCAAAGGGAAGAACATGAATCATTATCTAGAGTTGTGATACGATACAGTTGTGTATCATATTAACGTTAGATTTATCAGTTTAGTATATTATTAACCGTAGTTGCTGTGTATTAGTGCGTACCCGACTACACTAAGAAATGCACAGGTGAGCATAGCGAGCCTGGGCACTTCTTGAGGCCCGGAAAATCACTGGTGGGTATATTGTGTACAATTATTTTCGTTGCTGGCGCTGAAAAGTGTTCATTACACACCTGGCGGGCAAATAGCATCTTTCGTGTCACCATGGAGACGTGAAAATGACATTTTCGCATAGTGTAAGATAAAAAAGTCTTTGCAGGCGGAAAAATAGTATCAAGCATGGCACCATGAAGGTTTTCGTCTGAAAATAGATTTTTTTGCATTATTGCTCCTTAAGACTTTTTCTTATTTTTTGTTGTAGTCTATGCACTTTAAATATGAGACTCATTTCACTCCAACACTAGGAAAATTGTATGGACTTGATCGAATTTCCAAGCAAACTTTCTAATGATAATCAGATCTGCATTTGTGAAAAGTCAAACAAAGTTAAACTCAAAATGGAGAGTGGAATCAAAAGTGTATGGAATTTGCCTTTAATATTGAAATGTTATAGTTAGATGACTACTCGCATTCACTACACCGCCCAAACGTATAATCGTGACAGTACACGATCATAATATTCTCTGGGCAACAATAATTTCGCTGCCATCTTGATCGTGTGTCGCCAGGTTGACGCCCATATGTCCAACTATATGCCATACCACTATATGCCATAAGAGCGCCGCCGCCGCAATTACGTTAATAAAGTACATAATTCGACCGCTCCTCGCGCAGCGTCGCTCCCTCCGCACATACTCCTTTGCCTGTTTTCGCCGCCGATTGGCGCTAGCGTCGCGCCCGTGCGAAAAACAAAGCAATCTTAATACCGGAATTATGCAAATAATTGATAATGGCCCGGACGCCATGGTTACCGGCGCGGCCGCCAGAGGGAGCCGTGTAATTACCGAGACCTGTCGGCGCCGCCGCGAATTAAAATTTCAACATTTATAAATTCATTCTCAAATCTCGAACTGGAATCTCTCGCGTGACGCGCCTAATGATCCGTAATTACGGCCTACTTAGCCCAGGGACTTCACCCTAGGCGATGAAAAACGAATGGAAATCATTGAAACGTTTCTATACCGTTTAATCAACAATCGAATTTGTTCGAAGGTGATTGCGAACTATAACTGAGCATGATCGGTGGAGAAATTATTTCTACATAGATAGCATTTTGTGTCTCCAGCTGTCATGAAATTATTTGGTTCTTTGGCGAGCTTGCTCGTGCTTTAGCATAAACTCATCAACCCATCCCTATGCGCATGCAAAATGCGGCTGAGATAGGAACACTAAGGCCGGGGTTTTCAGTTTAAACAACGTTTATGGTGAGTTTTGTAGCCAGCTTTTCGTAGCCGCAACGAAATTTAACGTCTTAACTTAACAAGTTAAAACACATAGGGAAACCGTATATTGGTTTAGACAGCACTGGGATTAAATTAACATTCCCTAAAAAAGGACGTAATGTTTTACTTTCAGGTCGTTCCCTAATTTGGAGCCATTTATCGGAGGATCATTAAACTACTAACAAAATTGTATCCAATGACTTATTTACAATGAAAATTAAGATGCATTTCACAGGGACAAAACAGGGTGTCGCGAGGAAACTAATAATATTACATTAATAACATCCGGAGGGGAAGACAGAAGACCATGTGCCACCAAACTTTTCGAGCAAATCACAAGATTATTAAATTGTATTCAAACAGAATTATATAAAATATTTATTTGACAAAACAAGCATAAAAACTACACAGAGATACAAGGATCACCGATGAGGATGGTTTTTGTTGCCATTCATGTTTCAAAACAAACATTTTGCGGTTTATATCTGACAGTTTCTACTGCGCACCCACCTGCGCATGGTTGCGTTAAGCCGTCCAGGAATTCTTAATTTCTCTCCATTAGGGCTATACCGAGCTTAGGTCTCTAGCTAAACTAATAGCTAAACTCATTTTATGGATAAAAGTAGCATTACAAACCCCGCCATTAGATATATAACTGAGCAAATTATGAAGAACGATCACAGTACCAGATCTTTGGGCAGACCGCTAACACGCTGGATAGACTCCTGGACCTCAAGAAATATAGTTGGAAACACAGGCCGTCTTCAAAATTAAAATACCAACATAAGCACCGGTCAGTATCAGGCTGTTATAAAACTAAAAAAAATCTCTTCATGTTGAAAATTCTTTTTTAACTATTTTACGTCGGCCTATTTCTGCAAGTTAGACCAATCATCGACACTGAGGGCAGGCTACACACACCCAGGAATTTTGTCGAACTGAAGGAGTTCCAACCTCCAGTAAGAGTTCTTTAACATGCACTTCGCATCATGACAGCACACTGGACCACCGGCTTTGTTTCCTCATCCGATGGAAGGCGGCATGCAAAGGTATTTGTTCCCTGCCTAAAATACCAGGACAGTCGATTTTAGCCCGAGCCGTGAATCGAACCCGGGCCACCAGCGTAGATTGCAGCCGCTCTATCCTATACGCCATCGACCCCCCCAAAGAAAAACTTAAAACCTAATGCCTATTTTTAATAACATTTGAAATTTTGATTGGTCTTCATTATATTCAGGATAATGTAAAAAATCATCTGGATTATTACATTCCATAGTAATATTGGAACAAGTGTTACACCCTATTAGTATGCTAACACCAAACTGTTTTCGATCTATTATCGAGATAACCTGTTGAGTAACTGAGGACCGTAGAATTGTTCCAGCGCTCAGGTACAAAGCCCCATTTCTTAACTTTGTTGTTGTCTTGTGGATTTCGGTATCTAACTGAATATGTGTAGAAGACACATAATTTCAACTATACCTTTGCAATTTGAAATGCGGTTAAACCATGCAATAAATGTTACTTAATTAAGTATAAGACTATTATTTTAGTACCAGCAGAAAACCCGATGAGAAGAAATTTTAATTTTAATAAGCAAGAAGAAATTTTAATTTTAATAAGCAAAACTTACCGTGTACTTGTTACATATTTTAATAATGCGTATATTCACTTTAAAAACAGCATGTTGTCAACAAGGCATCAAGTGGACAGGTTTTAAAATTTGATCCTGTGGGATTACAGCAAATTCAGTCTGCACCCCAAAATGCATTTTTATATCAGCGTTTGTGGTAGCATAGGTAATACCATTTTTTTCTAGAAATTGTCTGAAATCTTGAAGAAATCTTTTGCAATAATTCAGTATTGGCATGAATTAAATAGGAAAATATTGATAATCGACATGGCTTCATAAAAGAATATTTGACAACTCGCACTAGGTACTTATTTACTCCACTTGCCTCAAACTCAAAAAAAGACTCAAATATTTTTTTGGTTGTCCCAGTGTAATCAGCAGTAGCATTTCTTTTTAATGTTAAATAATACTATTGATGTTATGCTTTACAATTTCCGGAAAACAAGAATGAAAACATTCTAGATACGAAAAACTTTGCAACTAGTTATTATATTCTTCAATTTTATCAAATCTGTATGAATTCAATCACCAATATCAGTAAATAAAAAACATGTGTGACATAATTTAAATTGAACCAGTTTGCGGCGAATTTTTCCAGACAAGGTCGCATTTTTTTCCCGAACATGACAAGTCGCCCGATCTGCCAACACTACGTTCGAATACCAGAAACTCTAAAGGAAAAAAAACCTGTAGTTTGAATCAAAATCGGCTTTTCAGATGGCTCTCCCGCCTAGCAGTGTGAATACCGGCCTGGCCGAGTGAATACCGGCCTGACTGAGTCAACACCGGACTGGCGAAGTGAATACCGGCCAGTTGGCAACCCACGAGCCTATCTTAAGAGGAAAAGGAGGAAGAATGAGACAAAAATAGAGGAAATAATAGTAAATAATAAATATAGCTTAATCAAAGGCAATACAATTCCATTCATGTTTGTTTGCCCACCCCAATCAAGCCTTGTCCACCTAATATTCCTTCAGTTTAAGTAGCGGTAGCGGTTGTCTCTCGACAACATACTGCAAGATGAAAATTATGGTCGATATCAGATGCCTATGCTGCAATATATAGAACGTCAAATTCTAGCCCGGCCACAAAATTTACCATAAGAAGATTGAGGTTGGGTTAAATGCCAGTTGAACCCCTAAACTGATACAGATATCTTGAAACCTCGCTATATGGTTAAAATTGGCATTAAAAAAAATTGATATGGCCAAACATATAACTTTATCATACTATACAGCATAGTCAAACAGTGTCAAACTCTGATGTTTTGACAATATTATCAATGGAATCAAAATATCTGTCAAATCCTAGCTAACTAGTTTTAATGCAGACACGACCGTTCTCGATCAATTAGAATTTGCTCATGCAGCGAAACAATTAATTTGACCAAAAAATGTCATAGAAATAAATTGTACAAAATTTCCTCTACTTTAATTTATTATTTAACTATTTTGACGAAATTACTGAAACGGCGGCTTGTGTAAAGTGTAAACCTCCAGTTCCTTATCTTCTGGGTAGGAAGTTGTAGGTTACTGAAGAGATCCGTTAATATGGTAAGATGCGTCAAAACATATTGACCCACCCCGCATATCACAATTAAGAGAAGTCAGAAGTTTGTTTCGATAAAGAATTGTACAATAACAATGTCACTAGAGATTTATCAATTGAAAATATGGTAGCAGTATCCATAGTAAAGAGCATTTAACAAAGAACTGCTTGAAATACATGCTGTAAGTTTTAAATTATTGGCAATGGTTACATAAATACGGAGATTCTTTCCCTAAAATTTCCTCACGGAAAATAAGAACGATCTATTTACATTATATGATGTTGACGGAAATTACAGCACGCCACATTACGCCTCTAATATTATTCCCGGACCATAACTCGAGCAGATCTAACGATATATTAATACGCCTATATACGTCGGGCTGGGTGATCTCTTAATCTCTCACAAACAGGAAACATTAAAGTCGACGCGGTATGTGCGGCTTTTACGATGGGGATACGCGATGAGGTTGGCTAGATTGCAAAGTCATGTACCGTCGTCATGTTCAAATGGCAGCCAGCCTCTGTGTACTGAACCTGCGAGGACCATTAAATTTAAATTGAATCATCATTGGATTTATAGATGTTTTGATAACGGAGAGCGCTTTCAGCATGTAGCTAGATTGTACATGTTATAGGGAAGCTATAAAGATAATAGAAGATTGATAGTATGCGTACACTGTTATGTAAAGTTCTATTAAAAAAAAAAGCGTACAAGTAGTAAGCACAGTTTTGGCTAGATTGCCATATTGTAAACCTATCTTTTAATTGTTGTTACTTAGTAACCTGTAACTACAAACACGATGAGAACTGAACTTTGTCGATATTCTTTCGAGGATTTTATTATTTTTTACCTCATTTCTTAGCCAATCGTTACCAATTACTACAAATACAACTCACATAATTTTATTCATGAATTAAAAGAAAAAACCATTAACAGTTTAAGAATATTGTTTAAATACAACAAAATATTTTAATATTTGGTCACCGCGCCGTTTCTTGCAATCACTTCATTTAATCTACGGGGCATTGAGTGAACAAGTGCCTGGGCAAATGTTTCATCATCGCTTAAACTTTCCCATGTGCTTTCCACAACTTCCAATAGTTCATCTGCAGTACGAGGCCTAATGTTCAACTTGGACATTTCTTTTGCCATGCGGCCCCAAACGTTTTCTATGCAGTTGAGGTCGGGGCTTCTGGCAGGTGATGGTAGCGTCTCTACATTATGATTCCTCAGCCACTGTGTAACAACGTTGGCTGTATGCACAGGGCAATTGTCCTGTTGGAAGATAAAATTATTATCACACTTGACGGACCGAAGGCAACATCACATATTCAAGAATATTTTGATAATTTTGAGCATTGAATCTATTCTCAATGCGCCAACATGTTCCTAGACCATGATAAGAAATCCATGCCCATGTATTAATCGAAAACCTTCCACTTCTTTCGATGGCATTGATATACTTTTCTTCAAATCTAGTTCCGCGTGGACGGTAAACACGAACATGTCCGTCATTAGTATTTTGGAACATTTTTTCGTCGCTGAAGACCACATTTTCCCAAAATTCTAACTGTCGATGACTGTAATTTAAAGCAAACAACAAACGGGATTGTTTATGCTGTTCGGTAAGTTTTATCTTATTGGCGGCCACACAGTTATTGATATTTGATTTTTTTACTCTTCGACATACCGTAGGTTGTGATCCCGGAAAATGTGTGTTAACCATGGCATCTCTAGCTGTATGAAATGGATTTTGCCGTAAATAATTTATAAGATGAGTGTCTTCGATGTGGGTAGAAATCTTTGGACGACCAGAACCTGCTTTCCTTTGTACAGTGCCCTCCAGCTCCCAACGCCTTTTCATCTTGAACACAGTGTTTTTATTCAACTGAAAATCTTCAGCCACTGCCCTTATAGACCACCCTTCTTCCAACTTAGTAACGATTCGCGCTCTCGTTATCGGTGTTGTTTGTCGCGGCATAATTAAATTATAAAAAGCAATTTGCACACATTTGACATACTAAATGTCAGAAATATGTTTCCTTGGAAACGATTAATAAATTATCCCTTTTACAATAGCCCTCAATACGTGTACGCTTATTTTTTGAATAGAACCGTACATTAATTTCCAGTTATATGATTTATACATGGTAGCGCCGAAATCGATAAAACATGATTGTAAATTCGTCATTCACAGACAGGCGTGAAAAATTATGTCTTTCAAATGACCACAATTGTTAGGCCTCACAACGATGGCAAATGTTGCGCAAAAATTATCTTTTTTATACAATATTGTTTTCAATTACTAACTAGTTGCTGGCTCACGTGGACGTGTTCATTGAGATATCTCCAATGAAAACAATCCTGTGCTGTAAGGTCTGGCGAACTGCTGATATCGGGGAACCTCGATATCACACGGTTGACAAAATCGTCCCATGAATAGTACACTAGTTTCGCGAGCAGTTATGGCAGTGGTTCCATTTTCCAAATTTTCCAAAAAATGCATTATGGCTCATTTTATCATCCAGTATAGCCAGGGATGTAAAAGCGTAATTTACCGCGTAAATCACCAAATTAATTACCGTAATTAATGGTAATTTACCATTTTTTTAATTACCGTAATTTACAACTTCAATTACCGATGGTAATTTACCGAAAATTTTAATTACCCTTGGTAATTTACCGAAATTTATAAATTAATTTCAAAAACCTTCCATCACTACATGCATGAATGCACCCCACCACTCCTAAGCAGTCGACAAGTGCACTGTTGTTTGTGCTTTGCCTGGGAGGTACTTAGGGATGTAAGAGCGTAATTTATCGGGTAAATTACTAAATAAATTACCATAATTAATGGTAATTTCCGTATTCATAATTACTTAATTCAGCACAGTCAATAAGTGCAATTTTAAATCAGAAACCATTTACCTACTATCAAATTCATGATTTAAAGAAATGTTCTGGTGATCCGGATAAAAAGTGATCATTGTTTGTGAAACCTGGCGTTGTCGTTTTGTGAGTACGTAATAAATTACAGTATTTTATACTATAATTATGCTGTTAGACTGTCCATTTTAAAAATTGCTGGTATAAGAAGTATTTTTATTTGGATCATTTTAATAATGAACTACTACTATTAAATCAGGAAGTCATCAGCGATTGGTGGTTATCTACAATATAATGACTTATAACACTGTACCCAATACTTTTTTTTTACATAACTTACTGTCATCGGTAAGTTATCATTTTGAATTACCCGGTAATTTAAGAAAATATAATTTACAAATTGCATTTTTTAATTACATGGCAATTTAAATTTGAAAGTAATAATTTTTTACGGAAATTTAACATTCTTTAGTCAGATTGCTAGTTATCTACAAAATAATGACTTTTATTTACCAAACATTTTTATTAACATAACTAACATTCATAACCTACAGTGATCGGTATTAACGCCGCCGCCGGTTTAATTTATCATTTTGAATTTTTAATTACCCGGTAATTTAAAACAGCGTAATTTACCATTTTGAAACTACTCGGCATTTAATATTTGAAATTAATAATTTTAATTTCAACGGTAATTTACGGATAAAATTAATTACCGTAATTTAACATCCCTGACTTCAACATCCCTGACGGCAACACAACTTGCTATCACGTTTGCTTTTATGTCAGATATTTCAAGCAATACAGTCACGTCAATAAGCCGACAACCATTAAGACAAATACACTAAATCAACAAAATTCGAGCAGTTTTGTCACTCATAACGACAATATGAGTAAGCTTCATTACTGAGGTCAAGCAACATGATGATGCGACGGAAAGTATTTCTAACCGTAGAAAGCGAGCATATACAATCTCCCAGCATCTTAACTAGGGGTGGAACGGATCGGGGATCGGCTGGATAACCAGATACCGGATATCCGGCCATTATATAACACCGGATTGGCCGAATCTTTACTGCAGATTGTTTAAATTTTCAAGATTAAGACTGCTTACACACGTAGACGCTGTATGCGAGACGCGCGCGTCTGAGATTCAGCTAATACATGTGTTCAAATAGAGCCTTTCATACGACGACGCGCGACGGATACAGCGTCGCGATACTGAATTTTCGAATTTCAACTTTTCAGTCGCCTGCTACGGAATCCGTGACGGGATACCGATTTTGCAGTGCAGTATATGGAGCCGTTCAGACGCGCATACTACCGCGCGAAGGTGTCAATCATAGCATAGGCGTGTGGGGATGGGGTAGGGTTAGGCAGTAGGTACATTTTAGTCTGGTAAAATGTGTCGTCTTTTCGGTGGCATACTTTTTCGCCTAACGGTGATTTCCTTACACAATTTGCTCTCTAAAATGTTGTACAGCGCATCAAATGACTTCATTGACATCCGGGAACAGTTAAAAAATGTTGATGGGTCTTGTTGTAATTCGCGAAAAAGTCAAATAAACATTCCTTTTTCTTCCCTTACTTTGACTATTGGATGAACCCACACAATCCTCCTTTTTCATTGCAAGCCGCCAAAACATTATACACACCTCTCTACATCCATGTCTATCGTGCACGGCACTGTAGTCGCAAATTGCACAAAACAGCTGGCCGCCTCGCATACAGTATCCAATAGTATTTGCGTCGCATCTCATCCGAATTCCGTATCACGGATGCTGAATTTCGCATACAGCGTCTACGTGTGTAAGTAGTCTAAGTGGGCTATTACAAAAAGTTTCAAAAAGTACTATTTTGAAATACATAAAACAGAGATTATTGAAACAGAAGAGATCATGCATACAGTCTGCAGACAGTTTTTATCCGATCTCCATATTTTCGTAGGTTTTCGTAAGTATCATTTGACTGAGTGTTTAAAATTAGAAACTTGTACTGCAAAGAATATTTGAAATATAACGTGTACTCTGCATGTGCTATGAAGTTTTAAAGGTAGTTTATGGCACTTGGGTGTAAAAATTCAAAACTTCATTTTTTCAGTATTCAGGTTTTTGTATAGGGTTTTGGACAATTCTGTTCTGGATGACAATTACCAGTAAAAATATTCGAAAAATATCCCTGATAGTATTTCTTATTTTTTTCCAATAATTTTGTTATTTAAGGGAGCTTGGCATTTGAAAGGAGCAGACATTCGCAACGATGAGGCCATTAGTGTTTCATTTCATAAAGTGAAAAAGTTGAAATCGAATAGAGAAAGGTAAGGGTGTTACACTCTTAACTGAGACTCTGGAAGACAATAAATTATCATTCCTGGCAACAGGGATATAAAAATTAAAATAAAAAGCACCTGATTCAATTTGATAATGCCACGAAGAAATCGCATGTGACAGAATAATCTGGCAATAATGGTGAAGACAAAATTACACCTTTTTTTCCAATCATGTCGATTATTGAGCAATATTTATCAACTTCAATGACTACCATTTGTACAGAGCAATTATTTTCAACATACAAGTTTTATTCAAAGCAATGCAGACAAATTTTTCTTTTTACGAAAATGCTAATTGCTACTGGAATTCATTTTTGTTTGTCGATTATTTCACGAATGAAAAAGGTCCGCAGCACTATATTGGATCGGCCGGATTCTTAAATCAAAATCCGGCCTGACCGAATATCCGGCAAACTGGCCGGATCGGTCAGATAATCCGGCCGGACCGAGTATCCGGCAATCTGGCCGGATCGGCCGGATTATCCGGATCGGCCGGATTATCCGGCCCGGCCGGATATCCGTTCTATCCCTAATCTTGAGCGGCGGGTATGGTGTGCCTCTTTAGCCTGACGATCCGCCCAGCCAACGATAATCATATATAAAGACCATCAATATTTGCAAGACTTATATGGAACTCAAATTGGATCCCGAGGACTGTATTATTATGAAATCATTATGTTACTGAGCAACATAATAAAACATCTGGGGTAGTTATGTTGGTAATCCAGCGACTAAAGGGGCCAGTGGTTACTTTTTGTGAATTTATAGCGCCTGAAACCAATGCCAGTGGAATTTCAAAAACTTTGTTTATATCCACTGTCCCCACAGATATCAAAAATATACAATTTTCAATTGTCTTTATATAGGAAATTTGTTTGTCAGGCCACACTATTTAAGCAGATATGAATTCAGAATATTAAGTTCCACTCCCAATTTTGGCGAAAAAAATTAACCATATAATTTGAAAAACAAAAGTTTGATGTCTACTTTTGTTGTCAAAAGTAAAGTGGCCCTGAGAATTCTTCCACAAGTTTATACTATGGAATAAGTCATTATGATGATCAGCAACTTCTCTGTTATGGCTTGTTTTCTTTCTATACTCCCCACATTTACTGTGGTGAGGATATGTTGAGTTTGCCACAACATTTATAACACCCTAAAGGAGGCGTGGCAAATACATATAGACTTATGTATATTTATTTGAACAGCATGGAAAACTGAATCGATTTAGCTATGTCCGTCTTTCCGTCTGTGTACACGATAACTGCCGTAATTTTGAAGTAATTCATCTGAAATTTGGTATACAAGTTTATCTCTTAAAAAGTAAGTTCGTGAATGGGCAAAATCGGTCCACTTGTTGTTTCTTTTTTTTGTTTTGTTTTAATATTTTACGGTAGGGGGTATTTTAACTTCAGCACGACTGAAGATAATTTTCTTACTAGTTTTTTATTCAGCCTGTATGTATTGAGCTTGAGTATTTAGGTCAGACCTATGACCTAAAACGTCATGTCTTTGCTGAAATCACATATATTATTAGTGGGAATCAAATGCCACGGTACCGCTGACCATAGTGACCATTAACAGCACGAAATAATTTTGACGTCATCCTAAAAACATCTGCTACTCCTCCAAATTAAACATCGTGGCAACTATGAGTCGGTGAGTATGTGTGGTTGTTCACGGACGATATGAGCGTTGTCTTCGCCCCAAACAGACAGGCTCGCTTATTTACAAATGCACATATGCCCAAATGGAGTTCATCACTAATTATCGTCTATTAATTATCATAATCTGAGTTTCGATATTGCGGTGTTATACTCCTGACGCTTTTGGAGATCTCTCGACAGAACATGACGGATAAAATAATTTAACAATGGAAACTTGGTTGGTCATTTAAACCCACGGATATTTTGTCTTCTGGATATAAATGGCAGCATGATATAGCAATAAATGATATAGCAATCAGCGAGCTACATATTATCCATCCTGTACAATAAGGTTGATATTCTTTAAATAAAATGCCAACAATGCTAACAATGTAGTGTACTTTCCAGTTTTGGCTGCAACTGCAACCTACCATCATATCTAAGCAGCAAGCATATTATGCTTCATGACCTAAGAACTACTGAAGCCGGATGAAGTGGAGATTTTGGTGAGTGATTCAAATGGATGACGAAAATACCAAGAAGAAAGCATAAAGAAACCAAGCATTGAGTGAACGGAGTAGAGAATGAAATGTGGTTTCCCATAACCGATGGACAAGATGTCTCCACCTAACCATTTAATTTAATACGCTTTGGAGTGAAAGAGCTCGCGCACGATACACGGCCGTTATGGCAGCTTGGCACGGAATCTAAAATTACACGTTTTGTTAATAAATAAAACACAGATACGTTCCCTTTTTATTTTCTCTTCTTGTTCTTCGTCTGCGACCGCCATTATGTAAGTTTTAGCGTAATTACGCTATATCGGTTTGCAATATACGGTCCGTTTTTTTCCCGTATAATTCCGACGAATTATCCTGTGGCGAGTGGATTTTTCTTCTCGCCCACCAAATTAGGCCAAATTGCCGATCGAATCAAACGCCGAGCTGTATAATCAAGTAGGCTAGACGCTCTCTGGCGCGATAGGCCCACGATTTTAAAGTAAATTGCAACATTATCGCGATTTGTACTGTAATGGGATTGCTATCGGTACCCTCCAATCCAATTAAGCAAGTCGTGTTTCGCAGACCACCATCAAATTTTCACCTCAATATGCATAAAAGGGATTTATTTTATTTGATTAACCATGAACCCAGAATAAAATTCTGATATAAACACGCACAACATAAAACAATATCAATTTAAAGGGGCCCCAAGTGGCTCAATATAACGAAAAATAATACTACTGGGAACTCTAAAACCGACTACAAATATTAGGATACAAAAAGAAAGTTGCAAATTCTTAGGGGTTCCAATATGGATAACGCCTTTGTACAGTAAACACTGCAACTACAACTGAATAATAATATCACTTAAAATGAAAACAAAACTTGTGATTAAAACACAGCCGTCTCAAATTGTAATACATATTTTCGGATCGGTATCGACTATGCCTTGAAATAGGGGCTACATGACATCAGTTCCGCCCTCATAATGTCAGATTCTAGTAGTGTTGTTGGGGCAGGCAGTCGACGATAAAGTAAAGATTTTTAGAAAGTGGGGCCCTCAATTTGAATAAATTGAAAACAAATTAACAAAAATGTTTTTGCGTTTGTCAGTTTTCAATCAAATGTTGTTCTCTCTCGGAAACGAGGCTTGGTCCAACATTTCATAGCAATTAGTTGGCTGCTGATGAGTTCAGTCTTGTAAAGATCATGGCTGTTACGGCGATGGCCTAGCTTTTTATGTGTCAAATTGTGTAGAAGCAAAAATATCGAATTTATTAATAATAATAATAATAATAAGTCCGATGCTGAGTATAATATATTTATTAATTTAAAGTTGTTTCTTTTTTTCCCGCTCCAAAGATCAAATGTTGTGTTGTTGGGAACATTCGAATCAAGTAAAAACTATTTCATCCTTGAAACGTCAGCAAGGATGAAATAGTTTTTATTTGATTCGAATGCTCCCAACGCCATTAAACCAACACAATATTTATTTTTTTTTAATCTATATCGTCTGTACCGTTACGTATTAGATCATATTGTAACATTTACTATTTGTTTCCAAGTTCTCCAGTACTGTGCCAATCTTCGCACGTCATTAAGTGCAATATATGTGTTGATTACAATTGTATTAATTTACTATTAATTTCTTCGTTTATGGTGAGTTGGTTCTTTTTCATTCTTTACTTTACTTTTATTCTTTTCGCCCTTCTATGGCCTCATGGTCTTTTTATCCATTGTGTCCTTTTATTTTTATCCTTTTACGTAGTTTTAATCTTTGCTCATTTTATTGTCATTTTTGTTGCTTTCGTACTGTTTGTAAGAATAATCGTTTTTGTCATTTATCACCGTTTGATCCTTCTCATCCTGGTTACTCCTCTACGTCATTTTCGTCCTATGTGAAATATTCTTCAATATTGTCCTTTTCGATATTAAGAGTCCTTTTGAGTCCTTTCGTCATTTTAATGTGTGAATTAGGTATTTTATGTTACTTTTTACTTATTAGATACGTTATTTCTTTGTATTTATCCCTATTTGTAATGTTTTAGTTTTTTGTTTTCCTCCTTTTATTATTTTGCCCCATTGAATCTTTTTTCTATTTTGTCATCTACATATCTTTTTCGTCCTTTTTATCTATTGTGCCGTTTCCAAATTGTTTGCCGTTGGGGCCGGTTAATTACATCCTTTTGTCCTCCGTTTTATGTGTTTAATCTGCATGGTTTAACCGTTTACGTGAGGTTTATCGAGTTCGCCCTTTAAAATCAATTTGGTCTATTTGTCCTTTACGTCCTTTTTGCGTTTCGTTATTTTTAAGCATTGCCTTTCCGTATTGTTTCTCCATCACATCCTTCCTTTTGACCTTTACATCCTTTTGTTGTGTGCATTTTTCGTTTTCTTGCAATTTTTCCATTCCGTCGATTTTGTAATTTCCTTCCTTGTTGTGATGGAACTTAAATATCTAACTCAATAAAAAGCAATACTTGACATAGGTACCAATCGATGATGTGTTGACCATAGTGTTACAATAATTCACTAAATTGTCAATCCGGAGAAAAATCAAACTATTCTAGTTGGCCCAGGATCTTATAATATGTGGCTGTAACAAAATTAATTATAATTAATCATATGATGCCCTGCTTCTAGAAGGTGGTATCCAAAAGCACATCTACACACAGAAAAGTGATCTCTCGAACGAAGAGAGAATTACTTGGCTGAAGTAGTTGGTAGGTTCGTATGTACGCGAGAGATTATTGACTTCAACCAAGAAATTTTATTTCTTGGAATAATTACTAGATTTAAGAAAGTGGTTACTCTGGTGAAGTAAGTAAACAGTCTTCAATGAAGTGTATATTTTTATTCCCGGCAAATATTTTTTGCTACTTAATGTAAGAATTTTAAAGATTTGGCACTAATACGTTTTCTATTGCTAATTAACAAGATAGGTATGTTATATTTACTTACTTGTTCCAAACCGTTGCGTGCGTTACATCAAACTATTCCGTGTTGAAACGTTTATTGTACACTATAAGTAACAATACACATCCCCAATAAATCACAAGACACATCCCCTACGGGTACTTCGCTGTTGTTTTCGTACTAGGCTCCTTTGCGGTGCCAGCACCACGCGCGGGCGCGCGACCCTTGACAAAATCACGGTGCGCATATTTATTCCAGAGAAAGGGATTACTTGAAAGAAGTGAGAATTACTTCAGTTAAATAATTGGTGGGTGTTTATTCAGTAAACAATACTTATATTAAATGTCTTATATTTTCTTGGATCAAGTAACTACGCACTTAGATGGATTTACTATTACTTCGTTGGAAAAATTAACATTTTTGGGACGAAAAATTCAATTACTTCTTTCAATACAATATTGGTTCTTATAAAGAAAGAATTTACTTGTTGATAGCATTTATCTGCGAAATTATTTTACTGATATTGAGTATATACCTAACTTTCTACATCCAAGTAAATATGCATTTGAATCTAGGAAATAAATTAAAGAAATTATGTTTTCTCGTTCCAAATAATCACTTTTCTGTGTGTATGTTGTATATTTCTAAGTTCAGTTACTTTTTTCATTATGGTTTCTGATCAGATGTTGATGTTATCGCATAATTGCATATGATTTGGTACCCACCGCTCTTCAATTGTGTGTCCTCTTTCAACATGGGGAGTTTTATTTACAATTATTATTATTGTTATTATTTTATTATTTTTTTTTATTTAATTGGTACAGGTTTCTGTAGATTCCACCTTTAGGAGTCCTCCTAGCGTCCGTGGGAAGATTCAAAAGATATCTTCAATGAACTTAACTAATCATATATTGGTAGATTAACGGGAAATAATTAAATAAAAAGAAACTAAATAATTCCAACGTTGGCTCCTAAGAAAAAAAGTCCAGAGTAACTTACTATAGCGGGGTTAAACATAAATCTGAACGGGCCATAAGCTGTAGGTGAAACAGAAACATTGGTTATATTATATTACTTTGTCTACTTATTCTAAACCCCATTTATATCAGGGGAAATCCATGACCTAAACCAACCAGTGCACACAATAAGGCAAAACAACTATATTCACCCGCTATTTTTTGCAACACATTTCCCAGCATTGCCCATCTGACAGCGTCATAAGGGCCTTATATTCCAACATATTACATCTAAAATCTTTTCAATTTATTCATCGCCATGAAAGAGCACCATAATGAAATTACGACGAATTTGACGCGAAAATTGCGGGTAATTACACGGTGGCGCTACTAGAACGTGCGTAGGCCCCATTCACGTCCACGTGAAGGGGGTGTAACTTCAGGGGGTTGTTTGGGGCAAACAAGGACCCGCGCCCGCCTCCCAGCATTCGCGCCCGTTTTTCGCATAATGGTGTTATCGTAGCATGCGTCGCTTATGACGAAGGTGTGTCCCCAGCGCCGCTGGAAACAGCTGCGGACGCAAGGCAAAACGTTACGTACGCGTGCTGTCCGCATGGTGTCGCCACCATCGTGTACGTCACGAGGGAAGGCGGACACCTCGTTGTCAAATAAAGGCCCTCTTTCGACTCTAATGAGTAGGCCGAGCCACCGGATATGAACTCGAAACGCTGTTACATAATGTTTGACATTTGTTGCGATTTAATGTATTCGTGATTTGAAATTCGTTCTTTTTTTCTTTCTGTCGTTGGCTGGTTGGTTGATGGGTGATGACAGGGTACGGGGTTGGGCAATTGAACGTATCGCGAGCTAATGATAAAGTTGGCGGTCCGTTCCTGTGTTATTAGTGATCGTGGATCTTGTAATTTTGCATGACGTGGTCAATGAGTTTGTTCTTCGGTTGGTGAATTATGAATGGAGCTGTGGAGCTGTGACATTTACATATTATAGTTCTTTCTGTCCCGTCCAATTCGATTATGTGAATATGCGGATTTTTTGATATATTTTATTAAACTGCTCTACAGAGTTGGACCCGTGTACCTTGGGGGCCCTGGTCTAACAGTGGATAGGGGTCTACCGAACTAATCCAAGTTTAGGTATTTTACAGCAACATACCATAGTAACATAGTAACCAACAGAAAGGTAAACTCAAATTCTTTGGCACAGAAAAAAGTAAAAAATACATGCCTGCCAAGTGAAAGTTTCCCTGACAGTGCGCAGAACGAGAACGAGGACGACATTCGGCGGCAGCGAGCGATAGCGTACGCGCGATGGAAGCAAAAGCTACATAATATTTCGTTTTTTATATGAAATTAAAAATATCTAATGGTTACACATCGAGAAAGTCAGGGGAGGGGTTTGATTTAACACATAAATAATTAAAATCGAGCAACTGGGAGCCGTTATATCCATAGAAAACACTAGATAAGCTGCGAGCGTTTGCTACGAACGCTTAAGAATTCAAAGACAAAGTAACCCCCTCCACTAAATGTTTAGTGCGCATCCTAATGTTTACATTTCTCCGAACGACTTCTGGGTGGCCGGGCTGTAATTGTTTTGTGCTTAATTTCACCTTCGAATGTGTAACCAAAAGGGGTAATAAAACTACGAAAATGTGGACACAACCTGCATGTAATTGGTCTGAAAACACACTGAATTTTTACATACGTTTGGTCGGTCGTGTCGGAAACGATCGGGAGCGGCAATACCCGAAGATAAACGAACATAGAAATGAGATAGAGTACATGTCAAACGAACATATAAACGAGACAGAATACATGTCAAAACAAATACTAACAGTAATACTGCCATAAAACTTTAAAAAAATATTTCTGGAGGTTATACGACCTGGATAATGTAAATAAAATAACGAATAATTGCTATATTTTTTAATGGTTGCTTAACAAAAGTGTTTAAATTAAAGTATTTCAGGTAATTTTACTTCACGTTTTCTCAGTTTTGTATGAACTTTTTTTCTCTTTCAGATTTAGTAGTAGTTGTTTTTTTTTTTTTCGACTAGCACCATTTTTAAATTATATGGCCTTACATGTGATTGATTATTTTCGACAAAACGTAAAATATTGATAACTCTGAGGACCGTGGATTTCGTGAAACGATAATTATTCACTTTCAATATTCGGTTGGTGTTTTCGATAGATTTCTTTACAAAATATACGAATTTGGGCTCAAACGGTTCCTATCAAGTCTCTGGAAAAAGTTTAGATATCAAAATGAAAGAAAAGCACTTTGGCATTTTTAAGAATTTCTAGCAACAGAACGCGTTAGAAAATTGAACAGAATGTAATAGTATATTATTCTATGAGCAAGTAATGTAAGCAATTACTCACGAGAACGAAGTTTGCAGCACGAGCCGTAGGCGAGTGCTGCAAAACGTTCGAGTGAGTAATTGCCATTACTTGCGAATGGAATACTATACTTTTTCTACGACTATACAATTTTTTTTAAATTAATTTAGTCCGTATTGGGACGGCGCGGCGGTGGCGCGGTGGTACGTATAGGTATTCTGATGTATGACATTATGTCGGTATTGCAGATTTTTTTCTGAGTGTCAATTATTGACAGCGAAGAAAAGATAACAAGGTATCTAACCTACAAAATGACAGATAATTATTATCCCTTGTTGGTGCGTATTGATGTATTAAATAAGTCACATTATTACACTTTTTGGGCGACTTAAATTTGTCGGCAAGCTCACCAAAATAGGCTATCAAAACATTTTCGGAAAATGAGCTTACATTTTTTCTGATTCGCCAATCCATAAACGCTTTGTAGGTTTTTTCGTATTTTGTCCTCTATTTTTCGTGCAATAAATTTAATGTGCGGATTTGCGCGGCTTGTATTACATCAGGTGGAGTACACATTCAGAATACATTTTTTTTATAATTATGATTAACGAATTACAGTAATTACTGTACACTGTACGTATGTGGTGGTATGTGGTAGTGTATTTCGTTAAAATATCTGACAGATTAAAATTGTTTGTAGCGCTAGTCGCTTAGCGACGTTGTCAACGCCAGACGGCGCAGGCTCTAAAAACACGATGAAATGAAAATCCGCGCTGTGATTGGTTCGTAAAGCCGTGGGGTATGAAATATTTCTCACGGCTCGCGGAGTGAGGAATGAAATATTTGCCATGTGTGTGGGGAATGGTTACTATTACTTATCATAAATTGCCATGATAATGAATGCATTCCTCAATAGGAGTAGAAAAAATAAATTACATTTGGCATTTATTTAAGTGGTATGCCCGGGAATCCAAACAGAACAAACATAACAATGCAAATACTTCACGCAAATTTTTTCAAATCATATCCAATGCAAATAAAGCTATCGAAAATGCCTATTCACTCCGCCAAAGTTAAGTTTTTCTAGAAAATTATTATAAGAAATGGACCGGTCAGGTGCCTGAATCACCATGCAGGCGATACGACCTGGGAACTGGTCCCGGACAGTCTTATCAGTACGAGCGTACCATGCAGACGTGTTACTGGATATTGATTGTTATAGAGATTCTTATGACAATAGTTTACTTATTAAAGCTCTATTTATATTAAACAGTGGATTATAATTTATAATCAACGGCTATTCTAACAAATCAGAAGTGGGATACCATAGTTAGAGCAATAATTGTGAAAATAACACCAATTAACAACAATGGCGCCCAAGAAAAGAACAAAGAAACAACTGGAAATGTCAAATCTACGAAGCTGAGAAAAGTACTTGAGATAATGGTATCAAGGTTATGTACTAGGGATCAAAACTGTTTGTTTTTGAGGTATTAGTGATGGTTAAAAAGAGATCTTATAATTTTGGTGAGTAAAAACTTGTCGAGATTATTATTTACAGTCAGTACACGACAAGAATATAGTACTGGTATGCATAATTGAGGTTTGCAATCCCATTTGCAAAACAATTATCAAATTTAAATCGACTTAATGTGTTGTTGTGTTTGTTTTTATACCGAGAGAGTTGCACACTGAAGTCGATGGATGCTGGATGCATTTTGAATGTAGCCGTGCTCCTTCAATTGTTAATGGGAGTCAGTATGATCGAGCGGTTTCTGGAGGATTCTGCTGGTACTGGATGCGAGCCCGTCGTATTGAGGAGCTGGGATGTTCTTTAACATTGGAAATGTATGCATTGTTGGTACCAGTGCCGAGACGGAGTAAGATAAAAACAAATATTTTGAAGGTTTCTGATTGATAATTATAAATCATGGTTGAAATAGTGAAATGCCTAAATGGTTTGTGTTTTATAATTACGCACTTGCTTGTTTTACGTAATGAGTTTATGTAATTACTGAAACATTTAGAAATGAAAGTACTTTTGCTGAGAGTATTGCAATTGGTGAATTTCGAGAGCTTACGCTTGTATTTCATATTTAGAAATATGACGGTGCTTTTTCCTGGCGTGTTATAAATGGAAAATCCTTGCTGTTTTGTAATTTCATCATGCTATTGGAAGTTATTATAGTTTGTGCTTCATAACTTAAGAATAGTAAGGTTATGTTCCTAATCATAATTTGAGAATTGAAGGTTTATGTTCTTGATGAATTGTAAATTGAGGATTGAAGTATTTTATGCCGTGTGGCTTAATTTGCGAATTGAAAGTTGATGATTGTCGTGATCATTATCTGAGAATTTGAAGTTTATATGTGTTTCGTTATAACAGTTAGAGGTTTGAAAGTTCTTGGTGTGTTATAATTAGAGAGTTGAGAGCTTTATGTTCTGTGGTTCATGGTTGATAATCGAAAAGTTCATGTGCTTGGTGTATTATAATTTAGAGTTGAGAGCTTTATGTTTTGTGGTTCATGATTGAGAACCGAAAATGTGCTTCATGTGTTATAATTAGAGAATGGGAAGTCCTTATGATTTCTCTATCATAATTTGAGGACTGAAGGTTTATGTTATTCATATTCCTATTGTAAATTGAGGATTGGAATACCTTGTGCCGTGTGTGGCTTGATTTGAGAGCAGAAGTGAAAGTTTATACGTTTTGAGTATCATAATAGCAGAATTGAAAGTCCTGAATGTTGTGTATTCAAATTTTGGAATTAAAAGAGAGTGTGTATGCTTTGCGCATAATTTGAGAATTAAAATTGATTGCTCTGCGTATGATAATTTGAGAATTGCGTTGAGGTTTATAACTAGAAAAATGAAATGCTTTTGTACTGTGTTCATGCATTAATGAAAGGAAGTAGACTGTTTTAACGCTTTGCATTTAAAGGTTGTATTTCTTTTGGTAAGCATTGTTATGAGAGCTATCGTATGTGGCCGTCAGATTGAAATGAACGCTGAATTCATGCTATCAAATCTAGAAATTAATTGACTGAAACGTAAAAGGCGGTGCAATTGTAATTGCTATATTTAAAGGGTTTATTTAGTGTTCTTCTTCAAGGGTTTCCGTAAACCAATAGAGATACAGAACAGTTATTGTTATTATTTATGCTATCGGATTTGATTGGGCGACTTGGTCTCTGTCCTGTTAGTGGTAGAGTCAAGGTGTTGACAGAGGTTCATCAGTTTTGTGACTTGGTCTCTATCCCGTTAGTGGTAGAGTAAAGGTGTTGACTGAGGTCTCATCGATGTGATGTTTTGGTCTCTGTCCCATCAGTGGTAGAACCAATGTGGAGACTGCGATCTCACCATTAATATTATTTTGTCTTTTTCATAGAATCTAGACTTAGTACTCTTACGAGCCAACATGTGACTGATTTGATGCAGTATTGTGTTAATATTTAAGCGTTTTGGAAATACGTTGCTAATATTGTATTCGCTTGGAGTTGATTGTGCTAAATCTAGCAGTCATGTGGAAAGCAGTGCGCTTGTTCAATGTTGTTTTCTATCGAATAATCACGGTGTGGCCATTGGGTATCCGTGAAAAAAATGACTCACTGGCCAAAAACCAATTAAATCACGCTAGAGGGCGCCAGTAATGTAATGTCGTCCAAAATCGATTTAGTTAGTGCTTATTTGACAATTTTCGACTATGTTCACCAATTCATAGCCACCTAGATTAATATACAAAAAAGTTATTTTTGCGGTGCCTTGGTGATAAAAATTGACGATCGATATGTTTTTGTGTTCAGAATGTCATCCTGATTGAAAATATCACACTAAGAATATAGGGTGCCATTTAAAATGTCAATAATGTCATTTCCGGAAAAACCGGAAGTCATATTATCCTCAAGAGTATCCAAATATTGACATTTTTTGTCTATTAACACATTCCCAAATTTCATTCGTCCAGCTTTATAAACAAAAAAAGTAAACGGGAGTACCTATGCCGTGGGTCACCCGGTATATCGTTATTATTTTAACGTCGCGAAAGAATGACCCATGGGCTGGTCACCCTATACCATAAGAAGTGGAAATGTATCAGATTGCTTCGCAAGCTATTTTGAGAAAAACTCAATGGTGAACTAAAATAATCTATCGTCTTTGTTTTCGCGTTCGAGTTCCAGTTTGTGATTAAGTTGATACATAAATTATTATAGATAAGTCCTTATATTATCGCTTTGTAATTTGAGGAAAATTATTCCACATTCTTCAGACACGTCATTTTATTGTCATGCGGGACAAACATTTACAATTTCTTTTTGTGTACCTACCTTAAAAAAGGCTTCGACAAAACCTCTTCAATTTTTCCCACCCAGGTTGCATTTAGTTGCTCCATTTTCTGAATTCTGTGAAATTCTGTAAAGCTTCTTTTATATTTTACCCATAAAAATTTTGCATCTCCAGCACGATGTATGGCATCGACGAAGATACCTGGAGACGGCGGCCATATCAAAGACGATCGTAAAGAATTTTGATACGTGCACGCTGGTCACAAAAACAACCGAAACGACTGAGAAAATCTGACGATCGCCGACGAATCGGACGCAATAATATTTAATGCGCCCCTGCGGGCCTACTGTGCAAGTAATACCACACATTGGCGCTCCCAGACTGATGGTAATTTAATATAAAATAAGCATGCTGCGATCGGCTGCAAACAGTACCAGAATCGGTTATAAGCAAAATGTCTGCGCCTCCATCACTATAATCGCTATATCGCTGCCGGCTGACTGACTGACTGGGCTCGCGAACCGCCAATATGGCGGACCTCGCGAAACACTATAATCCAGCGTAATCCACGTAAACGATACCGAACGCTTTTACATAAAAAAAGAGAACCATACCCATTAAACATTTATGTACTTTCTATACTAGCGTTGAAATCTTTGCATTTCAATTTGCTTTATTGTTTTCAATTTTGTATTTGTTTTACAGATACACCGAGAACACGTGCTGATAGCCGCCATTGTTGATGATCCAACGATCCTTAACTTTTCTTAAATTTGTATTAAGGAACAATTATACCGCACTAATGAAATTGGTGGGAGGATTGGAAAACATCCATTTCCAAACGAAACTTAACACGGTAGTATAGTGCTTAACACGGTACTATAGGAAAATACACGGAATAAACGGTATAATCAATGGTGTCTCGGGAAAACATTTTATTTCTAAATCGTAGATTAGAAATCACGTACCTAAAACCCATAAATAATGTAAACTAAACTGTTAACTAAAACCTTTTTATATTCTACCCCGGAGATATTTTCATAAGAAACCAATGTTTACTAATAATTATTTATGTTACAAGTGCCGAAAGTACCGAACAGCGCGACGAGCGGTAATGCGGCGCGACGCCGAAGGCGGAGCGCCGCATGTGAGCGAGGCGCGCTATGTAGTTTTCGGCAGGAGTGACATACAACGCTTTTTGTGCTGCTTTTTGTGTAAACATGTGTTTTAAAAAAATAAAAATCGGTTATATTTCCGTATGAGAAATGTTAGGTTGGTACCACTTCGACGAAGCATCAAGAATAGAAAACGAATTCAAATTCTGACAGGGGGTCGATGGCGTATAGGATAGAGCGGCTGCTATCTACGCTGGAGGCCCGGGTTCAAATCTCGGGTCGGGCTAAAATCGACTGTCCTGGTATTTTAGGCAGGGAACCAATACCTTGCATGCAGCCTTCCATCGGATGAGGAAGTACAGCCGGTGGCCCCGTGTGCTGTCATGATGCGACGTGCACGTTAAAGAACTCTTACTGAAGGTTGGAATTCCTTCAGTTTGACAAAATTCCTGATTATGTGTAGCCTGCCCTCAGCGTCGGTGATTGGCCTAAGTTGCGGAAATAGACCGACGTAAAATACCCAAGTAAAAAAAAAATTCTGACAGATGTATATTTGTACCAACCAATACTAAAATGAAACTACACTCGTTGCTATTCTTTATTTACAATTTTCTCAATTTATCGTTTTTAGAATTAGATATAACAACGGGTTGCTATTCCTTATCAACAAACAATCAAATTGGTGATCTTAGTTTATTTGAAATATGTATTTTGTACTTTGCCGCACTAGAGCGGCAAAGTTCCACAGCGGTTCTCCAACCTCTGACGAAATCAGCTGTTTTCGAGTGTGACAGCACAAAAAAATAAAAGGCACTAATTACTTATTACAAATGAAAATGTTTAACGACATAATTTGTCAAATTAATATTTATAGGTTAATAATATGGTGACATACAGGCGGGATGTAAATTTCAAATAAATCAAAAATTACAGCCACAACCTGCATTTGAACCAGGGACCTTTGCGTTTCTAGGCCTCAGTAGCTCAGATGGGAGAGCAATGTACTAGAAACGCAAAGGTTCCTGGTTCAAATCCAGGTTGTGGCTGTAATTTTTAAATTATTTAAAATTTACATCCCGCCTGTATGTCACCATATTATTAATCTACTTTGTTATTACTTTTGCATACTTTTCGGGATGCAATACAATATAAAACACACAATTGTCAAAATTTCACATCCATGCAACGCCTAGAATGATAAACATCGATTTTACAATTTTTTGTACAATTTGCAATTTAACTAAAATGTATGCCCAGTCAAGCTTTGTGCAATAGGGAAATGGCAAAAGGAAAATGTGGCAGGAGTGTAGACTCAAAAAAATGGCGCCTAAGGCATAGGATATAAATCTATTCTTGTAGGTTTTAGAAAAAAAGTTTTCTATTGAACTTTCAATTCCAAATTTGGAGAGAATAAAATTTGCTACAAAATTGCTTATACAATTTCGTCAGACCAGTTTACACCGCCTATCAGGTAGGTTTTTTTTTATCGTGGTATCCTTGGTAGGCCTAGTCCACACAAATTTTTACTAAAACTCAAACTCGCAAAAAATAAGTCTGATGAAATACAAATGCCTATAAATAGTTTTGTAGCAAATGTTATCTTTGCAAACATTCACTAAAACCTATAAGAATTGAGTAATATGCCAAAAACTAGTTTTTTAAATAATAAATCTAATGAAAACACTTTATACTCACGTTATCAATTTTATTCATATTATCCCAATTTTGAATTGGAATAATATGAATGACAATATGGCATACCTCCAGAAATATAAACCAATTGAATTAACTATGAAGTAGATATGTTGGCCACTTTTTGTACTGAATAAGTAAATTTGCCTATCAGGTCAGGTTGTCGAGTTTTCTTTGTTTGTTTTTGTGTTTTTGTGAGCCCACATACCACTACCATGAAACACGTCTTAACAAATTTTCACAATTCGACACATTTACACGAGAGTGTACTTAAAACTACAATATTTGAGGTTTGCTTCGGAAACAAATTGAAGTTTCTATAGTAAAGTAAAAATAAAGTAAAAATAAATAAGTCTCCGAGTTCGTTCGCTGTATGTTTGCAAGAATGGAAAAACAAACGTATCAAAGTTCTTAATAAAGTGTTGTATGTATCTTCATAACCGTAATACTTTATATAGAAATATATCAGTTAAAGAAATTACATCAAACTACCAAATACGCTATATAGCAATATTATGGTACCTACTACAATAGCGCGCTACTCTTTAAATTTTAAATATCTCAAAAACTAGTAAAAATAGATATATGACATACTGAACATAAATAAAAAAGAACTGAAGGGACATTGCTGTTAGCAAATGAGTAATAGTAGAACTCTATTTTTTATACCATTACATGGATGAAATCTTATACAGGGAATACAACTTCTTTAATGTTCATAATGTGGTATAATACAAAGGGCATTACGTTTACAAAAATGAATACTTTTGCCTTCACTCCTTTAGTTCGTGTCAGTTTGAGTGTTGCTGCAACTGCCCCTGCAATGTTTCGTTTCTCTTTGATTTTGTTTCTTGTTGCATTTTCTATTAATATACCAAAGATTGTGAACAGATACAAGCTATCTTATTGCCGAATGTTATTCAAGTATTCCTGAATAAATATTATTGGAAAATTTTAAATGTTTTGAAGAAGAAGGATATGATTATTGATCAACCGATTTTATGTTCAGCATTTAAAAGGTAGGTGGTGTAGAATATCAAATTAAATTCTCTAATATTCTTAACAGCTTTCGCACTTAGGCTGATCTTATTCTTCGATGTATCCTTCATTTCTCCTAATATCATTATATCTTTTTTCGACTTTGCGTTTGTTGTAAACTCATAACAAAACCGCTTTTGGTGTCGTTGTGAAAACACTAGAGCACTAGCTTTTAGTAACTTTCAGTTTTCCAAGATTGGTGATATTGTTACGTAGCTCGTAATAGGGAATGGTCCAGGCCAGGGTGGACGAAAATAAAACTTGCACTGGTTTTACATACTGTATAATGTGTGGAGATGAATGGGTGAATGCTGGTTGAATCAAATAACACCAATGATTTGCCTTTTATGCAAATATGGTTGAGGATGTGGACTGTATGCCTTTGATGAAAATTATATATTGAATTCTGTCAATCATTTTTCTTTATCGTCTTGGTTACGCGAGATCAGCCGCCTAGGCTTGTATGTGAAATGACATGGCAACGAGTCCGTAACATCCTCCCTCCTATTGAAATATTTATTTCAAAACGAAATTTGTACATGAAATACATGAAAAATTCAAATCGTAAAGTTGTACGAAACGTAAGTCAAAATTAACGGAATAAGTTGCGAAATTAGTCTTCATTCGGAAGAATACATAAACGTCTAGTAGCACGCTTTAAAACTCCCGATTTTGTTTTTATTGCTGCCACTCGCACTGTATTGTCATTACCGGGAAATAAAGTTATCACTCGACCCAATAACCACTTGCATGGAGGTAAGTTGTCTTCTTGGATTATTACGAGGTCACCCTTCCTTAAGGCTGCTGGAAGGAGATTGTTTCCACTTCTTTCGTATTTGGAGTTCATCTAAATACTCTCGGCTCCATCTATTCCAGAAATGCTGTACCATTTGCTGCACTCTTTGGTATCGTATGAGGCGATTTGGGTTGATTTGAACTAATTCTTCGTCGGAAGTAGTAGTAAGGGGTCTTCCAATAAGGAAATGGCCAGGACTCAGTGGCGAAAGATCGTTAGGATCGGCACTGAGAGGTGAAATTGGGCGAGAATTAAGAATCGTTTCAAGCTGTGTAAGTAGGGTATAGAATTCTTCAAAAACTAAATTTGAATTTCCAGCTACTCGAATTAAGTGATGCTTTACAGATTTTATAGCAGATTCCCATAAACCTCCAAAATGAAGTGACCTAGGAGGTATTGTCTTCCAGTTAATTTCTTCGTCTGTTAAGAAATTACTTATTTTTTCTAAATCTTGCCGAGCAAACTTCAGTAATTGTTGTAATTTATTTTTCGTACCAATAAAATTTGTTGCATTGTCAGAGAATATAGTATTTGGCTTACCGCGTCTGGCAATGAAACGTCGTAGTACCGCGATAAAACAATCTGTGCTTAAATCTGTTGCCAATTCTAAGTGTACTGCCTTAGTTGAAAAACATACGAAAACACAAATATAAGCTTTTATTTTTTTACACCCGCGTGTACGTTTGTCATTTAACATAAATGGTCCACCATAATCTACACCTACATGTTCAAATGCAAATGATGTGTTAATTCGTTCAGTGGGTAAGTTACCCATAATGGGATCGATGGGTCGTGGTTTGGCTTTAAAACATTTAACACAGTTTCTAACAATACGTTTAGTTACATTAGTGTCTTGTTTGCATGTTGTAGTAGAATAATGTAAATAGTCATGATGAGGTTGCCATAATAAACCTAGTGTTTTGTTTGATTCGTTGTTATCAAGATTAGTTACCTAAAATGTGTTTGCTTCTGAGTGCTCTGATTCTAACAGTTCATTCTTGTTAGAAATCCATTTTCGTAAGTTTAGTTGAGCCTTTTCCATTATCTCTGTGATTTCTTTTTTTAAAAGTTTTGCCTCATCTATCGAATTTGTTCCAGAGAGCAAATTGTCGATGTAAAAGTCTTCAGTTATTATTCGACATGCTTCCGGGAAATCAGACTGGTTTTCAATTGCTAATTGTTTTAAACAGCGATTGACAAAAACGGTGATGAAGTGAGCCCATAGGTGACGTTGTTAAGTTCAAAACATCTTGTATGTTCCTTGTCGTTACTTCTCCACGGGATTTTTTGATATTGTCTGTGCTTAGGATTGATGAGTATCTGTCTATACATTTTTTCGATATCTGCACTGAAGAAGCAATTGTATTTGTTGAATCGAAGTAGAATGTTGAAAAGTTCACTTTGTACAACTTGTCCTTTCAATTGAACATCGTTCAAGCTCAATCCAGAGCTTGTCGCCGCTGAACCATCAAACACTGTTCGTAATTTTGTGGTTATGCTTGACTGCTTAATGACTGCGTGGTGTGGTAGGTAATATCCCTGTTTTTTAGATTCTTCTGTTTCTTCTATTTCTGTCATGTGTCCTAAAGATTCATATTCACGCATGAATTCTTTATATTGATCTGCAAGCGATTGATCACGTCCAAGCCTTTTCTCAGTACTAATGAATCTCTTTAGTGCACATGAACGTGATTCTCCCAATTCTGGTTTACGTTCATTAAAGGGTATATCTACTATAAACCTACCATCGTTATCCTTCGTAGTGGTTTCTGTGAAAATCCGTTCACATTCGTTTTCAGATACCGAGTTAGAATTACAAACATCACTGATTTCTTCTTGGTCCCAGAAACGTGCCAACTGTTCGGACAATGCGCAAAAGGAATGTGTTTTTAAGTCTGGTTTTGCTGTAATGCAACCGCCTAAAATATAACCAAGGTGTGTAGGTTGTAATACAGGCATACCTTTTCCTAACTTAATTGTCCCTGTTTGTAGAATTACCCAAAATACCGAAGATCCTAATAGCAAGTCAATTTTTCTACTTTCATTAAATTTAACATCGGCCAGTTGAATTCCTGAAGGAAAGTTGAATTTCGTTATGTCGAATGTTGTGGTCGGGATGTTATCGGTTATTTTGTCGATTACCAAACAGTCTATTTTTTGCACGTAATTAGAGTATAACGATTGTATCGATAGTGTTGCGACTGAGTATATTTTGGTCACTTTTGCTCCCAAACCGTTTACACTTGATTGAATATTTCTAGTACTTAACTTCAGAAAATCGCATGCCTCTTTTGTGATAAAATTACTTTGAGACCCATTGTCTAATAAAGCACGTAGCACTATAGTATCTTCGGACCTATCGCGAACCTCAACACATGCCGTTGATAAAAGTGTGTGGTATGTTTGTGTTCCATGCATTTGACTAGCACAGGAAACAACATTATTGTTTGTACTTTCTTGACTGTAATCTCTAGTGTTGCTGTTATTACTAACATTGGAGCCTACCTGCTTATATCTAATGTCTTTGTGCAATAATGTATGATGATTTTTATGACATTTTTGACAAACTTTTGCTTTACAACTATTCCTGTTGTGTCCCAAACGAAGACAATTGAAACATAAATTCTTCTGCTTCACAGATTCTCTTCTTTCGTTTATTGAAAGGTTTTTAAATTCTTCACAATGGAAAACGCTATGATTTTTATGACAAATGTAACACGTATACACGTATACATGTATTGTATATTTTCTGTCGAAGGAAAAGAATGAATTTTGTCTTTGAAACGTCTTGTGTCTGAATCATTTAAACGTTTATTTTGAATTGACTCCAATAGATTTGCACGTTCTGTTAAGAATTTTATGAATTCGTCTAGTGTCGGTAATTTGTTTATTGAATGCAAAGCTCTCCAATCGCGCTTTGTGGTGGTATCTAATTTGGTCAAAGCAATATAAATCAAAATGACATCCCATTGATGCACCGGAATTTTTAGTGCTTCAAGGCATCGGATGCTTTTCAATAAAGTATCTGACATATTTCGTAAATATGAATAGTTTTCTTTAAATAATACTGGAATGTCAAATATGGCCTTAATATGACTGTTCACTGTAAGACTTAGATTTTCGTATCTATTCTTTAAAAGTTCCCATGCCACGTTGTAATTTCCTTGACTAACTTTTAAAGATTGAAGTAACTTAGACGCATCGTTTTTTAAACAGGATTTTAAATAGTGAAATTTCTGAACATCTGACAAATTATTATTATTATGCACTAAATAATAAAATGTATCCCTGAACTCGGCCCAAGTCTCGTATGTTCCCGAAAATGAAGGTAAACTTAGAGTTGGCAACCGAATAGACGCATCAATGGTAGACAAATTATTAGGATGAGAAACTGCTGAAGTCTGCTTGGGTAATAAGGTTTTAGCCTTTGACATGACTAAACGGTAATGTTGACTAAAATTGATCATTTCGTTGTCTAATTTAGCCTTATTTTCATCACTGTCATCAAGAAATTCAAGTTCCCGCAAATTGTCTTCTACTTCCTTTAAGCATGGCTCGCAATTTTCTATATTCATGCTCAAGATTTCTATTTGATCTACCGAAAAGGTTTTCAAAAAAGTTTCTAGCATATTTAATTTAACCTTACACTGTCTAAGTGACTTGTCGCATTTTAATTTTTCCTTTTGACCTTTTACACTCATTTTGAAGCGATTCTTTATACCTGTACCTCAATCTCAATCAGATGCTGAAAGTTGTTTGCTCGTTGGATGTTTGGAATCCTGCGCTTGCCTTCCGTTCGTGGTACTGCTGCTATTGCCCTCACTTGCAATCCTATCGTGGAACTGCTGTTTTTGCGCAATCCTCTCGTGGGACTGCTGTCGTTTTCTTGGTCGCACTCCAATCGTGGAACTGCTGTCTTTGCGCAATCCTCTCGTGGGACTCCTGTCTTTGCGCAATCCTCTAGTTGGACTGCTGTCTTTGCGCAATCCTCTCGTAGGACTGCTGTCTTTTTCTTTCCTTAGGTGTACCCTAAGCGTCCTAAAATCCGGCTCGACGCGCCAAAAATGGAGATGAATGGGTGAATGCTGGTTGAATCAAATAACACCAATGATTTGCCTTTTATGCAAATATGGTTGAGGATGTGGACTGTATGCCTTTGATGAAAATCAATGAAAATTATATATTGAATTCTGTCAATCATTTTTCTTTATCGTCTTGGTTACGCGAGATCAGCCGCCTAGGCTTGTATGTGAAATGACATGGCAACGAGTCCGTAACAATGTGTACAAGACAGTTTAAGAAAACAGCTGAGAAGGCAGGCCACTGCCTTCTCGTATGGGTGTCGGATGTCACACCCGTCAATACAGACAAAATACAATCTCCCGATACTCCGCTATGTGGCTACTTATATCTTGTCCAAATACGTCACTACCATTAATTAGGTTATCAAACGTCGAGGTTGTTCACTGGAGTTTTGTGCAAACTCGGCGTCTGAAACCCATACTCTGAAACTGCAAGCATTGAGCAATTCAGGTCGTCGACATTATTATTTTATAAAACCTATTCGAACATAATAATAACTTTATTTTAATTTACTTCGTAACAACCCTCCTCGCCAATAATTGCTCGTCCCAGAGCAATGCCATAATTTGAACAAAATCTACAGCCACAAAGCGGGGCAGCAAAACGCCAACCAAAATATATTTTTATTGTACAGACAAAATAATTCAAAAAACAAGAAAAACTACATAGAAAAAAATTTCAAGAACTGTTTTACATACAAAAAACAAAAAAGAGAAGATCACCCTACAAAACACAAACAAATAAAATCAACACGCACAAAATTACAAATTCGTCGTGCTGGTATCGTATGCGGTTGCCACACTCTCATTCACCGGACTGATTATTGGATCCTCCCACCATCTGCCTTCTTCTAGGATTGCGATGATCATCTACCTAAGGGACAGGTTTAAAGACGACTTCGACCGTGTACACAGACTCTCCTATGCTTGTACAGCGGTGCGTCACGTGTCGGCAGCTTTTTGTAGATGACCGTCCATCCGCTTTGTTTGTGGGATCTATTTTCACTCCTCCTCTCTTCGAGAACCAGGGACAGAACACTGCTTCCATCGTAGTGAGAATGGGCAATCTCATATTTTTCACACGTCAGCGTCATCTTCTTATCAAACATTTAAACTATAATAACACTATAAATGTACAAATACTAACTTCTGTTTCTTTTTTTTTCCAATCGGCATCTGCGAATGTCCGTCTACTTGAGCGAGAAATTCCAGAGAATGTCTCCTTGGGGGCGGGGTGGAGAAATTTTACTGGAATCTGCAGCTGGACTCATCATAATCTTGTTCTTACTCAATTATTCACTCGCTTCCTCTTCCTTTGTTTCTTCTCTTACTGGCCTTGTTGCTTGCCACCCTGACCTAAATGAGCCGTTGTTGTTCTCCATTGGGATCATTTTGCGCCTCCATCATGTTACGTAGCTCGTAATAGGGAATGGTCCAGGCCAGGGTGGATGAAAATAAAACTTGCACTGGTTTTACATACTGTATAATGTGTACAAGACAGTTTAAGAAAACAGCTGAGAAGGCAGGCCACTGCCTTCTCGTATGGGTGTCGGATGTCACACCCGTCAATACAGACAAAATACAATCTCCCGATACTCCGCTATGTGGCTACTTATATCAATTGTCCAAATACGTCACTACCATTAATTAGGTTATCAAACGTCGAGGTTGTTCACTGGAGTTTTGTGCAAACTCGGCGTCTGAAACCCATACTCTGAAACTGCAAGCATTGAGCAATTCAGGTCGTCGACATTATTATTTTATAAAACCTATTCGAACATAATAATAACTTTATTTTAATTTACTTCGTAACAATATTGAATTCAATCGTAATTGTCAGTTTTACACAACTACAAACTGTTAAAGATAAAAGTACTCTAGATTGAAAGATGACAACCGCAATTTTCAAAATTTATGTAAAACTAATGTCGCAGTGTAGAAAAAATAACACTTGATTTATAAGACGTATTGGCGCACTCGTTCCAATTGGGCAACAACTCGCGCTCAAATTTTCGTCTTATAAAACTTGTATCATAATTATACTAAAAGGCTATAGTTTACATTGTATAGCGTCTCCGATTCTCTTGTCACTGTATCTGTCCTTGTCATTATCACTCAACATCCTATATGAAAGATCTGAAATTTCATATCGCTGCGGGGTGCTACATGAATTAAGACACATGCTGAGAGGATCTGCGAAGGTATAAAGCAGAATGAAATCTTCCATAGCCCACAAGACCACATTGGACATACCTTCCGGTTTCCTTTATCCATCTAACTACATCTTCATATGACAAAATTTTGGCCACTTGCCTAAATACCTCAAATTGAAATGTAACAAAGTATCTTCGGAGCATTCTTATATATTCGGTCGGAGACTTCAAAAAACAAGAAAAACTACATAGAAAAAAATTTCAAGAACTGTTTTACATACAAAAAACAAAAAAGAGAAGATCACCCTACAAAACACAAACAAATAAAATCAACACGCACAAAATTACAAATTCGTCGTGCTGGTATCGTATGCGGTTGCCACACTCTCATTCACCGGACTGATTATTGGATCCTCCCACCATCTGCCTTCTTCTAGGATTGCGATGATCATCTACCTAAGGGACAGGTTTAAAGACGACTTCGACCGTGTACACAGACTCTCCTATGCTTGTACAGCGGTGCGTCACGTGTCGGCAGCTTTTTGTAGATGACCGTCCATCCGCTTTGTTTGTGGGATCTATTTTCCATTTTTTATGTTTGGATAACGTTTTCTTTGTTTTGAATGAGCATGCAAAGTATGACAAGACAACAATGATATCTGTGATAGAACGTCGCAAGTTTCTTAGATGTGATTACTACGTTCTTACTTTTGAATGGAAAGTTTATATAGGTATATTTGAACACTGAATATATTTTAAATAGTTGAACAAATATTTTTGTTTGTTACATGAGAAATCACGGAAAATGTCCATGTCTTCAGCGCCCGAAATTTCCGTTCCTTCGAAATATTTCTATGTCAAAGTTTTGTGCTCGCTTTGTGTCAATTTGTGCCGCAAGCCCAACGTTTGGTTCCCCTTTCGATTTGAATTTTCTGAAGGAGACTGTGTCGGACATCCCACTTTCAAATTTTGAACTTTTTCTAATGCCAAACATTTGTGCTAGTTTTGTGCTGTTTTCTTTTGTAAGCTAGAAGTTTGATGCCCATTTTGTTTGTTTGTGCTCCCCAGTTATTTGCAATTTTTGGTACAAGGGCGTACCCAGCGAGGGGCAGGGGGGGTGCCCACCCCCTAGAAGCAAAAAATAAATTAAATGGTTATAAATTGATGAAACGAAACAAAATTAGGTAGGCCAAATCGTCAATGCAATAGAACATCTCTCCGTCGAAGGAAACAATGCTACAAGAAAATCTGCCTATCAATAGACGTTTCTACTTCTGGTTCTCGATGCTCACGGTGTGCGCGCGCATTTCCCCCCAGGACGAAATTAAGTTGGCAACTGCTTTGTAAAACGCCTAATTAGTATCAAATGAAATGTAGATAATTGATAAAAAATAGGTTTGAGAATGATGCATTCATTGAAAACTGAATAATTATATGCAAGTGAACATGAAAACCAAAATATCTACTGTGTTTTTAAGTTAGGACAGTTTAGCAAACCAAAGTACATAAAAACAGGTACACCCGCGGCAAGCTTCCTTCAGTTGGGATGGGTACGTACAGAACACTTCAATATTAAAGCCGAAATTGGTACTTTTGCTTGGAACGCGTGTTTTCTGGGGATTTTAAGCAATATTATGTTACCAGATTTGACAGCGGCGGCAGGTCTTCTGCGCATGCTTTCTAGCGGTTTGGGTCAGAAGTAGAAGCCCCTATTGCACTGTGCAGTTACTAAACCATTTTCATTATAAGTTTAGTCTTGATTGCAAAATACTCTGCGATTTTTGAACCCGTTGTGAACGTTCTACAAAACTATGGATTTGATTATGGTGAGGAACCATATTGGTTAAATCGTTGTGGTCATCAATAAGGATCGACAAAAAATAGAGCATGTTTCTGATGAATTACTTAAAAAATCACATGATATCGCGGAGAAAGTCGAGGTTGAGTTATCCGTATCACGAATCGCATAAAAGCAAATACACAGAAGTAATCCACCATCTGAGACTGCAATTGAATACTGGAAACGGTCATCCCCTATCCTGGCTCACAAACTTTATCTTTGAATGTTAGATTCTCACACGAAAATACACCTGCTTTTGCCTTATCCCATCTTCATCCTTCATACATGTTAAAAATGGCTTCAACAGATTTAGAAAAATGCAAAGTCTTTGCAAAATTATATTTGTGGTATAATCTGTGGAAAATGAAGATTTAGTACGAGACAAATTAAAGGTCATTTATGTGGCTGCACTTTAGGAGAAGGCCAATAATTTTTTCCCTGTAACAAGGCACGCACTCCTCATTTTAAGGGCTTTTCCGTCTACCACGGCTACTGTTGGCTACTCTTCCAGTACCCTTCAAAGGTAAAGACCTGGCTCAGACGTACAATGGGAGAGGACAGACTGGGTTGTATTTGATGAACGTACTTCGGAAACTTTTCAAGGAAAATCAGGACTGGATTGAAACAAAAGTTTAGAACAAGTTTTCTTCTAACCCAAGAAAAATGATATTAGTTTAAGACATGTAACTAGAATAAAATATTTTTTCAAGCAAATAATTGTAATAACTTATAAAGCACTGCTATAATTATATACAATTTTCTTAAAAGTTTGGTTTCATTCGCCTTTTCCGTGCTGAAATGTCACAATCTGAACGACCCCCTCCCTAGTTTTGATCCTGGGTACGCTCTTGTTGGAGGATGTCAACAATAGAAATGGTTACTATAATCAGTGGTGTTCCCATAGGATATACTATATTATACGCCGTATACTCCAAAGAATTTTTTAGACATACTGCGTATAGGTTCTCTCAATCAAGCCGTACAGCCGTCGGCACTGTATACGCCAAAGCAAAGTTGAAATTTTCATCCGCGCGAAGTTGCCGCGACGAACAGACAGATCTTCGGAATCGACTACTGCATTGTGCGGTTTACAAAGTCACTTTGGTTGCTAAATTAATACTAAAATTAGTTTTAATTCTAATAAACGGAGCACACTCCTCAGTTTGCTCTCCACGAGTCAAGCTAAGAAAAGCAAATGTAGGGCTAGTAATGTCGATGCTGTTAGTACTGCTGGTCCATTCCTACATCAGAACTTCATTGTAAACTAGTGAGCAGGTTTCAGCCAGAACATCCATGATTGACTTGTATCAAGTCAAAATACAGCATCAAAGTTATTTCCTATGGTATCAATGGTTTTAATCTCACCAGAGTGGGTGGACTTTCAAACCATGGCTGCTGGAAGTAATAGGAAACAACAACTGGCATCATTGAGAACTAAATCTGTGCGAGATCATTTTTCTATGGCATTGTGTATGTCATCCCGTCTAACTTTCAATAAAGGAAGTCTTAAAAGATTATACTTGTGTTTTGCCGTTTCCGAAGTTTCATCGACAAACTCTACGCTTATTATCATTAATGAAAAAATTCAATGGGTGTGGAAAAAGCAAGCACGGAGGTAGCCACTAAAATGAAGAAAATAAGTCGTATCTTGAATGTACGTTGCTCAGCAAGCAGTTTCAAGTTGCATGCACACGTTAGTCAACTTTCCGACGCCGTAGCAACTGGACTAAAACGAAAATTGGAATCTGCTGTTTTGCTACAAGAACTTGGGCTTTTCTATGACGTTCTATGGGAACTAGGAACTTTATCTTGTCAGCATCAATCAAGAAAAACAATTCTCATGAGTACTCAATCAGATATGTGTAGAACTATTACAATTGTGGAAAGCCTTAAAGCCGAACAAATAATACAATTTTAGAAGACCTAAAGGTAAGACGGTAAGACAAAGAATTTTTTTTATATTTTATGTGATTGACGAAGTAAGGAGAGACTAAAGTTAAAAAGGTGGCACGCTTATTTGGTTTACCTGAATTTTAAAATATAATAGACGTTTACTGGAAGCTTCTTCTCCTCATTTAAAAATGAGACACATACTTCCAACGACGACAGCAGACTGCGAACGGGTGTTTTCCGAAATGCATATCACAGCAACCGATTACAACAACCCCTAACTATTGGAAATGAATCGGATTTATTATGTGCGGAGTCATACCCCCTTACCCCCTATAAAGTACGCCTATATTAATATGACAGCCAGACAAATATATATTTGATAAAAAAATATTTATCAGAAATAAAAAGATAAATAAATAGCTCTACATTTAAAAATCAAAATTCGTAAAGTAAAATGTACTATGCGCGCCAAAAAAAAGTCGTACACCTTGTAGCTTTGTAAATGGTTCTCTTATAACCTATTCGCTGTCATTCTGACATTAATCATAGGTATGAAACATACACTAACTGTCAAGTTGACAAGCCATAATTACATGATGACAAACTTAGCTGTACGACTTTTTTTGGCGCGGATAGTACCTATAATGATCCTAATAAATAAAGGGTATTCTTTACAAATAAAATCTATACATACTACTGCCGCCTGAATAGCTTAATGCATGGACAAAGGGGAGCTTAAAATTTAAAAATAAAAAAAAATACATGGCGTACCTATGGCGTGGGTCACCCGGTATAGACTTTTTGTTTGTCGTAAATACCTGTTGATATCGGTTATTGTTTCTTTTCTGGGATGTAATTAATGAATCTACCACGTAGAATATGACCATTGACCAGCCTTTAACATTGTTTAATATTAAAGAATAACACTAAAGTGCAATAACAATGTGAAAATGGTGGTAACAAATAATTCTGCCCGTGCGTTAATTGTGTGTTGATTAGTCAATAAACGTGTTAAGTTGCGATGTCTGTACAATTATTTAATTAGATTTGTTATTACTCTATGGAGAATATTTTGAATATTTTACAATTTTTTTCCGGAAAGTGGTGAAATAGTTTTTGAAATGATTATACATGCCTGAATACCCTATTACACCGCATTTATTTGTTTGAGTTCGTGGGGTAGGTGTGAATTTTGTAGATACCTATTCATGAAAATAAAATAAATCAAAATAAAGGTGGAAAGGTGTATTTGTATGTTAATTGTTGAATTTCAATAATTCATAGTTCAATTCATAGATATTCAATAAACAGTTTTTGACTCCCCAAATTAAAAAAAAGAACGCTTATTGTAGTTGAACCGTGTGCCTACTGCCTATAATCGCTTTTTTAACGTATGCGGTTCATTCGTCTTTGCTTTGAGACCAATTTATTCGTGAAAGCGGTAAAATTTCAGCCTAACCCTTATGCAATTCGCATACAGTCAAAATCCCCTGTAGCCGAGTTGCGAACCATTCCGTGTCCAAACAGCTGTCAACCTAACATCAATAAGCGTGAAGTTGTGAACCACGTTGTAGTGTTACATACGTTTGAAGCGCAATATCCGCACCTAATTAACAGTAAGTACGCACGTAATAATTGGATTATCAACGTAGATGACCGAATGTTCCGTATACAACAATTTACTTTCGTATAACGGTTGAGTTCGCCCGTGCCTCGATTTGAGGTTATGTGCGCCGAAGCGGTCTGCTAACATATTCGGAAGTAGTATTTATAAAATTACACGATGCTACGTGATCCTTAGCTCGATCCATCGCTATTATTGTGATATCACGGCAGTAATTTGAATTTTAAAGTTCGCCGTAATAACGGTGATCGCTCTTAGCCGGGATCTGTTTACGGAGTAGCGCCATCTTCCGGGCCGTAGACGGACCCTATAGCTATCCGATTCAAATACGGCATTTACCGCGAAATGATCGGTTCTTCGTAATTTCTTTGGTACGTTTATGCGCGAAATGACGTATCCGTGGGCTCTCAATCACGCTGATTATATTAATATCAATTTTTGCCAGACGCAGACGTTAAATTCGAAATTGTACGTTTTGAACCCTGGCCTACTCGGTTATTAGGGTCGTTTTGGCCCTGAGTGCACCGATTCCATATCAAGATTGAAAATTACCATTCCGCTAGATATATTAAGCGGGCTAGTCGTGATTCCATATCATTAAACGATTTTTCGTGATGCGCCCAGCAAATATGCAAATCATGGCGCGTTTTGCCGATGAAGAATGTTGAAGGGTGTTGCTGTTGCTCAGTCGTGTTTTGTTTTTGCAGATGCCGCCGAAGAAAGTTCAGGAGCCTGAGCGAAAACCGCTCATAGGCCGTGTTGGTACCAATCTTAGGGTTGGTATCGTGGGCGTTCCAAATGTTGGAAAATCGACGTTCTTCAATGTGTTGACGAAGAGTGCTGTGGCCGCTGAGAACTTTCCTTTCTGCACCATCGACCCTAATGAGAATAAGTATCTTTTTTAGTACCTATACATATCATAAAATTTTGGTGTAGGTACGCCAATTTATTTTGGATATTTTATTTATCGCAATTCTCAATTTGATATTTAGGTTAAACTTCTGTATGAAAAAGTATAAAAATACAAAGTGTAGCCTATATATATATATATATATATATATATATTGTACAGGGAAATACAATTAGTTCAGTCGGTTTAAATATATGTTTAAAATCTTTTGGATTATTGTTTGCTTCTTTATACTGTGTAGATTTCAGATGTCTATTTATATATTGATAACAGTTACTCTTTATTAAAATACTAAAAACTACAAACTGTAGTCTATTGCGACAATGCTTTATTACGCATCTTATCACAAAAAGCAAGGTGCATGTACCCTTCTTTTAAGGTACTGGTGTTAGCTCGCCATGAATTTTACTGGATTTAGAACAAGTTCAATGGTAAGGCCAAACAAACATAATATATGCTGGTGATTCTACAATAATAGGTCTTTATGATGACAAGCCATTTTTTTTTAAGAAGTTTGTTCACTGGAGTGCCCCTAGTGTAGATTCCTAACTAGATTTATCAACGACTCACATAACATAAGTTCATTGCATACGTGTGTACGACTATACAGGGTGTCTCACGGAACTGGTACATTAGAAGTTTCTCATGTTCTACTATTTCTGGAAACTTGAAATTTTGGAATTAGAATTTACTCGATCTGAACTCTTCAGCTAAAATATTTTCAAATTAACTGTCACGTCCGGTCACCGGAAGTCTGTATCAACTTTGTTATTTTAAATGGAATTATATAATTTTAATTTTATTTTTGGTTTCTACGTATCAAAATACGTCATCTTTGATAATGTTTCCCTATACCTAAATATCACCATTTTTAAGTTTTTTTGATTTTACTAATTTTTTGGTGATTTTCGCGGTTACGTTTAAAATTGAATATCTCGGTTATTATTGAAACTAGAAGTTTCATGATTGGTGGTCCAAAACTAGAAACAATGAACAAATGAAGAAACATAACCAAATAAGACGATGTTTAGTACATCATGATATCTTATACAGGGTGTTCAAAATTTACAACAATAATTGAATTTTCAAACATAAAGAACTCATTTTTTTCAAATGGAACAGCCTGTATACCGATACGCCATTCGATAGGAAATCTTATTCTCTATAAATCAATGTTAGGGTTCCCTATATCTATCTTTAATAGTTTTTGAGATATTGTCACTTTTTCTTTAAATCCATTTTGAATACTTTCATTTCATAAAGGGGGACGAAATTAGATATGAAATTTACAACGAAAATTTAAATAGTGATAGATATTTAGACATTTTGCGTGGATGTGTGAACACTTTTTTTTTGCGAAACTCTTCCTCTCAATATTCTACGCGACTGCTAATATTCTACGCGACTGCTTTTATCAAATGGACGGTGCACCCGCACATTCTTCGCATGTGGTATCCATTCAACTTAATCAGATGTTTGACGATAGGTGGTTCGGAAATAGGGGATCCTGGCGGTGGGCACCAAGCTCACCAGATTTAACACCATTAGAGTTTTATTTCTGGGGTCATGTGAAAAGTCAGGTCTATTCCACACCAGTTAATACTCGAGAAGAATTGACTAACAGACTAGTAGCTGCCATTAATGGACTTCAGCGACAAGAAATCCGAAGAACGACGATGACAGAAGTATGTTTGGAGCAGAACGGGCAGCATTTCGAACAATATAATTAAGTTTTAATTTAAAAGTTAGATATCCCAAATAAATTATTTTAATTTTAACAAATCTTTTCAATATTTTTCTGTTTTCCTGCTGTTCCAAAGTTGTTACATTCCCATAAATGAAAACTAAATCCTTTTGTATTTAGTTTGCATTCTTTTATACTGACAATATCTCAAAAACTATTAAAGATAGATATAGGGAACCCTAATATTGATTGATAGGGACGAAGATTTACTATCGAATGGTGTATCGGTCTACAGGGTGTTGCATTTGAAAAAATATAGTTTTTTAAGTTTGAAAAATCAATTATTGTGTTGTAAATTTTGAACACCCTGTATAAGATATCATGATGAACTAAACATCGTCTTATTTGGTTATGTTTCGAGTTTTGGACCACCAATCATGAAACTACTTCTAGTTTCAATAATAACCGAGATATTAAATTTTAAGCGTAACCGCGAAAATCACCAAAAGATTAGTAAAATCAAAAAAACTCAAAAATGGTGATATTTAGGTATAGGGAAACATTATCAAAAATGATGTATTTTGATACCTAGAAACCAAAAATAAAATAAAGATTTTATAATTCCATTTAAAATTTTAACAAATTTGATACCGACTTCCGATGGCCGGACGTGGCAGTTAACTTGAAAATATTTTAGCTGAAGAGTTCAGATCGAGTAAATTCTAATTCCAAAATTTCAAGTTTCCAGAAATAGTAGAACATGAGAAACTTCTAATGTACCAGTTCCGTGAGACACCCTGTATAATCCCTACCGTGATACACACCGATAATTATGATTGGCTTTGTATAATAATGATAGTTCGTTCGAATAATGACTTAATTCTTCAAACAAACTGTCATCATTATACGAAAGTACTGTCAAGTCTGTCAAAACCTGCGTGGTTGACAGTTAATTGACAGTTGGTCTCGTCACAATCCATTGACAAAAATATTTAAAATATATTATATGAACTAAAATTTATGAGTCGGAGATAAACGTCGTATTTGATTCGCACATAACGGATACAAATCGTTCGCATGTTACTTCATGCTCGCGATTTATATACTTAATTATGTGCTCGGCAAATAATATACTATTTCCGTCGATCGTTTATTTATGAGTATGTTTACTGAATAGAAAATCATTTATTAAAAAGCTCTATTAATGCACGGTTTCTATTAATGCATGATTTGTTAGAGCTAATCAAACGACTTCATTATAGCCAATCGAACATACGTAAAATAAAACCATCCAATCGAAACATTCCGACAGACAGTTAGAACTGTCAGTGTCAAATTACATAAATGGTCATATAACCTCAAACGATATCGACGACTAAAATCTATGTAGACGCCGCCAGAAGAATACGATCGACGAAGAAGTTTTGTAACCAACTCGAATACTGAACGGCGATTAATGATCTCGACTAATTAACGCACTCGCTAATCGCTCGTGCGTTACAAAATTCTCGATCATAAATCGCTCTTTTTAATATACTTGTTGGTTAAATAACTATTATTAAATAGCTGCCCATTTGCGAAATCGTTGAAATATGCTATTATGATAAATGCTGGATTTTATAAATCCAGTTACTTTGGACCCTTGTTGACAAAACTTTTAGTTTAGTTTAGTCATGAAACCACTAAATATGTTTCGTCCCGATACCTTTAGTAGTTTCTCCGGAATCGTCGCAACGAAAAAAAAAACGGGTACACAGACATACACAATTTTTTTTTACTTTATCATACGCAGTATGTAAAGTATTGTAATCGTGCCAAAAAAAAATTTTGAGATTTTAGCGGAAATATGTCTTTTTGGGTCCCCTGAACATTTTTGACCAAGGCACAAAAAATGTCTGTGTGTGTGTGTATGTGTGTGTGTGTGTGTGTATGTGTGTGTGTGTGTGTGTGTGTGTGTGTGTGTGTGTGTATGTGTACCCGTTTTTTGTGGCGACGATTCCGGAGAAACTACCAAAGGTATCGGGACGAAACTTCATATTTAGAAGTTTCATAACCAAACTTAGAGCTGAAAAGCTTTCTGTTGAAAAGGGTCCAAAGGAACTGGAGGTTTAGTCTTAGCATTTTTGAAAGATTTTGCAAATACGCCGCCTTTTCTGGAATTTCGTCGAAATAGTTAAATAATAAATTAAAGATGAGGAAATTCTGAATAATTTATCACTATGACATTTTTTGGTACAATCAATAGTTTAGCTGCATGAGCAAATTCTATTTCTACGAGATCGGTAGTACTGCATGAAAACTAGTAGCCAGGATTTGTCAGATTTTTTGATTCTAATGACAGTAGGTAGTCTTGGTGTCAAACGCTAATATTTTGACAATAAGTTCTGTCAATATAAGCTGCGTTCGCATATTGCATAAACACTTTTTACACCCAATAACACGTAAGTGTCATTTGGACGGTGTACCCGGTGTCAACGGAGTACAATATCCGAACGCGGCTTTAATCGACATATCTGTCTAGTTCTAGTAGTTTTATTTTAATGCAGACATGGCCGATCTCGATCAAATAGAGTCTCATACAGCTAAACTATTAATTTTATATATAGTATGATAAACTCATGTGCCTGGCCACATCAGACTTTTTACTATAGTCATTACAATACTTTGTCATGCTATGTATATCAAAAAAAGAAAAAAACCTTTATTTCTTTGGTTATTCCTAAATTTTCTTGAAAATATCACACATAAACATCACTTATTTTAAACATTTGATTAGAATTGCAATAAAATATAAAATAATCAAGAACCTGTATCCAGTGTTCTAGAAAGCTCAAAATGGAGTCATAGTAAACCTTAAACTTTGTACTTTTACATGAAATGCTGAAAGTTTGTTCACACATATATTTGAATCATTTACAGCGATTATTTAAGTACTGTGCGGGTGCTTTAAGGGGAGGTTCTAATGTAATCGGTTGAAAAAATCTTTCATATTTTGAAACCTTGAAGTGTATAAAATAATCCCCTGAAACTGTTTTTTGATTCCGGATCGAGTTATTTTTTTCCCTTAAAGAAAATACTTTTTATTGAAGGGTGAACCTCATAATAAGTAAAACTTTTAAATAATTACCTATATTATTTATACCGATTTGAAAACGAAGAAAAAGCTGTAGTAAAGCGGACTTAAAATTCAAAGAGCAACCATTTTGTCAATTTTCACCTGTTTAACTAAATGTTGGTTTAGCCTCCAACTAATTTCATCTTGATCACAGCGCTTTTGAAATTTTGATTTCTGGTTAATTTATAGGAGCTATCGTGCACGTCGTTAAGAAAAGCACGCGGCGCAGGGCTTGATACTTCCTACAACAGTACCCACTTCTTGCATATAGTTTTTTTTCTGGCACAATTTTTTTTGTACTCTAAATAATAAAGTATAGCAAAAGAAATCCAAGTATAATAGCTATAAAGCAAAAGAAAATATATTGATATCTCTTACAATTTGTTTGAAAAATCTGTTCCAAAGTCGAACTACTTTTTAGGTCTCTACATGAGAACCTCCCCTTAATGAAAGAAACTACTAAAACGTGACGTGATATGAAACTTTCAAACCACGATTGTTATTCAGTGCAATAAAACTCTATCTGAAACGTCTATTCGCTTTTTATCCACAAACAAAAGTTATTAATAATTACCTAATTTTCCACTTTTTCTCGAAAATTTTCGATGTAAGGGCATAAGGGCATAAAATTTGTATTATATCATGAAGAAAATTGACAGATCTATCATAATCAATCAAGAAGATCTATCAAGAAAAATATGTGGTTTTCATTTAAAAAAAGTGTCGACGTCATAAGTAAATAATAATTAAATAAATAATTTGGTACAAATATGTTAATTATGAAAAATCGACGAGTTCAAGGATTTCTGTAAATAACAAACCGTTTCCGAGATTTTATCAGGATCCCATACTTTCACTGTATATTTCCTAACAATAAATAAGAAATAACAAAAAATCAATACGTAAGAACAGTCCATAATAGGGTATTTGACTGTATTAAAAATATGGCTTGTATTATAGTCATCCTAATAGATTACAGATTAAGAAAACTATTTGTTATTACTTGTTATTTGTTATTACTGCTTTATTTCTATTAAAAACCAAAATTAAAATTGAATTTTATTCACGTCCTATCACGTGATTGAAAACGCTCGGTAATTGGCTCAGTCTCCAGTCACGTCATTCGTTAGTACGCTTAGAGCGCGTTCGGTTTGTCAGGGTAGGGTATGGGAAGAGCAATGCTCAGATAACCTGGGGCGGCTGTCTCTCTCTTATATGCAGATAAACGCCGTATGACGTTAGTCCGCCTATTGTGCAGCGCGTCACTCCCACCGTACAATACCGGGTTATCCGAACGCGCTCTTATGCTTCTCCCGTTTGAATTTAATAGCACTAAAGTGATATGTAAGCATAAGTTTGTAGGTTAGGATAGCCCTAACCTTAAGCTGTCAGATCAGATGATACCTGGTTCGAAAATAGAATAGATAACTTATTCTAGTCAGTTTTACTTATGTCGAAGTAATCTTCACAACAAAAAACACTTGTATTGGCCGCTATTTATTTCATTTGGATTTCTACGAGCCAACCACTTTCTTCGTAGTTTCAAATCTTGCGGAACAGCTACAAAAAGTTTATCCGGAGTTTATCTTGACGTATTTCTGCATTGTCGATTTATACACCATTTATAACCCATTTTTATGTAGAAATTGTGAAAACAACACATCATCCAACACAATTATCAAACGGCGACGATGCCGATGCTGACAGCATGCTGACCGACCATATGGGCGGATTTGACATCTACTAACCGGTGACGTCACACAACAGAAAGTATAGTTTTGGCGGGACTTTTTGTGATTCAATTTTTAACGATGATTTTTATGAAATATTGAGGAAATAATTACGAAAAATAATGCATTTACAATGTAGAGTGAAGGAATAAACACACTAAGATGGTTTTCCAATAATAGTCAAATACCCTATTGAGACTTCTAAAAAAATAATACATAATAACACGATATAAGCTATAAAATAAAGCACAACAAATCTGGAACACTAAAGTGTAAGGTGCAGCTTTCATTATTTAAAATAATACGTGTTTCTGTGCAACAATGAAACCATTATCAAGTTGATCAGTATATCTTATATTTTTTCATGAGCTCATACATTTTTACTAGAAGTCTCATGTATATTGATAAAAAAAAATCAGGCGCTGACACTTGATAGAAATCTGGCGCTGACACTTGATAAAAATCTGGCGCGAACCGAACCAAAACCGAACATATTTCATACGCTACATTGGTATAAGTGACCGGGATAATTCTAAGAGCACATATTTATTACCAAACTCCAAAACAGAGTTATGCATATATATATATATATATATATAGTTGAATATAAGCTTCTTTGATCGTGATACTGTAGAGAGGAGGTTAGTTGGGTGTTCGATCAGTTAATAATTGAGAAACTCGCTTTCTTTGTTGATTGCTATATTTCGAACCGTTATGGGCTCTTCTTCAGGCAATAAAAAATTCTACAACGAAGGAACAAGCACAAAATGAGCCATCGAAACAACTACAATCAAACAAAAAACACTTACGTGGAGTTACATGAGGCGGCAAGAACTTTGAAGGTTAACATTTTCATTTAAAGACGCGATTAAACATTTTTTCGGTGAACATAATAACCTTAACACAACACGTGTACGCACATCAAAACAAACAGGACGACAGATGTTGCCAGCGCAAACCGTTGTGTGGAGTGAAAATTGTACAGTCACGTCACACAAGAAAATTCCCTAAAACAGTGGAGTCAGAAAACTAGGCTTGAATTACTGACTGCTAATTGAATTGGTTCTTGTGTTGTGACGGTTTTTGTCAAATTGTAAGATGTTCGAATAAATAATGCTTAAAGAACTTAAACTTAAAAACTTGTGAAAGTTTTTCAACCGTTAATTTCTGATAACATAAAAGTAGTTCACCATTATCCATTCAAATTAACAAGAATATTTAGTAAAATTAAAGATGTAACACCCTTACTTTTTAAATAAACGTGGTTTATTGTATTCCGTGTAACGATTGTGAGGGCAAATATGTTGGTCAAACTAGTCAGTGGCTTCGGAGCCGTATTAACTTGCATAAAAGTGATTGTAACACAATGAAGACCAGATGTGCATTGGCTTGTCATGCTTTGCAGAATAACCATACTTTTGATTTCAATAATGTTCAAATATTAGATACGGAGTGCAATTACCACAATAGAATGTTTTTAGAAATGTATAATATAAATTGCACTGATAACACCGTAAATTTTAAAAAAGATACTGATTCTTTAAGCATTATTTATTCGAACATCTTACAATTTGACAAAAACCGTCACAACACAAGAACCAATTCAATTAGCAGTAATTCAAGCCTAGTTTTCTGACCCCACTGTTTTAGGGAATTTTCTTGTGTGACGTGACTGTACAATTTTCACTCCACACAACGGTTTGCGCTGGCAACATCTGTCGTCCTGTTTGTTTTGATGTGCGTACACGTGTTGTGTTAAGGTTATTATGTTCACCGAAAAAATGTTTAATCGCGTCTTTAAATGAAAATGTTAACCTTCAAAGTTCTTGCCGCCTCATGTAACTCCACGTAAGTGTTTTTTGTTTGATTGTTGTTGTTTCGATGGCTCATTTTGTGCTTGTTCCTTCGTTGTAGAATTTTTTATTGCCTGAAGAAGAGCCCATAACGGTTCGAAATATAGCAATCAACAAAGAAAGCGAGTTTCTCAATTATTAACTGATCGAACACCCAACTAACCTTCTCTCTCTCTCTCTCTCTCTCTCTCTCTCTCTCTCTCTATATATATATATATATATATATATATATATATATATATATATATACCCATTATATAAATTGATATAAATTCTTCGATCGAAAATAATAGTAGGAAAATATTAGTTGGGTCGGTCGATCACTTCGTTTTAATAAAACTCATTAATTATTGCGATATTTCGACACTTTATTGTGTCTTCGACAGGCAAAACTAAAAATGTTATACAAGCACAAGTTACAATACAATAGCACAAAATCAAAAACTACTCACATTCAAGTTAACTGAGGCTAGAAATCTTAGAATCAACAGCACCATTCCGTTAAATGTACGGTTAACATATATAAAATGTCTGATACATCACTATACAACACAACACTTTAAAATTCAGGTCAATGAAACACATAACGACGACAACGTAGTGTTCAACTCTAAGACGATCGAGGGAAGGAAACGACCATATCAAGCCAGAAGATACTTTTTTACAACAATTGCATACGTGAACATGCGCCGCAAACGCTAGCGCTAAAAAGTTTAAGAAAATTTTAAAAAGTTCGAGCACGTAACATCTCAATTCCTCACAGCTTTTTTCTGCTTATCAACATCAATAATAAGCGAATATATGTTACTAAGGCCATCCAAACATATAACTACTGAAGACTTTAAATATTTAAACATAAGAAACTCAGTTCTAAGCAAGGCCTACTTCCTACCTAAGATTCATAAGGAAAATGTACCTTTAAGACCGATAATATCATCAATTGGTTCAGCAACGTATGAATTGTCTAAATACATGGCGCATATCCTAACGGTCTCTCTGGGTGAAAGAACTAATTATAACGTTAGGGACACCTTTGATTTCATCAGTAGTGTCAGAGATGTTAGGGTGCCAGTTGATTACATGTTGATATCGCTTTATGTTGTTAGCTTATTCACGAACATTCCGTTGAAGTTAGTTACGATGATCGTGACCGCAAAATGGGACTTGATTAAACATAATTGTAATTTCACACTTGACTCTTTCCTAGATACTTTAAAATTCATTTTTTCTAACACTTATTTTACTTTTCATGATAGGATATTTTTACAGAAGTTTGGTACACCAATGGGATCTCCCATCAGTCCTATTTTGGCGGTCATGGTCATGGATTTTATTTTGGATAATGTAATCCCTTTGCTTGATTTTCATTTACCTTTTATTTATAAATTTGTTGACGACATAGTCACGTGTATTCCGCGGGATGGTGCGGAGCACATTTTATCGCGCTTTAATGATTTCAATACTCACATACAGTTTACTGTTGAGTTGGAGGAGAATAGTTCCTTGCCATTTTTGGATTGTAGATTGATTCGTGATGACGCCGGTGATTTGTCCACTGATTGGTACACAAAACCAACGTACTCAGGTAGATATATACATTTTCAGTCTAACCACATTTTCAGCCATAAGATCAACATGGTACATGCTATAAAGAACAGAATTTTAAAAATATGTAGTCCGCCTTTTCATACTTTAGTACTAAATAAATTAAAAAAAGTTTTCCTCAACAACGGTTTTCCTAGTAAATTGTTAAACAAAATTTTATTTTCCACTAACTCCAATCTGCATGTACCAGTAAACTTTAAAGTTCCGACCTTGGATTGTAACAACCAATATAAAAAGTTAGCTATGATAAGTAATTTAACGCCGAAACTAAGAATTATGTTTGAACCATTTCTTCCTGATAATATTAAAATAGTACACCACTACCCTAATAAATTGTATTCTTTGTTTAGCAAAATAAAAGATCAAGATAAAGATTGCTACAAATCTAATGTAGTTTACTGTGTTGGTTGTGGAGATTGTGAGGCCAAATACGTGGGTGTGACCTCTCAGTGGTTGAAGAACCGTGTGTCATTACACAAGAGTGATTGTCGTACAAAAAAAAAACGAGATGTGCTTTGGCGCTACACTCAATAGAGAATGAACATAGCTTTGATTTTAACAATATTCAAATTTTAGACTCAGACAATAACCATGGCAACAGACTGTTTTTAGAGATGTACCACATAAATTCTACGGATAACACTATCAATTTTCGAAATGATTTGGATGGCCTTAGTAACATATATTCGCTTATTATTGATGTTGATAAGCAGAAAAAAGCTGTGAGGAATTGAGATGTTACGTGCTCGAACTTTTTAAAATTTTCTTAAACTTTTTAGCGCTAGCGTTTGCGGCGCATGTTCACGTATGCAATTGTTGTAAAAAAGTATCTTCTGGCTTGATATGGTCGTTTCCTTCCCTCGATCGTCTTAGAGTTGAACACTACGTTGTCGTCGTTATGTGTTTCATTGACCTGAATTTTAAAGTGTTGTGTTGTATAGTGATGTATCAGACATTTTATATATGTTAACCGTACATTTAACGGAATGGTGCTGTTGATTCTAAGATTTCTAGCCTCAGTTAACTTGAATGTGAGTAGTTTTTGATTTTGTGCTATTGTATTGTAACATGTGCTTGTATAACATTTTTAGTTTTGCCTGTCGAAGACACAATAAAGTGTCGAAATATCGCAATAATTAATGAGTTTTATTAAAACGAAGTGATCGACCGACCCAACTAATATTTTCCTACTATAGATATATATATATATATATGTATATATACCTTGATTTACTAACTGTCGATATATATATATATATATATATATATATATATATATATATATATATATAATATTTTGTATTTTATTTAGAACAGGTTATTTGGTTAGTTTCGTCATGACAAGATTTTCACATAACACTCATAACCCACAATACCTTTAAATACTTTGGTAGATCAGTAAACTATCTTTCCGAAAATGCCTAACTCGGTAGCTCTATCGTCTACATTGTTATTAAGAATCTCATATAACATTTATAAGTCATACGCAATAATTTATAAATTAATATAAAATATCTAGTTCCACGACGAAATTCAACAATCGCACAAATGTAATGATTCTACTGATCATGCAGCAACTTTTAGTCATTCCAAACTGCTACTATAAATTACACAATCGATGATATTATAATGAGATAATTAGTTTTTAGTACCAGTCGAATTATTTCAAATTTTTATTAGTTATTTACGTAATGGTCTAAATTATTTAAAGAATATTTATGAGTCCTTGGGTTGGTTGTAGTGGCCCAACGCCTTTGCCAGCTAAATCGTCAGTTTTATTTATTTATTTTGGAAAATGTAAAGGGGCAAGTTTATGGGGGTGTTCAATTTACTACAGATAACCAAATCAAGGAGTGCCTTGGTAGAAATGTTGAGATATGTAGAAATCCTAACTTATTTGCACACATAACACAGTGTCAGTAATACTGTCATAAGAATAAATAATTAATAAGAATAAGAGAATGAATAATTATTATTTCACTACGATTGTAAAGAGTGCACATATCAGCCCTCTCAGGTATGCGTTTAAATGTGGAATCCAGATACACAAATTGAGACACTCGTACTACACTCAATCTACACTTTAATTCGACGCAACTTAGGGTGTTGTAGTCTGCCCTACATTAACACTATGTGTTGTATTCATAAACGTCAAAAAGTAGTCACTCACGCGAGTGTGCGCGAAACAGACATGCAGTGGCGTTTAATAGAATTATATCTACCAAATAGTCATTATACGCGTTGTACTGTCAAAATTACTTACTCATTTGTCAAAAACATCTGTATTTATGACTTTATGTTGAACGAATTAAACAAAGTTCAAACAAAAAGTGTTTATTCAGCACCGAATTAATTTTGCGACCAATACGCCTGCGATAAATGTTTTCAATTGTGATGTTGGGGCTGTGGACCAATTCTTTCGTCAATAACATTGTATTCAAAATCCTCATTCCTTGTCATGGCAATATTTTATGCTAATATGCTGAATGAATAACTGCTGTTCTTGCAGTTATTGGCAGGGTTTTGAAACCTTGCCTGCCTTGTGTTCGGATTGCGGACCGGTGTATACTACCGTGTTTAAGCATAGAGATCGTATCTTCGTTTGTGAAAAGTACCACAATATTGAGTTGAAGGTTTTATTGTGCTGTTACGTTGCAGTTAGTACCGTTTACGCTTTTTTTTAATTCTTTGCCATGTTCTTATATCCGATATATCTTATAACTTTAATAGATTAACAAAAACAATTCCAACTTATAATTTTATCGAAAAAGTTAATCCTGAACAGTATGTGTGCCTGGTTTTCTGATAGGCGCGCTTCTACAAAATTTAATTTTACAGGGCATTTCAACTGTACTTGGGTATGCCAGCAAGTGTACTGTCTTTCATCTTCTACATAATCTACATATATTACTAATTATTATATTAATTAATATAATCGTTATATTTGCCCAAGCCGGCAATTTTCGGTCAAGTTTGCAAGCAATTTTCGCTTATTTCGCAACATTTTAACGCAAAATCAGAATAGACGTTTTGTAGCACAATACTTCTACTTTCGAAATACGTAAAAAAAAATTAAAATCGAACCACCTCCGAAGCATCCAGGCTCGCCGAACCATATTGCATAAAAAAATTCAAATCGCAATTGTGCAAAAACTAATCATCGGACAACGCCTGGGTTGTGCACTCTTAAAGTACCCATCAATCGCTACTTTCTCGCGAAAACCCTGCGTTACAACTTTGAAAATGGCGGAGTTATGTTTTAAAAAAACGCAGATTTCTCCGGTTCTTCCGAATTTCCTCCGTTAATATTAATCCGATCGAGTCCGTGTAGGGTTCATATTTTTCGTCTTTTCATTCTCTACAATTCGTCTGTTGACAGTATCAAGATTGCTCCATCGGTTCAGCTTTTACAAGCGAACAACGAAAAAAAGCACGATTTTTTTAGGTTTTTTGTTTATAACAAATTAAGTAATGATATTTGCTAGTCGAAAACACAATCCAATACATCTACGGACTGTTCCACGTGACCTGGGACCGGCGGCTTGCTGATACTATTTTTGTCACGAAAAAGTCTCTATTGCCTGGTCTATTATGTTTGCATCGATATCTCGGAAAGTATTAAGCTTAGCAAAACAAATTACACGACATATTAAAGTTATTATTAATATTATTATTGTTATTAAAAGATATTAAAGAAACTCCATATTCTGAAAGAACGATGGCGACGCCTAGGCCGTTTCAGGCGGATACATCTGAGCCATATCTGAGCGACGCCGACGGTAAACTGTTGGGAATAAAGTGCTAACACATAACCCTAGAACTGATTCTAACACTTTTTTTTTAATTTAAATTAGGTTTCTTAAGTCAACTTAAGAAATTAATTAATTAATCAAATTAATCTAGTAGAAATGAGGTACCCACGAAATCCTGCTTGGTATAAGGAGCACAACTATTATAAATGTGTTTTTTTTTTCTTCCGAACTGATTGAACTAATTAATTTCCATTGAAATATTACTGTAATCAGTAGACAGGTACGTCAAAGGCAGTCAAACGTATGACTGTTGAAATGGACGACCATCGTGACTGATAAGCTATTACTTTTTTTTTGGTCGTTTGTGTATGATATTATCTACCGTTCACCAATGGACAAGGTTCCTCTGTACGGCCACCTTGACAATGTACAAGAACTAACAGACTTTTACGTATACGGACCGAATGATTTGGCCGACTGCAAAATTGACGTAAACGTCATTGCGGACACCAGATACTTGCAGTACATAAACGGCGTTCACTACGAAGAGGACAAGTACATACCGCCATTAGCCTCAGAATGGTACCCGAAATGCAACTCCTATTATCCTTACACCGAGGACGTGGACCCAGAAAACCGAGTGGATCACATTCGCGAAGCCAAACAGTTTCTGGAATCCTTCACCACGATAAAGACAGACAGCCAGGAAGCATTTGATCCATTTACCAAAGATGACGCCCATTTAAAATTTTTAAATTCGAAACCGGCTACTTTTATTGTCCTCGGCAAACCTGGCATTGGAGAGCAAAAACTAGCAAAACTTCTAGCAGAACATTGGAGATGCGTTTATATAGATCCGGAGATATTGATCACGGAAGAGATCGAATCAGGATCACGATCCGGACAATGCATTGAGTTCAATCTGCGATGCGGACGAGCCATTGCCGTCGATGTCATCTTGAAACTGTTGGAGAAACGGGTTCGTACCAAATCGGCGTCACACAGAGGCTTCGTGATATGCGGATTTCCTCTTATTAAAAACGATATGTTCCTAGAAGATCCAGTTTCTTCGGAATCCGCTGTTTTTACAGTCCATGATATATTTGAAGAAGTTCTGGATACTATTGGAACCACAACGCAACTGGTGAGAAACGTATCGGAGATATCCCGTGCCAGTGTGGATGACGAACAAACCCTCGACGGCGATGAGGATGTAGGGGAAGACGATGATGTGAATTCTTTGGAGGTTACCAGGAAACCAGTTGTAGTGGCTGGTCCATCATTCGATATCGGCTCGACAAATAGTCAAATGTGTAAGGTAACATCTGATATCGGGTCTAACTATGCTGCCCAAATCAACTTTTTGTTCGGCCTATGCCACGAACCTCTAATAATCATCTATCTCATGTGCCCAAACTTTGATGTCGTAACCAAACACGAGAATATAAGATATAATATTAAGACCGAAGAGTTTGTGAATCTACTAAAAGATCAAACCGAAAATATTGTATATACAATATACACCAAGAATCCTGGTTTTGACAACGAAGACCTTCCCGATGATATGTTAGATATCCCTGGCACCACGGGTGGACGCTTGAGTAGCTCTGATCATAATTATCTGATGTACCTCCCGGGGAATTTCTCCGGGAATGTCCAAAAGCAGCTGGCAGATTATCGGTTTGGCGTTTTGCCGACTATTGAGAAGCACGTCCTTCTTCATGATCCCGAATACTTCATAAAAGTAGATGGCCGTCTATCTCCGAACCGGATGTTTAATAATGTGAAAACAAGACTAAGGCTTTTGCCGATTCCGAGCGTAGTTCTCCCGGAGAGGCTAATAGATATTGTTATCCCCACGGGTGGAGAAGGAGACGAAGTGGAGACGTATGATTATGACTCGAAATCTCCAGACGAATGTTTTGATATGCTGAAAAGGAGGAAGACTGTTGGAAGGATGTTTAAGCTGAAATGGTCGAAATGGGGATCTAGTTGTCCGGTCGCAATGAAAGAAGGGACGTACTACGATGGTAAAGCGAAGAACGCCGTCAAATTCTTGGATAGGATATTCTTTTTGTCGGACGAGGACGCCATGATAAAATTCATTCGGAATCCTAGGCCATACCTTACCCCTCCCTGCCCTAGACCTACTTGCAAGATTTTCGTCATTGGACCGCCGGTTTCAGGGAAATCAGCCATTGCCAAATGTTTGGCGATACTCTTGGACGGAAGAGTGTTAGATTCGATTTCCATGCAATTGCAGTACACCCAACAAAAGGAAAAAGAATACTTGGAGAAAGTAAGATCGGACGCTATAAATGAGGCTTTGGCTTATTTGCAAGAGCAAAGACGTTTGGAGTACGAAGAGATGGAAAGGCAGCGCAAGATGGACAAGGATAAATGGATTATCGACTCCGTGAATTTTGTAAACGAGCGCACATTCCTAGACATGCAAATGAGGGTGGACCCGGTGGCAGAAATGACTGCATTCCCCTTAAAAGCAGCTACGTCAGCAGAGATAAACCCCGAAATTATGGAACAGTTCCAAAGCAGAATGGACGAACTGCAAGAAAAAATGAGCGGCATAGGAATTTCCATGTTGTTTGATGATGTAAGCGTATGCTATAAATTGTTAACCGAGGATAGAGATATAAGGAAGGAAATCTTGAGCTACCTCCCGGATAATCTAAATAGGCCAACTCCCTTCCCAGAACCGCCGGACATTTTTGATAGTTTTGTCACCGATTTTATAGCGGAGAAAGTTGAAAATCGGATAAAACCAAATTTCGACAAGACTGACGACCTAGTGGACATGTTCCTAACTGCTATTAGGGAGACCGAGGAGAGCAATATTGAAGTTGGATCTTATCATGGAGGTTGGGTCGTAGACGGTATGATACCAGAGCCGGAGATTCTAGACATAGTTTTCGAGGAATTTATCCCGAATGATATATTCGTATTTCGTGATTCCAGTGGTAGATTTTTGCAGGATCGGTACAAAATTAAGGGGCAGAACATATTTATGGATTATTGCGGATTTTTCGAAGCCTTGGGGAAGACTGACGTAGCTATGAAATCTCCATCATTGACCACAACATATTCTTATAAAACTCGATTGGCTCGATCCATAATCGACGACGCTTTGACTATTAAGATACACGGTGTGGAATCAATTGCTGGCGAGCTTGAGTACGGCGAGGAACCCATGGAGTTTGTAGATGAAGATTATTTTGCCACACATGCAACTAGGATTGCAATGCAGGAATATGACAACTTTTTAAAAGCTTATGAGAACAAAATTACGGAGGTGCTAACTTATCTTGATGATAGAGGGATTCCTTATAGTATCATCGATCTCGCCGAAAAACCATTAGAGAAATTAATGAAAGAAGTAGTTACGCAAGTAGATAGCCGATACCAGCTTACTGCCAAAGAACTAACACCCATCGACAGAGCTGAGGAGGTGGACGATTTTGGAGAACCAGCAATGATGGGCGAAGATTTGGGAGAGGAAGACGCTGGTCCCAGCGACGGTGATGTATTTGCGAAAAATAGAAGGCTGGGAATGACAAATTTTTACTGCCCAGTGGCTTACCATAGTTATTGGGTATTGTGGAAAGGGAAAGAAGAATTTGCTGCTAAATACGATGACGAGATTTTTTTTATGTCGAGCGAGGCAGCCTTGCGATTATTTATTCAACATCCTCAAGAACATCTCCATACTCTTCCACCTGAGCGAATCCCTCCGCCCAGAATATGTGTCATTGGTGTACAAGGATGTGGCAAAACTCTTTTGGCACAAAAATTGTGCCGTGAACTTGGACTTTATTACGTCGGCTTTGATGAATTGCTAAAAAAACTTGTGAACCAAGAGCATAACGCAACAGAACTGCGAGTGATTCTAGATCATATCCCGGAAACACCCGAGGTGATTATGGTTCAAAATTATCTTGATAAAGGTGAACCCTTACCTGAGGACCTTAGGGATTTGTTAAACCTCCAACGTTTATGGTTTCAGGAACCAATTAAAAGCACCGGTTTCGTATTAGACGGCTACCCTCGTAGACCACCAGATTTAGAGTATATGGAAACAAATTTCCTCATACCAGATCTAATTCTTGAATTAAACTGTGACGACATCGAAGTAAATCGGAGGCGAGTGCAACGTTTAGTCCACGATTGGAAAATACTCCACGATCACGAACATGAAGAACGTGAGAAAAAGTACATGGCGGATATGGTGGAATGGGAGGAACAGAGAAAGGCCAGAGTCGAAGAACTGATGGAGATTAAGCGTCAGGAGAGATATCAGGCGAAAATTCAAGAATTGAAGGATACACCATTGCCACCCGTTCAAGAAGTCAACGAGGAAGAAGAGGAACGCGCGACGGCAAGATCCCAAGTTAGTTACAATTCGGTGGCGGAGGAGGCTGATTTAGAAGAAATTAATAATATAGTCAAAACAGAGTTTCCAGAACCTGTCTTGGTTGAAGAGGAAGAAACTAATGAGGACGCTACAGATAGGTTTATTTTATATGCGCAGCAAGAGTACGCAGTTGGCTTGCAATTCTTCAACTTGATCCGAGACTGCGCCAACGATGTACAAATCGACGTAGTACCGATAGATGCGGACGTAACAATTCAAAAAGTTTTCGACCAGGCCATGAGAGCCGTCGACCATGTCAAATTTCGGAATCGTTCTATTTTGGAAAGATGCTACGATATAAACGTAGAGACCGCCGAAAGACTTATATCCAACGGTTATTATTTCCTGAGTCGTTTTGGTAAGATGTGTCCTGTACAGTTGTATGAGAAAGATAACCCATTCCACATGTTTATTCCGCTTGAACAGAAATTTGAAATATTTCCTGTGATCCATCGTTATTTTATATACTTCTTAGCGGGGAAGAGTAACAGAACGAAATTCGTGAACAATCCTTTGAAGTACACCTTACAACGCGAGATAAATTTTCCAATTATACCTTGGCGATTAGCTATCATTGGGCCTCCGAAATCTGGAAAGACGTCCATGTGCGAGAGATTCAAACGCGATTATGGCATGAAGCACATCAGTATAGGTCAAGCTGTTCGGTACGTCTTGAGGTATTTACCCTTCTCCAAACTAGCCAATGAAGTAGAGTCAGTATTAAGGGAAGGTTGGGAGTTGACTAGTGAAATGACCATGAGGTGCGTGGAAGCTATGGCTTTCGATGGGCGAGGTGTAACCCAAGGCATGGTTTTCGATGGATTTCCCAATTCTCGGTTCGACGTCAAGCATTTAGCGGAAATTGGTATGGTGCCTCATTTGGTATTTTATCTCGATGCAGATAATGATGATATTGCTGAATATTTGACGACTGATAAGGGCAAGCGTGGCTTACCGGCGTTTAACAAAGCATTCATACAGCATCGGCTCGAGGTGTGGAACTCTGGCGTTCAGGGTTTCCTTGATTTTTTCGATAAGGAGTTCCAAGTGTGGACGAAGGTTCCGGTGAAGACTTCCAAGTGGGGAATTTGGGAGGATGTTTATAAAGTTGCTTTGGACGTTGTGTTTGAGATTAAGAGTTATTACAAGAATTGTAATAAGGAGATGGGATTGCTGCTTGCTAATATGCAGGTTACCCCGACTGAGTTTATGAAGAGACAGAGTTTCTTTAAGACTTACTGTCCTTGTTGCCTTCACTACGATGACCGTCTCGTCGGTGGTGTACATCCTCCAGATCGTACTGGGTTGGTACAATACAAAGATAAATATTATTTCCTCTGCAACAAACATTTAAAAGAATTCTCTGACGATCCTCCTTCGTATTTATCACCGTATAACACGAAGACACTACCGGATGATTTACCATTTATCGTTTATTTGGAGTCGACTCCTCCTGATTGTTACATGGATGGTTTCTGCATCGTTTGCTATTGGGATGCTCAACCCCATAGACTGTTAAACCCGGGAAGTTTTGAGTTTGCTTGTTCATACAAAGACACCATTTACATCTTCGACTCCAGGGAGTGTTTAATGCTGTTCATGATGTTACCACATAAGTATTTTCGGAAGCAGATCTGTTTCAAAGGGGGCACCTTTGCCTCATTGGACATGAACAACCTACCCGTACAAGGTTTCCTGGAGCAATACGTGAGCAGGGACATCATTCGTGCTGTTTCGAACTGTGGATTTACCAGACCTGTTATCGGCGGACTGGGCATTGCAAAATCGGCTGCCATAAACATGGGTCTCCTGCTCAAGATGCACAATCCAAAACTTCCGCAGGATGAACGCGACTGTTACGTGAAGGCTTCTGAAGTGTTTAAGGAGAGAAGGCTCACGTTGATAAATCATTTAGCGCTCATGAAGAAGTCTATCAATCCTTTCCTGCATTACGAAGAGCCGCTTGAGCCATTGCAGACCGGAGAAACGAAGTACGAGGCTTCAGAATCCGATCAGCGATCTCCTGGCGGCTCTTTTGCTAGCATGCTTCAGCAGGTGCTATACTATATGCAACAACCAGATGATGGTTGAAATTTCTCTTTTATCCATCCGATTGTATTCTAATTGATATAATAAATGTTTATTAAACCAAGGTTTTATGGTGTTATTTCGTTTCAGCACGTCGCGTTCCAGTGCCGGACGAGAGGTTTGACTATCTGTGCGAATATTTCAAACCAGCGAGGTAAGTCTGCTTCCTTGTACTATAATTTTGTTTTAGATTTGACTGAATTCTGTTCTTAATACGGATTATATAACATCATTTATATTGACAACCAAAATTTGGACATTTAGATCTAATTATTTAAAGGTTAGTTTTAAGTAAACGAATGGTGGTGGGTCAAAAAAGTGTTTTGATTTTTCAAGAAAATCCCCGAAAAATTTTTTGATTTCTGATTGTTAAATGATATTCTGTATATTTAAACACATTGCCAAAAAATCAGGCTGAAGTAAGAAAAATGTTTATTTTATTCCAAGAAACTTAATTTTCAATTCCAATAGTGTGGCACAAAAAATACATTTATATCTTTACGTCATTTATGTTCTGGCCGCCGCGCCGTTTTGGTTTCGCCATTTTAAATTCTGCAATTTAAGTGCTTTCTTCGGATTCAGCGTCATTGAAAACTCCTAAGTTTTATGTTCGAAAGAGTTACGAGCGATTTCAGATAAGGTAGGGGGTAGTTACACCAGTATTTTACCCCTAAAACCATTTGGTCTGCGTCATTACGCAGACACAGGATTTTATATAAACGGCTAAAAAAACTTTGGTACCTACAAACACGGATGTGGCCATGTAATGGTTTGGGAGTGCATGTGGTACAATGGGGTAGGAAATCTGCATTTTATAGAAAGTATTATAGACGCAAAAGGTTCATCTCAAGATATTGCAAGGTAATTTACTTGACAGTGCCTTCAAATTAGGAATTGAACGTAGCTACATCTTCCAACAAGACAACTATCCTAAACGTACATCTAGGATTTAAAGGAATGGATGGTTTATATTTAAAAGATCAGAAAAAGCCTTCCCCACCCACCCAATCTCCCGATTTAAATCCGTTGGAAAATCTACTGCACAAGTTAGACTTTAAAACACCTCATAGTCATAAGGAATAAAGGTGGTCTAAAACTATACTTGCAAGAAGAGTGGGACAAAATTACCATGAAAGGAACCAGGAAGTTTTTGTCATGCCCAGAAGAATGGAAGTAGTACTATTAGGCTTCTGGAATGACAGAGACGTACTGAGTAGTATCCAAAGACTTTATTGAAAATGAAGTTAAGTTTTTTGGAATAAAATAAACATTTTTACTTTATCATACGCAGTATGTAAAGTATTGTAATCGTACCAAAAATTTTTTTTGAGATTTTAGCGGAAATATGTCTTTTTGAGTCCCCTGAACATTTTTGACCAAGGTTCAAAAAAATGTCTGTGTGTGTTTGTGTGTGTGTGTGTGTGTGTATGTGTGTGTGTACCCGTTTTTTGTGGCGACGATTCCGGAGAAACTACTAAAGGTATCGGAACGAAAGTTCATATCTCTAGAAGTTTCATGACCAAACTTAGAGCTGAAAAGCTTTCTGTTGAAAAGGGTCCAAAGGAAGTGGAGGTTTATTCTTAACATTTTTGAAAGATTTTGCAAATAAGCCGCCATTTCTGGAATTTCGTCGAAATAGCTAAATAATAAATTAAAGATGCGGAAATTCTGAATAATTTATGACTATGACATTTTTTGGTACAATCAATAGTTTAGCTGCATGAGCAAATTCTATTTCATCGAGATCGGTCGTACTCCTTTAAAACTAGTAGCCAGGATATGTCAGATTATATGTCAGATATGATTCTAATGACAGTACGTAGTGTCAAACGCAAATGTTTTGACAACCTACTGTCAATATAAGCTGCGTTCGGATATAGTATACCGTACACTTTTTACACCCAATAACACGTAAGTGTCATTTGGACAGTGTACCCTGTGTCAGCGGAGTACAATATCCGACCGCAGCTTTATTCGACATATCTGTCTAGTTCTACTAGATTTATTTTAATGCAGACATAGCCGATCTCGATCAAATAGAATCTCATGCAGCTAAACTATTAATTTTATATATAGTATGATAAAGTCATGTGCCTGGCCACATCAGATTTTTTGATATTGGCTTGATTTTGTTCTGTTCTACTTTTTTTGTTCTGTTTGCAAAAGTGTTCTGGCGTGTCCATGAGGTGTCTGAAGAACTAAACAATCTAAAGCGATAATTCCGTCCAGTAGCCGCCCAAAAATACCGGGGGAAGTTACCCATAAAAGTTATCCATAAAACTTTTTTCAACTGATTTCAATAAACGATAAATTTTTGGAAAGCTCACGACGTGCTGAGTCTACAGTAGTTATGGCAACAGGATCAAATCAATTTGCACATTTGTCAAACTTCATAACTCCGCAAATAGTTGACGAATTACATCAGTAGTTGCCACAATCGAAAGCCCAGACGTCGCTTTAACTCCCATAGTTGTGGCAACTTAAAACTATGCTAATTAGTGATGTAAACAAATTAACGAGCTTTGAACCTTTTTGCAATCGGGTGAGCGCCTAAGCAGAACAGCGGTTCATAAACCAAGTTCTTTACACCCGATCGTGACAATATGTACATTGCACATCAAACGATAGAAGAAGCCCATCACTACCTATGGTAGTTAGGGGTGGCCTTACTCTATCGTTTGATGTACATATTGTCGCCATCGGGTGAAAATAAATGACTGATGCAACTTGTTTTATGAAGTCTTTATGAAGTTTTATGATTGCCATGATCGGGTGAAAAGAAGCAACTTTGCAACTTTTATTAGTTTTATGAAGCGCTGTTCTGTTTTGGAGTGTATCCGAAGGTACAAACGGTCAAAGATTGTTAATTTTTTACATCACTTACTAACGTAATTTGGAGTTGCAATAACTACTATTGGTAGGGGTGACCTTCTTCTATCGTTTGATGTGCATATTGCCACCATTGGGTAAAAAGAAATCACGTGCAACTTGTTTAATGAAGCGCTGATCTGTCTGGACGACCATACAACGGTAAAAACGTTCAAACTTTGTTAATTTTTTACATCACTAGCGTAATTTCGAGTTGGCAGAACTACCAGTTTATCCGAAGGTAAAAACGTTCAAAGTTTGATATTTCTTTTTAAATCACCAACTAACGTAATTCCGATTTGCCTTAACTACCATAGGATTTGCCTTAACTACCATAGGTAGGGGTAGCCTTCCTCTACCGTTTGATGTACATATTGTCACCATCGGGTGAAAAGAAATGACTTATGCAACTTGTTTCATAAAGCGTTGTCTCGGTTACATACCCATACAACGCTAAAAACGTTCAAAGTTTGTTATTTTTTTACATCACTAATTTGTATAATTTTAGGTTGCTATAACTACCATAGGTAGTTGTGGGCTTCGTCTATTGTTTGATGTGCATATTGTCACGATCGGGTGAAAAGAAATGACTTATGCAACGTTTTTTTTTATGAAGCGCTGTTCTGCTTAGGCGTTCATCTGATTGTAAAAACGTTCAAAGTTCGTTAATTTTTTTACATCACTAATTTTGTATAATTTTAAGTTGCCATAACTATAGGAGTTAATGCGACGTCTGGTCATTCATTTGCTGCAACTACTGCTATAATTCGTCAACTATTTGCGGAGTTATCAGGTTTGACAAATGTGCAAATTTATGAAAAAAAATACTTTCTTTTTAATTTTTGAGGTAGTAATTATGATTTGATCCTGTCGTCAGAACTACTGTCGACTCAGCACGTTGTGAGCTTTCTAAAAACGTATCTTTTATTGAAATCGGTTGAAAAAAAGTTTTATGGATAACTTTTATGGCTAACTTCCCCCCGGTCCCAAAAATCACGTCACAATTTGACGCGCCACCCGAATAACACGTATCCTCATCGAAATATTGTTTAACACAATCACGTCGAGACAGTTTCGACCCGATGATGATGATATCGCTGTCGCCGTGCGCGGGGGTCTCCGTTGAATTTCGAATTTGTCCCGGCGCGTCTCTATCAATTTGTGAAGTCCCGGTCAAAGGAGGCGCCCACCGCTAACCACACGTTTTAGTAACGGTAGTTAGACGGAGCTGGAAAGACGACCGAATTTTTCGAATAGCTGCGCACGGCGATGATCAAGGCCTCTCTCACGGGACGGCCGGAGACGGTTCCCATCGTCAACGCGGCGCCTACAAATTGGCAGCACCCTCATTAGATCACAAAAAACAATTACCGGTCGCACGTCCCGTGTTGTAAAATAACGCCAGCAGTAGATTATGTACCTACGAATGCACTAACACCATGTGACAAAACGGTAGAACTACTGTTTACAAATCATAATTGAAAAATCGGGTGCCGTTTTTCAGCACCGCAAATTAGGTTTTCTCATGACAAATGTTTGTACCTGAACGGCAAAATGTGTGTTTTAACGACAAAAAGTGTAAATGAATAGCAAAATATGGGTTTTAACTACAAAAATAGAAAATGAACGGATACAAAGAACATAGGACACACAGTTTAAAAATCTTACAGTCTTAAAAATTAAAGGTGGAACTTACAGTCATAAATTCGTAAAACAATAGGATACTTGTCTGCTTTCTTGGACAGACGAACGCAGGTGCTCTTAATCTGTTGAGGACGAAATGAAAGAGCTAACAACGCAAATATCCAGTGGCCGACTGATACAATAAATGAAAGCTAGAAACAAGGTGAAACACAAATTAAGTTTATAGAGTGGTGAAGCCTGATGTGTGAAATGAATAAAATTAATTTAGCAAAGAATGTGTATTAAAAATTAAAATGAAAGAACAAATACTTTATCCTGTAAAACCATAGGTGAATTATATGAATGGAAAAACGGGGTTAAAAGCATAAATAAATATATTATCAAAATATAAACGTGGCGGGCAGTAATGGTATTAAGCATCGTTTACATCCACTTAACTTAACGTAAGAAAAATTATAATTAAGGTGGTTTATACAATTCCCGATGTCTTTTATTTTGAGCGATACAATCTGCCTATGAACCTTAAATTCAATCGTTTTATCTCTTTCCGAGGTAGAACCGCAAATATTTATTCATTATTGGTCATGGCGGTATGTGCGGGTTTTTCCGCGCAGCTCCTAAGCCACAATTGGCCCTTTGAGGTTTCGCCTCACTACTATACAGTAATAGCGACAACCAGAGATGTTGAATTGGTTGCCGGGCCCGACGGTTTTTCGTCTCTTCCGAAAGACGGCGGACGAATTTTCGGCTGGTCCTGGGTGTGAACCCCGGACCTCCTAGTAGTAGGCCAACGCTCTACCACTAGAGCCATTCGTCCCGCCATTTATTCATTAGTTGTAGTATATGCTATAAAAAAAAGCATTTGCATACTATGTAAGAAATATTTGAGCTGACAAAAACGTTATGTTTGTATTTTTTATATACATATTTTTATATAAAATTTTACTACAATGAAAAATAACAATACCTACCCTAAAAATTGTATATCTCAATTCCTGTTTTTAATTTTATTGCGCACGCTTAGATTATGATTAAGTAAGAAGCGTTCTATTAGCGTGATTACCCACCATATCTTAATTGTGTACAGGCTGGTCATAATCTGCAACAAAATATAGCAAATAGTTTATCGTAAGAAAGTTAATTTTTTTAAATGGAACACCGTGTATCTAATGATTGTTTTGAATTCTACGCATCGTTCTGCACGAAAAGGCACTAGCACACACCAGTGCTAAAATAAATAAATAAAATAAATTGCAGAGATAACTAGCTTTTTCATAAAGAAAAAGAGATTTTTCTATCAATAAGTGCTTAACGTAACACCTATATTAACCAATAAACCAGCTAAGTATTTAACTAAATTACTGTTTTCTCGCATGATTAGAACATTAGATCACATCAGCAATTCATATTATAATTTGAAATACAATTTTAGTAGGCTATGAAAAGCTGTGCTAAACAAGTTATTAAGGTATAAAGCTGGTATAAAGTTGTTGTTAAAGAGCAGGTGTTGTTTTACTTATCTTAAAATAACAGCAATTACATAACGCAACTCAACATCAAGCACTGTACATTTATTATTCCATAAAGATTAATACTTAATATTGTTTTGCAAGAAATAGAAATTTATAACGGTAATTTTATGTAACTTCTCCGAACATGAAAAATTATTTCTGTAACGGATTATTTTAGCACTAGTGTGTGCTAGTACTTTTTTGTGCAGAACGCATTTTTGTTGCATTCGCCCACACAACCCACACCATGTCAATTAGTTCCTCCTGAGAAAAGTTTGCCATATTTCCAAAAATTATGCAAATCTAACCTAACAATATCACTACCACTGACAGATATCTTAATAACTTGTTTGGAACAGTTTTTCCTGCCTACAGGGTATAAGTAAAATTTTATTTCAAATTATAATATTAAATTGCAGATGTGATCAAATGTTTTGAATTATTAAAAAAAGATGAAATCATGCGAGAAAACAGTAATTTAAGTAAATATAAATATAATTTCTGGTTAATGTAGAAGCACTTATTCATAGAAAAATTTTTTTGATGGAAAAGGCTAGTAATCTCTACAATTGTTTATTTTTGCCCTGGGGTGTGCTAGTACTTTTTTTGTGGCCCACATTGTTTGTGGTATAGGTATAAAGCAGGTTTTGCCTGTGATAATTAAATACATTAAAATACTTATGTATATACCTACAGTGAGCGCGTAATGTATGGAAACCTGACATTATCTCAAGAACGGTTTACTATTTTTAAAAATCCTCGAACACGTCGATTTATAATTATCAAAATACACCTTATGATATCAAATTAATTTTTTTACCTTCAATTGTTTTTAACAGATGACGTCATCGACATTTTTTTTAAATGACAACCCTATATTTTTTTTCTTTTAATTGTCTTAATGGTAGCATAATATTTTTATGGCCGTACATGAGAAAATTTTCGAGAAAAAGACAATTGAAGGTTATGAAATAAAAGTGACAAAATCTCCGGATCGGCTCCACCGAATTTAACGAAATTTTGAATTAAGTATTTTGCAACTATGTGAAGTCACTGGCGTTATTATCCTTGATGCAACGTTTAAAGTTTCTAAGATACTACCTCAAACTTTTGAATTTGAAATAGAACGTATATTGTATAATGTATAGTTTGACATTTTCAGTTATAGTCTTACGTAGAATACGTCACGTGCGTCGGGAATAGGGGAATGCTTCGCCTGAACTACTACTAAAATTTAAATTATTGGAATTTTTTTTGCTTAAGAGTAATCACTAGAGGTAGTAGCGTACTACAAAACAACACTACATAAAACCAAACATACTGAGCTTAATTGTGTGTTAATACTCACGTGTAATACATTAAATTATAGATAAAGGTGTATTACACCGGGTACGAATGCCACTTTTTTTCATTTGCGTTGTTGTTTTGTTTTTTACCCTTGCTAAAGAAGCCAATAATTGGTAATTTTTGCTATTTTTTTTTTCCAAATCAGAACCAAATATCAAAAAAGCAATATTACAACATTTTGTATTGAGCCTTCATGAACTAGTGTAAAAAAAAATGACAACAAAATATGAATGTTGTAATGATTTAACCTTTGGTTTTTTGAACATGTGAATGAGACGAGAATAACATATTTTATCGTCGTACGGTGCAGCCATCTGTTGGATAAACACCACATCATTTTCTTCGACCAATCAAATTCAAATGGTACAGTCTGAAGCAGCAGCATGAATATGTCAGCCAGGGGAATCACACATATTGAGCAATTTCGGCCTAACAAAAATATTGATCGCATGTTGACACGGGTGGTGTAGGGGCCCCGCGCCCGGCAAACGAAAGCCATACGAAAAATAAATTTTACCGTGCTGGTACTACGTAGATAGCAGCCACTCGCTTATAAATTAGGACAGCATGTTTTTGCGGAAGTGTATGTGAGCAACATGAATTGTTGAATTTCGACCAAAATATAAACCGAATACGAGAAATAATTTTTTGCCGTCCTGATGCTACGCAGACAGCAAAGAGCGAGTTATAAATTAGGAGCGCATGTTCCCGCGAGGATTTATAGTGCTTACAATGTTACAACTACTAAATAATTAATAGGAGTTAAATAAATTATTAATAAGGACATACAAGTAATTTAATTTTTAATCAGTCATTTATTTTTCGTCATAGAATTTCAAATATATTGGTATTTAGATTTAGAAAATAATCTTAATACCAAACACTTGTCGCTTGGCAATGCATTCAGGGCAATCGCAATCTATGTAGGATGGTTGGGTTTAGTTCGACTTGTTGTACAACATGTAGATATTATACGTGTAGTATAATTCTTCGCTAATTAACTTCGCTAGTTAATTTGGGCAATACTCTCTTATAGGCGTAAGCGTGCCGGATCATATATGGCAAAAAACGTTTATAAAGGTGTTACACATCCGTTAACCGAAACTCTTGCGCCTAATACGTCATGTCATGTAGTAAGTATGTAAATGTGACAAAAACGACTACACAGTATTGATTGATTGCTTGCGGTACATCATTTCCAAAGTATTTTTATGCGCTGAACCCAAATCTGACATCCGATTGACTAAATCAGGCTTTATTCACAAGATACTTCAACATATTTGAAGAGTAAAATTTAAATTGCACAACGTATGTACGCAGTACACTCTCCTACAACGCGGTTTAATATTACGCGTTTTATGAAAACGCGTTATAGGAATTTGAGGATCGCAAATTTAGACGCATGCGCATTGTACGATAATCGCGTTATATGAAGATGTAGTCGCAAAATTTTGATCGAGTTGGTAGAAATTCGCGTTGTAGGAACCGCGTTATAGGAGAGTTTCCTGTATGCGCAATCGTATTTATATAAAAATAATACAATAAAATAAATAAATATCAATTTTCTAGAAAAAATATACCCAAAATATGTTTTTTCTTGTAAACTTTTAGCATTTACTTATAAGAATACTTCAGATTTTGTATAGTAATTTTTTATTCAATAAAAGTATCATTGTTGCATCTATTTATTAAAACAAAAGTATTGGAATGGAAATAGAAACCGTAAGTAAATATGTACCTACTGAAATGTATAATGACTAAAATATTCAAATTCATTTATATGAGGTATCATTACAGCCACCAATAATAGCGAATAGTTCAATAAAGCAATTAATTAATTTGTATCACTGTATTGTTTTGTGGAATTGTATTTGCATTTAAAATATACAAGAAAAGCATTTCAGAACATGCGATAGTCACATACACAAAATTATTAGGGACCGGTTCGGCGCCAGTCGACACCGCACGGCCCCTTTGATCTTTGCCTCAAACGAACGATACCGGCGGCGCCGTTCCCCTAATTAATCAGTGCGTGCGTTGCTTGCATTTTCTGCGGAGTGTACAGTGGGCGCGGCTCGTTCCCTCCTCTCGCGCCTCAGTTTCGTCGAACTTTTGAGGCCGGTGACTAACATTTACTCTTAAATGTTTTTTTTTGCTACCTACTTGATATAAATTTGAAAAATTAATATTTAATACTCTTTTTCCTTAATTTCAAAATCTCATAATCACTATCAAAAAATCTACAGAAATACACCTGTGCTAACGTTTGCGTCTCATAGAAACTAGCCCACTGTCTTTATCCAAGAAACAATACGTATGAGAATCAAGCTCTTATTTCCATAGGGGCGGTACGCGAAAGTCAAACGATTCCTGGCATAACCTTTAAAAGGCCTTACGTGTTTACATTGCGATTACGGTAATGGCGAGGGTTGTACGACTGCCATTAGTCATTACTCTCATCTCGTCCAGCACTCCAGAAACTTTTACTTGAAGAAGCAGAATAATTATCCACCTCTGTGTACTTTAGCCGCTCCATGTCCAACTCATTTGCATCCGTTAATACGAGTATAATGGCGCCTGAGTTCAGGAGAAGTTGTAGTATTATATTGGACGGGAATCCGTCTGAAGACCGCCTTGTATGTGCAAAACGTATCAAATGCCCTCAGCGGCATTAAAATCCAATTTGGAAAGAGATGCACCTCCTGATTCTTGGAGCCACGCCATCATCGCAAACTTCTCTAATTGCCATTTAATGAGCAAATAAAATGCGCCACTTTAATACGGCGACCACGCGATGGACATCGCAGTTCTGCTGCGATCTCAATTTGATGGCACAGCCCATTTGTTACTGCGTTGCCTTCGTCTTGCTGTTTGTTGTCTCTGTAATTTTGTGTAATTTCTCAACAATTTAATGTCACAATTACTGTATCTCCGGTAATGGAGATGGTAATGGTGGAAAAGGTTTCAGGGTATTGGGTGGAAATGATTATGAATTTCCTTTGCACTGCTTAAATGTCATACGAAGAATTGCGTTGTATGGAAATGCTGTGTAATAATTATAATCATCAATCGGTATATGATTAGAAATCCTCAAAATATTAATTAAAGGATAGGACCAAAAATGACTGCTTTCAATGTAGTTCTATTTGTTTGTAAATTGAAAAACCACGTCTGTTTGCTCGACGCTATCACAGTAAACATTTGACAAAATAACTATACCTAATTTCTCGAGAAAAGGGCATTCTTTATAAAGAATTTTGGGTAGCCTATAAAGTCCATAGCTACAGTCAGAATTTTAATTTAATTTAATGCAGGGCGGTGGAAAAGCAAGAAATTACAAATTTGCTTATAATGCTTATAATGCATTTGCTTATAATTTAAGTATATATGATATATGATCGAATGTCAATTTGGAATGTTTTATATCAAATCTCAGATATACATAGGTCAAATTCAGGACGAAACCTCAGAATTTAAAATGATACATAGCTGAAACTTAAATAGAAACAAAAATAGAAAATGAACGGATACAAAGAACATAGGACACACAGTTTAAAAATCTTACAGTCTTAAAAATTAAAGGTGGAACTTACAGTCATAAATTCGTAAAACAATAGGATACTTGTCTGCTTTCTTGGACAGACGAACGCAGGTGCTCTTAATCTGTTGAGGACGAAATGAAAGAGCTAACAACGCAAATATCCAGTGGCCGACTGATACAATAAATGAAAGCTAGAAACAAGGTGAAACACAAATTAAGTTTATAGAGTGGTGAAGCCTGATGTGTGAAATGAATAAAATTAATTTAGCAAAGAATGTGTATTAAAAATTAAAATGAAAGAACAAATACTTTATCCTGTAAAACCATAGGTGAATTATATGAATGGAAAAACGGGGTTAAAAGCATAAATAAATATATTATCAAAATATAAACGTGGCGGGCAGTAATGGTATTAAGCATCGTTTACATCCACTTAACTTAACGTAAGAAAAATTATAATTAAGGTGGTTTATACAATTCCCGATGTCTTTTATTTTGAGCGATACAATCTGCCTATGAACCTTAAATTCAATCGTTTTATCTCTTTCCGAGGTAGAACCGCAAATATTTATTCATTATTGGTCATGGCGGTATGTGCGGGTTTTTCCGCGCAGCTCCTAAGCCACAATTGGCCCTTTGAGGTTTCGCCTCACTACTATACAGTAATAGCGACAACCAGAGATGTTGAATTGGTTGCCGGGCCCGACGGTTTTTCGTCTCTTCCGAAAGACGGCGGACGAATTTTCGGCTGGTCCTGGGTGTGAACCCCGGACCTCCTAGTAGTAGGCCAACGCTCTACCACTAGAGCCATTCGTCCCGCCATTTATTCATTAGTTGTAGTATATGCTATAAAAAAAAGCATTTGCATACTATGTAAGAAATATTTGAGCTGACAAAAACGTTATGTTTGTATTTTTTATATACATATTTTTATATAAAATTTTACTACAATGAAAAATAACAATACCTACCCTAAAAATTGTATATCTCAATTCCTGTTTTTAATTTTATTGCGCACGCTTAGATTATGATTAAGTAAGAAGCGTTCTATTAGCGTGATTACCCACCATATCTTAATTGTGTACAGGCTGGTCATAATCTGCAACAAAATATAGCAAATAGTTTATCGTAAGAAAGTTAATTTTTTTAAATGGAACACCGTGTATCTAATGATTGTTTTGAATTCTACGCATCGTTCTGCACGAAAAGGCACTAGCACACACCAGTGCTAAAATAAATAAATAAAATAAATTGCAGAGATAACTAGCTTTTTCATAAAGAAAAAGAGATTTTTCTATCAATAAGTGCTTAACGTAACACCTATATTAACCAATAAACCAGCTAAGTATTTAACTAAATTACTGTTTTCTCGCATGATTAGAACATTAGATCACATCAGCAATTCATATTATAATTTGAAATACAATTTTAGTAGGCTATGAAAAGCTGTGCTAAACAAGTTATTAAGGTATAAAGCTGGTATAAAGTTGTTGTTAAAGAGCAGGTGTTGTTTTACTTATCTTAAAATAACAGCAATTACATAACGCAACTCAACATCAAGCACTGTACATTTATTATTCCATAAAGATTAATACTTAATATTGTTTTGCAAGAAATAGAAATTTATAACGGTAATTTTATGTAACTTCTCCGAACATGAAAAATTATTTCTGTAACGGATTATTTTAGCACTAGTGTGTGCTAGTACTTTTTTGTGCAGAACGCATTTTTGTTGCATTCGCCCACACAACCCACACCATGTCAATTAGTTCCTCCTGAGAAAAGTTTGCCATATTTCCAAAAATTATGCAAATCTAACCTAACAATATCACTACCACTGACAGATATCTTAATAACTTGTTTGGAACAGTTTTTCCTGCCTACAGGGTATAAGTAAAATTTTATTTCAAATTATAATATTAAATTGCAGATGTGATCAAATGTTTTGAATTATTAAAAAAAGATGAAATCATGCGAGAAAACAGTAATTTAAGTAAATATAAATATAATTTCTGGTTAATGTAGAAGCACTTATTCATAGAAAAATTTTTTTGATGGAAAAGGCTAGTAATCTCTACAATTGTTTATTTTTGCCCTGGGGTGTGCTAGTACTTTTTTTGTGGCCCACATTGTTTGTGGTATAGGTATAAAGCAGGTTTTGCCTGTGATAATTAAATACATTAAAATACTTATGTATATACCTACAGTGAGCGCGTAATGTATGGAAACCTGACATTATCTCAAGAACGGTTTACTATTTTTAAAAATCCTCGAACACGTCGATTTATAATTATCAAAATACACCTTATGATATCAAATTAATTTTTTTACCTTCAATTGTTTTTAACAGATGACGTCATCGACATTTTTTTTAAATGACAACCCTATATTTTTTTTCTTTTAATTGTCTTAATGGTAGCATAATATTTTTATGGCCGTACATGAGAAAATTTTCGAGAAAAAGACAATTGAAGGTTATGAAATAAAAGTGACAAAATCTCCGGATCGGCTCCACCGAATTTAACGAAATTTTGAATTAAGTATTTTGCAACTATGTGAAGTCACTGGCGTTATTATCCTTGATGCAACGTTTAAAGTTTCTAAGATACTACCTCAAACTTTTGAATTTGAAATAGAACGTATATTGTATAATGTATAGTTTGACATTTTCAGTTATAGTCTTACGTAGAATACGTCACGTGCGTCGGGAATAGGGGAATGCTTCGCCTGAACTACTACTAAAATTTAAATTATTGGAATTTTTTTTGCTTAAGAGTAATCACTAGAGGTAGTAGCGTACTACAAAACAACACTACATAAAACCAAACATACTGAGCTTAATTGTGTGTTAATACTCACGTGTAATACATTAAATTATAGATAAAGGTGTATTACACCGGGTACGAATGCCACTTTTTTTCATTTGCGTTGTTGTTTTGTTTTTTACCCTTGCTAAAGAAGCCAATAATTGGTAATTTTTGCTATTTTTTTTTTCCAAATCAGAACCAAATATCAAAAAAGCAATATTACAACATTTTGTATTGAGCCTTCATGAACTAGTGTAAAAAAAAATGACAACAAAATATGAATGTTGTAATGATTTAACCTTTGGTTTTTTGAACATGTGAATGAGACGAGAATAACATATTTTATCGTCGTACGGTGCAGCCATCTGTTGGATAAACACCACATCATTTTCTTCGACCAATCAAATTCAAATGGTACAGTCTGAAGCAGCAGCATGAATATGTCAGCCAGGGGAATCACACATATTGAGCAATTTCGGCCTAACAAAAATATTGATCGCATGTTGACACGGGTGGTGTAGGGGCCCCGCGCCCGGCAAACGAAAGCCATACGAAAAATAAATTTTACCGTGCTGGTACTACGTAGATAGCAGCCACTCGCTTATAAATTAGGACAGCATGTTCTTGCGGAAGTGTATGTGAGCAACATGAATTGTTGAATTTCGACCAAAATATAAACCGAATACGAGAAATAATTTTTTGCCGTCCTGATGCTACGCAGACAGCAAAGAGCGAGTTATAAATTAGGAGCGCATGTTCCCGCGAGGATTTATAGTGCTTACAATGTTACAACTACTAAATAATTAATAGGAGTTAAATAAATTATTAATAAGGACATACAAGTAATTTAATTTTTAATCAGTCATTTATTTTTCGTCATAGAATTTCAAATATATTGGTATTTAGATTTAGAAAATAATCTTAATACCAAACACTTGTCGCTTGGCAATGCATTCAGGGCAATCGCAATCTATGTAGGATGGTTGGGTTTAGTTCGACTTGTTGTACAACATGTAGATATTATACGTGTAGTATAATTCTTCGCTAATTAACTTCGCTAGTTAATTTGGGCAATACTCTCTTATAGGCGTAAGCGTGCCGGATCATATATGGCAAAAAACGTTTATAAAGGTGTTACACATCCGTTAACCGAAACTCTTGCGCCTAATACGTCATGTCATGTAGTAAGTATGTAAATGTGACAAAAACGACTACACAGTATTGATTGATTGCTTGCGGTACATCATTTCCAAAGTATTTTTATGCGCTGAACCCAAATCTGACATCCGATTGACTAAATCAGGCTTTATTCACAAGATACTTCAACATATTTGAAGAGTAAAATTTAAATTGCACAACGTATGTACGCAGTACACTCTCCTACAACGCGGTTTAATATTACGCGTTTTATGAAAACGCGTTATAGGAATTTGAGGATCGCAAATTTAGACGCATGCGCATTGTACGATAATCGCGTTATATGAAGATGTAGTCGCAAAATTTTGATCGAGTTGGTAGAAATTCGCGTTGTAGGAACCGCGTTATAGGAGAGTTTCCTGTATGCGCAATCGTATTTATATAAAAATAATACAATAAAATAAATAAATATCAATTTTCTAGAAAAAATATACCCAAAATATGTTTTTTCTTGTAAACTTTTAGCATTTACTTATAAGAATACTTCAGATTTTGTATAGTAATTTTTTATTCAATAAAAGTATCATTGTTGCATCTATTTATTAAAACAAAAGTATTGGAATGGAAATAGAAACCGTAAGTAAATATGTACCTACTGAAATGTATAATGACTAAAATATTCAAATTCATTTATATGAGGTATCATTACAGCCACCAATAATAGCGAATAGTTCAATAAAGCAATTAATTAATTTGTATCACTGTATTGTTTTGTGGAATTGTATTTGCATTTAAAATATACAAGAAAAGCATTTCAGAACATGCGATAGTCACATACACAAAATTATTAGGGACCGGTTCGGCGCCAGTCGACACCGCACGGCCCCTTTGATCTTTGCCTCAAACGAACGATACCGGCGGCGCCGTTCCCCTAATTAATCAGTGCGTGCGTTGCTTGCATTTTCTGCGGAGTGTACAGTGGGCGCGGCTCGTTCCCTCCTCTCGCGCCTCAGTTTCGTCGAACTTTTGAGGCCGGTGACTAACATTTACTCTTAAATGTTTTTTTTTGCTACCTACTTGATATAAATTTGAAAAATTAATATTTAATACTCTTTTTCCTTAATTTCAAAATCTCATAATCACTATCAAAAAATCTACAGAAATACACCTGTGCTAACGTTTGCGTCTCATAGAAACTAGCCCACTGTCTTTATCCAAGAAACAATACGTATGAGAATCAAGCTCTTATTTCCATAGGGGCGGTACGCGAAAGTCAAACGATTCCTGGCATAACCTTTAAAAGGCCTTACGTGTTTACATTGCGATTACGGTAATGGCGAGGGTTGTACGACTGCCATTAGTCATTACTCTCATCTCGTCCAGCACTCCAGAAACTTTTACTTGAAGAAGCAGAATAATTATCCACCTCTGTGTACTTTAGCCGCTCCATGTCCAACTCATTTGCATCCGTTAATACGAGTATAATGGCGCCTGAGTTCAGGAGAAGTTGTAGTATTATATTGGACGGGAATCCGTCTGAAGACCGCCTTGTATGTGCAAAACGTATCAAATGCCCTCAGCGGCATTAAAATCCAATTTGGAAAGAGATGCACCTCCTGATTCTTGGAGCCACGCCATCATCGCAAACTTCTCTAATTGCCATTTAATGAGCAAATAAAATGCGCCACTTTAATACGGCGACCACGCGATGGACATCGCAGTTCTGCTGCGATCTCAATTTGATGGCACAGCCCATTTGTTACTGCGTTGCCTTCGTCTTGCTGTTTGTTGTCTCTGTAATTTTGTGTAATTTCTCAACAATTTAATGTCACAATTACTGTATCTCCGGTAATGGAGATGGTAATGGTGGAAAAGGTTTCAGGGTATTGGGTGGAAATGATTATGAATTTCCTTTGCACTGCTTAAATGTCATACGAAGAATTGCGTTGTATGGAAATGCTGTGTAATAATTATAATCATCAATCGGTATATGATTAGAAATCCTCAAAATATTAATTAAAGGATAGGACCAAAAATGACTGCTTTCAATGTAGTTCTATTTGTTTGTAAATTGAAAAACCACGTCTGTTTGCTCGACGCTATCACAGTAAACATTTGACAAAATAACTATACCTAATTTCTCGAGAAAAGGGCATTCTTTATAAAGAATTTTGGGTAGCCTATAAAGTCCATAGCTACAGTCAGAATTTTAATTTAATTTAATGCAGGGCGGTGGAAAAGCAAGAAATTACAAATTTGCTTATAATGCTTATAATGCATTTGCTTATAATTTAAGTATATATGATATATGATCGAATGTCAATTTGGAATGTTTTATATCAAATCTCAGATATACATAGGTCAAATTCAGGACGAAACCTCAGAATTTAAAATGATACATAGCTGAAACTTGGCAATAAAGAATTCGAATCAAACTGCTACAAAACTAAGTCCTAAAAATGTTTTGTTATTCACATTTTGCATGTGATGCCACAATCTATCAACTTGATTTGTTTTACAACAGAATTCGAAAAATTACTACTGAAAATCTTTATAAATAACGTCTTGAACACAGTATAGAACTTATTTCGTAAAAATGACGCTAAAGTAGACTTTCTTGTATCAATCTTATACACTATGTTCTCTTCTCAAGAATTAACTTGTCAACATTTGTCTCAAAACACGTGAAAGGTTCGACGATTTTTCTCTGGTATTTATTTACACACAGATGTTTTATTTAAATAAATATGCATTGACTCAAACAAATCTATTGTTTCAATTGAGCCACAAATTGCTTGGCGGATAAAAGTGCATTTGTTTGGTAGAAAGAACGTTTATTTGTGTCAAACAACTTATATTTCCCAGTTAAAATTTACAATTTGTATATTATAAAGAACGAGATTTATTGAGTTCCAATAATTATTATTGTGTTGAGTGAAAGAATTATGATTTTTTAAATTAACGTAAATGTTGGTTGAGTTAAAATGTGAATTTTAAGGTTGCAAGAAATGGTTCTTTGATTAGAGAAATTATTATTTTTTGTTGAATGATTTAATATCGACCTTTTATTGACGAACACTTTCTGGGGGCTACAGTAGAGCAAAATATCCACTTGTCACTGCCTTTTGCGATGTAGCATATCGTCGACCTGTGGTTGGGCTTCCCAGACAAACATAGTCAAAGATAGGGTAGCAAAGTGTACGCTGATTCGGAATTGAAACTTGAACCTGCATGCGCTGTGCCCTATACTGCCGAACACCAGGCCTTTTTAGCAATTTTGCCAGACGCACGACGACAACTGAGCGGCAGGTTTTCACCAGTCTATTATACAGGGTGTATATTAAATGAGTGCAATAATTTCTAGGGGTTATAGATCTTCATAATTAGAGTAAAAAATTCAAATACGTTTTTTCTCTAAGTGACACCAGTATTGAGTAATTAATTATTGAAAATGCAGAATTTGGCGCCGCACGTTTTTAGCAGTTAGTTTTTTTAAACAGCTGAGCGAGGGGAAGTCCCGTGCGTTCTTTAGTTTACGCTCTGCAGTTGTTTCTGTTTCTCGGTAGTTATTTTGTGGTTGTGTGTTTCAAAATGGATATTTAGTAGTGGTGAGTACGTGGACATGTTACTTGTTTATGGTGAATGCAGAAAATATGCAGCGGCCACTCAAAGACTTTATTCGCAACGATTTAGAAACCGGCGCGTCCCTAATAATAGAACTTTTGTTTCCGTGGTTCAACGGTTAAGGGATAGTCCTGCTAGGGTATTTTTGCCTAACCATGGAGGAAGAGGCCGTCCACGCGATCGTAATATGGTAAATACCGAAGAAAAAATCTTGGACATGGTCCACGAAGATGATCGACGAAGCACTAGAACAATTGCTCGACAAGTCGGAGTTTCCCACGGGATAGTGCACAGAACACTACTTCGGGTATATCGGGTAACGCATGTACCAGATTTGCTCCCACAGGATTATTTACAGAGGGTCATCTTTTGTGAGTGGTTTCGTGGTCAATGTTAAACCAATGAAAACTTTCCTAATTTGGTACTTTCCTCTGATGAAGCGACATTTACCCGAACCAGAATTTTTAACAGCCGGAACATGTGCCACTGGACCTATGAAAATCCGCGAATTATACGACGTACCAATTTTCATCACCGATTTGCCATTAATATCTGGGCCGGAATTATTGGCAATTGTTTAGTAGGGCCAGTGGAACTGCCGCCCCGTCTTAATGGTGAAGAATACTTGATTTTTTTTACAAAACACACTACCAGGTTTGTTAGAAAATGTGCCGCTGGATGTTCGCCGTGAAATGTGGTTTATGCACGACGGTGCTCCTGCACATAAGAGCCGCATTGTAGTGCAACATTTAAGTGAAACATTTGGTGAAAAGTGGATAGGGATTAATGGACCAAGACGGTGGCCAAGTCGTTCTCCAGACTTGAAACCTCTGGATTTTTATTTCTGGGGTTATTTTCAAGGATTAGTGTATAAGCCGGAAGGACAACAATGAAAATGAACTCCGTCAGCGAATTTTCAATTGTGCTGAAATTGTGCGCAATGACATTGAACGCCGCTCTTTATGTGCGAATTGGAGGGGCACGCCAGGCAGAAGCGTGGTGGGATGCAAACGGTGCGCACTTTGAGCAATTTCTTTAAAATTTTTGGTAAGTTTACTGTTAAATCATTGAATACATCGATATTTATACGCATTTCGTGAGCTCCGCGTGCTACAGATAGATGCGGGCTAGAATTCGACGGAGGACTACACATTATGAAAACATGTGCGTAGCGGCAATTGAACTGCAAAACTGCAAACTGCAAAATTTTGAAAAATTTTATTAAAATTTTTTGTTCCTCATATTGAGTTACATGACCCCTCCAAATTATTACACTGAATTAATATACACCCGGTATACTGAAAATCAGGCCAATTTATGAGAGGAGAATTTTCTGCGTCATCTAACAATACAGTTGGATGAAGTATTCACATCACATAAAGAATATATTTATTTGAATTAAAATATGATTTCTTTGGCGTAAGGGAACGGGTTTTAAAACAAAACAAAACCATTACTTTAAAGAAAAGTAATTTTTGTTTGTATCCACTTAATTAAATATTCCAAATAATTTAATCTCTACAACAAATAAACTAAAGTACATATTCAATAAAGTCAATATTTGTTGTGTCAAAGAAATATAAAGAAGTAATACGCAGAAACAACAGGTGCACTTTTTTCCACATCCTTTTATTTAATCAATGAAATATGTTTTGATCCAAAAGAATAAATTCAAAGTGATAATTACACCAAATTAAAGATGAATTAAAGAATGTAAAATTTTCTTTCTGATGGTTGTTAATTAATATTTTCGTTGATTTTGAAAAGTTAGTAAGGAAATCTGAAGACATGACGATTTCCATTTATCTTTTTGCTGAAAACAGGTTATTGTTATTATTCTGACCTGGTTGCAATAGTCGCAAACTTGCAAAACTCAGTTGTCAAAATTGGTGGACACGTTCAAAGTTGAGAAAATATATTAAAAAGGTATCGTGTGTGGGTTTTATGTTGGAACATTCAATTTGTTTTCCTCTCCAAGAGCTTTCAATAAATTACACGGCATGCCTGTACTTTATCTCGCCAACGCAGGCAGAGAGCTTTCAGATCGTGGCTATCTTCTACGATAACTATTCTCTTACACTGTGGTATCCTCTTTGTAAGTCTTCAGGTTTAAGGACAACTATATCCTGAAATATTAGCTTTGAAGAACAATTTGATTATTACTGTATAAAATATGCATCCCACTGTGTATGTCTTGTGTGGCTCTGCCAAGCATTAACACCGTCACAGCTTAAGCATTTAAGCCCTTAATCACAAGCCAATTTGGAGTAATTCAATTGAGAGGTGGCATGGGACGGCAATTGCTTTCTTATTATTATTGGCCGTAATGACACGGTACAGCGTCGGCACTGAGCGACGCCGAAGAGCGTGTCTCGTTGTCTATGGACGGCCGCCGCAAAGGCACCCTTTGATCCGCAGTTAATGAAGATGTCCTCTATTCGGAGGCCTCGTCTCATCTGACTTGCAGATCAGGCACGAGTTCTCGTACCCCGTTTATATGCGGCGGTACGTTTTAGGCATTACTAAGAGAGTTAAGAAATTCTTGGTTTGTAACTTTTTATACGAGGGTTGGGTAAACAAAAGACAAGCAGCCGAAATTCTATTCGTCAAACACTTGGAAGCACTCCGCCATTTTTACAGTTCTTATCTTGCGCAATGTTTAAGTTACAAACGACGGACGACGAGCTGTATTGGTTTTTGAGTAAAAACATAAAACCTAGTTGTGTAAGAAATTACAAACTTCAGTTTTTGTTGGTATGTGCGTTCAGAACTAATACTTTTCTTTTCAGGTAACATTAATTAGCACAAAAATTAGGAACTTTGCCCCAATTTGATGGGTTCCTTATTACTTCATATTTGTGCGATCCCATGAATTGTGTCCAAATATGAGCACCTTAAATCAAGGAAACGTGGGGTGTTTGTGACATAGTTTTGAATTGAAACTTTCTTCAGCACGGTATGAGTAAATTTATTACAAATAATAGGTACTATATATTGAGCCAAAGGCTCATAACTGTGAAATAACTGAATACAAAATTTAAATAGAGTGTGTTTTAGGGTAGCGTGGGACTTTTGTACTTTTGTAATTGCAATTTATACCTCCATTTGCGAAACTATTTAAACAACCGTAAATATAGGTACCTACCTCATAAACGAACGGTGTCTATCTTTACATTTGTATTTAAATATTTTCGCAAATGCAGATTGGAATTTCAATTGTCCAATTGTGCCCCATGTCCAAGTGTGCCCCACCCTACCCTACTCTTGAAACATTGCTACATAACATTCAAAATGCTCTTCCCCTCCGACACATGAGCGCGAGAGAACTGTAAAAACGTACCTGATTTCTGCAGTTCCGATTTTTTCTCCTATATCGCTGGCTCAAAAGATTTCAAATTTCCATCGGATAGTAAATTCTCCTCTATAGATTGGCTTTTGTATTTTCCTAAATTTCCTTGTAATGTTTGCAATATGAAACGAGGTTATTATGAAAGCGAATTGTACTTCTACGGTGAGCGCGTAAAGTATGGTAACATGAGAAAATAACAAACTGTTAGTTTTAAAATAAAAGATACACATTTTCGTGAAACTTTTATGAAATATTTATGGAAACGAATAGGCGTTTTTGATTGATTTATTTGCGCTGAATGCGAATCTGCGCGTGAAAGCAGCGTATCACGTCAAGTTATTGCGTTTATTGTTGTTTCTTTTATGGAGGCGTTCACACACTACTGTAAATTCTTGAATACTTTCAGGAAAAAGCAAAGCTTTCTGGATTTTAATTAAAGGTGCAAAGATTAAAGTTTACTATGAGACCATTTTAAGGGTTCTAGGACGATTGTCCTAGGCACAATTCAGCTGGTATAAATGTGTAATAAATACCAAAATCGTGTGTTTTGGATCCTATTTTTAAACCTTGCGCGATAGAAAACTTTGAAGCCCGAATTTGTTTTCAGGGCGGATAATTTACCCAAAGCGCAATTTCATATTTATTTGACAAAAACCATTTACCCTAAAGTTATCAGTATTTTACAATTTTAAATTGTCATTTTGTCGAAAATTTTCTTATGGAAGGTCACAAATAACCTTTGTGTTTAGTTTGCTGTGAACAATACATCGACAGCGTTTCTGGCAAAGGCAGGAAAGCCTTTGTAACAATTGTGATTCTGACTGGCAGACTGATTAGAATGATACTAATAATTATGTCTGATAAAAACAATATTGTTGAAAAAGAAAAAGTTCATCCTATGTTGAGACTGAAGTATTGTATTTTAGAAAATAAATAAATAATATTCTAAGTGATGTATTTTATAGAATGATTTGATTACTATATTAAAAATGTTTCAATATACCTGCTCAAATACATTAATGAATGTTAGTACTATTTGCTCCCCGGCTGGACGTTTTTACCCCAGCTGTGGGGCAAAAACGGACAGACGGCAAAATTGATAATAGTGCTTCAATTCTAATTTTCTTATAAGGTCTTTCATTAAACGGTATTCTTATAATATAGAGCAATTACGGGCTATCGTCTGGTCAGCTGTTTTTGCCGCAGTACTATAAGAGGAGGCGGCTGTGCTATATATAGTAAACAAGACATATGAATATGTATAAGACATTATGAATATGAACTCTGAATCTTTTCAGGTGGAGTGTATTGAACAACATTTTGAATATTGTTGCAGTAGTTTTAATGATAAGTCCAAGCGCACGTTATGTATTTGTGTATACAGATCGCCAACTGGCGATTCTAATGTTTTTTTAAATTGTATGTCTGATTTATTGGATGGTGTTTGTGTTAAGTATCGGTATGTGATTGTTTGTGGAGATTTTAATGTTAATTTTAACCATGACGACCGAGAAAGTCGAGCGTTTGTGTCATTGTTTAGGTCATATAGTCTCCTCAAGTGTTATCTGAGAATACTCGAATGGGCAGTTGCATATACAATGTTTTTTGTAACTTTCGACCTGACGAGGTGGAGGCGTGGACTGAGGACCCGGGTTTTTCTGATCATGTTTCACTAATGTGCAGGGTTAAATTTTCTGTATCCGCCCAGCTTGGAGAGGCGCATGGGCGACTCTTTAGAACTTGTGACATCGATTCGTTTAGGTATGATTTGTCGCGAGAGTCATGGGACGACGTGTATTGTGGTGTGGGCGATGTCAGCGGGAAATATGAGGCTTTTTATAACATTTTTAACTACTATTTTGAAAAGAGTTTTCCGTTGACAAAGGTGTGCGCTCGTAAACCTCTCAAATATCCATGGTATAACGAAACCATACGTGCTATGTCCATCAATTTAAGGAATAAACATTCAATGTGCAAATTAATTAATCGACCTGATCTGTGGGACGATTACCGCTTAACAAAAGTTGCTCTGAGGCAAACTATACGAGATGCAAAGCGACAGCACAATAATTTTAGAGTACTTTCATCCAAAAACAAGTCAAAGAGTCTGGAACATTATAAAAAAACAGACGTCCGGAGAAAGCAGTACTGTAATAAGATTGACTGGTCAGGAGGATGACACTTGCGTCGACGATCCCCTGGTGCTGGCCGGTATGTTCCATACTAAGTTTTTCGGCCCAAATGCGCATGGGGTGCGCGATTGTGGGTCGGTGGCTTCCTTGGGTGTGGGACGCGTGGGTGTTGAGTCGTCCATTTTCCTGTTCCCGGCCACCAGAGATGAAATCAAAGGAGTTCTGGCGTAGATACACCCCAAGTTTTCGTCGGGTAACGATGGTGTGCCTTCCTACATCATGAAAATATCGGGGGAGCGAATAGTTCCGGTTCTTACATATTTAGTCAATCGAATGTTTTCCGAAGGAATTTTTCCCGAAAAACTCAAACCTGCTATCGTTTTTCCTGTTCATAAGAAAGGCTCAAAAACTAACATCGACAACTATCGCCCTATTTCAATTCTTTCAGCATTCTCGAAAGTATTTGAAAGGATCTTACATAACAGGCTGTACTCCTTTTTCTCGCTTCACGGGATTTTATCATCCAGTCAGTATGGTTTCTTTCCAAAATCCTCTTGTGAGCGTGCGCTGTTTGATGCGATGTCAAGGACTCTGTGTTGTATGGATCAGTGCCATTCCGCTGCGACAATATTTTTCGACCTCTCCAGCGCCTTCGACACCGTGAATCACAAGATTTTATCATCCAAGTTGCGTTCTTCTGGGGTGAGGGGCGTTGCGCTGAGTCTCTTGGAGTCGTATCTGGAGGGCAGACAACAGACAGTGTCCGTCGGCGGTACCCGGAATTCCCTTTCGTGCGTTCTGGAGTCGGGGGTGCCACAGGGATCAATTCTGGGTCCGCTACTATTCTTAATATACACGAACGATTTGTGTGTGCACATGGGTAATATAGGTAATTTATATCAGTTTGCCGACGACACAACGTTGGTCATTAGCCATCCTGATATTGCCGGTGTGTCGACTCTTGCGACTGAGGCGGTTGAGCGTATGGCTCGATGGTGCAAGTCAAACCAGATGATTTTAAACTCCAGCAAGACCGCACTCGTGCAGTTCTCATTAGATTCTCCTAGCCGCTCGGTTCTTGTGAGGACACCTCGTGGTTCTATGCCGTTGAGCAGCGCCGTCAAGTTTCTTGGAGTGTGCCTGCAGGGTGATTTGCGCTGGGAGAGACACACTTCGGACATCCACTCTAAACTGTCGCGTTTGTATTACTCTTTGTTTAAGCTGAGGGATGTTGTAGAGTTGAATGTTTTAAGGAATTACTATTTTGCCTGCGTAGAGTCCGTTCTGTCCTACGGAATTGTTTTGTGGGGTTCTTCCCCTCATTTAGCTGTGTTGTTTCGGCTGCAAAAGAGGTTTGTGAGGTGTATGCTGCGCAAGGGATATAGGGATACATGCAGACCGCTTTACAAAACATTGAATATCTTAAGTAAGTACGTAGGCTTTCACGGCCAGAATCATTTAGAAAATAAACTGCTTCCGGGTTATGCCGTGTGTCAAGATTTGTTAATGCTGACGTTTCGCGAACCATGTTGCTCGCTTCTTCAGTATTCAATTAGCTTTGAAGAAGCGAGCAACATGGTTCGCGAAACGTCAGCATTAACAAATCTTGACACACGGCATAACCCGGAAGCAGTTTATTTTCTAATTGAATATCTTAACTCTGCCGTGTCTATACGTGTACAGGCTGGTATCTTATTGCAGACGAAACATACACCAATTTCTGAAAAATGGTGATATATCGCGATCCATGCAGACACGAAACACCTCGCGTCTTGCGGTCCCCCATCATACCTCGTCGGTCTTTGAAAGAGGGCCGCATTACATGATGATTAAGGTTTATAATGCGTTGCCCTCTCAGATTTTGAAGTTGACCGGATTAAAGATGTTTTGTGCCGAAGTTAAGCGTTATTTAATTGACCATTCCTTTTATTCAGTCGGTGAATTTATGACCGCTGTGAATGATGTGTGATTGTTTGTTTTGATTGTTAATCGTCTTATTTTAAAATGTGACTTCTCGAATCCATTATCTTTGATTCCGTGGTCCTTTAGATGTAAAATCGTATCCAGTTCTGTTTTAAGCGTGCATTTGTCCAAGGATATACTTTTAACTATTATTATTTGAATTATATGTGCCTTCTGACTATTGTCTATATCTTTGTAAGATCTTACGACAAATGAAGATTATTATTCTTATTATATAGCCAAATAACGGTAGTTTCGATTTGTTATATTGATTTATTTTTCATCACTATACTTTCCAAATTATAACTTAAAATGTTAATATTGGACTTTTTAGCCCCGCCCTATTGTAATAAATAATAATCGAGGTTTTTAATATAACAAACCGTTGTAGAGTTTTTCTCATATTTCCACACTTAACGCGCTTACTGTATATTACACCCTCACACGTGATTATCAGAAGATTCCTGGAAGCAGATATTTTGAATAAATCCCGACCACATCACCGTGCGACTGTGTAAAATATTTTATGAGGGATTACAAGCGGCCGTTTATATTGCGCGGAAAAGTTGCAGTGCGATTATTTCTACCGTATCATTACATTGAATTTCTTAATGGGCGGGGAATGCATCAAAACTGTACCTATCGGAACTATACACGTCACCCTTCAAGGATATTTTAATATGCTACAGGCGACACGACAGGTGTCTCAACATTCGCGTTAAAATTGTCGGAAAAGTAGTAGCTAGTCCTGTCTACGATATGCCCACCACATCGATTTAGTTTCCTAATCGATATAAAATTTAAATGGTTTGTTGATAAAGTATAATACTAGCTGGAAATCCTTATGTTTTATATTTGTCTTAATTTGTTCCTTTATAGGCATAATTATTTCCAGCTAAATTTAATCGATCAAGGTCTGCCCCAAGTGGCTCAAAAGCAAGAATTTAATAATATTAAAAGTGATTTTAAAAAATAGTCGATAAACTGTGAAGTCTAAATATCACAGCATTCGACATAGTTCCAAGTAGGCACCTAATTTGTCAAAGATACAATCATCTGAGTTCAGTGACCATCTTGGTCAAGAATGAACAAAATCGAACAACTGATGACTGTTTCTGGTGTGCTTTTTTTGCAGCATCTGAATCTGAAGCAGAAATACTCAATTGCGGCTACGTTTTGAGAAAGAAAAATAGATCTATCTGTCTTCAAATTCAGATTCTATGAAAAACGTATATCAGAAACTGTTTTTCACTTGCTCGGTTTTGTTCATTGTTGGCCAGGATAGTCACTTAGCTTAGCTTATTGTATTTTTGACGCAATAGTTGTTTGATTATTTTTTTTATTAAGTTAATAAAACTGGTATCCAAAAAAAATTTCATTGGGTTTTTAATATTATTAAATTAAACTTATTCTAGATTTTGAAAGGTTAGTGTGTGTTGATGGATCTCCAATTTCTTCGTAATTAACCATGGATAAAAATGAACCAATTCAAAGGGTCCTTCCTACCTAAGAAAAACTGTACATTACAACAAAAATCAAATAAGCGTGGCTTATCAGTAAAGTATGAATTATTATAGTATAGAAAAAAAATGATGAAAATGATCGCCGCCAACTTCAATTCAATTTTGTATCCTCCGTAGAATAATACGGAGGATATAAAATTGGGCGTGAGTGGTTCTGCGGGTGTTGATGCAACAATGCGAAGTGTTTAGAACAGCGTTTTTCAACCTTTTTACTTTCGCGAAACCCTTGGCATTGAGTAGAAATCCTGGGGAACCCCAACAGAATGACTGTTATACAGTTGCCTCCCCACAGCCATTCTGTGGGAAGGCTACTGAAACCAAATTTGCTGTTTCAGGTAACCAGCAACATGTTTGTAAAGAAACGCAGTTCAATTCTAAGAAAGTAACTTCTGCTGTGAAATTACAGTCCTTTTTTTTGTAAAATTGCGAAAATATCCTGTAAAATTACTGTGATGATGTTGTAATTTCACAAAAATATAGTGGTATTAAATAAGCAGCTGTCTACTTATGTATTTTTTCAATACCTTCAAAAGTTACAGCTGTTTGCAATATCAACGCAAGGAAAAAGAAAACATAATTTTATTTTAGTTAGTTTCGGAAACAAAGCATTTTTTATCATAATTTTATTGCAATTAACCATACAAATATTCGTATATTTATTGATTTCTTACTAATGGTACGACAGAATTTCTTTCTCATAAGCTGAGAACTTGTCTGGCGATAGGTTAGTAATCTTATCTGGAATAAAATCATAGTGAAATCCACAAACCACAGTCCTGCTTCTTTTAAAATTTAGTTCCCAGTCTGAGCAGCAGATTCACACCATAGGGTCATTTTGATACACATTTGGGTCGAAACTGGAAAATATTAAATACAAATAATGTTAAATATTGACGAATAATTCTGCCCGTTGTTTTGTTTTTTCTGCGAAACCCCTGACGATATCTCGCAGAACCATGCTTGAGAAATGGTGGTTTAGAGGGTCCCGCAATAACATTCGTTTTTGTACCGTACTTGAGTCAAACCCCAAATGCTGCGATATGCATATTGTTTACGGTCTCGAAATGGCAACTCATGTCCAGCTAGGCGCCTATGTGTTTCTGACAAATAGTTGTATGGTTTACCCTAATTTTAGAGAAACCTGGCAACTAAACCTACCCTATATTGCTTCACTACATTTAAGTGTATTTATCCATCATTTGTGGTGCGTTTACATTGTCCCAGGTTAATGGTCAGACATGCCTTCAGGCAAGGACGGTTTTCATTGATGAAAAAGGCGCCATCATAGGTATGTGAATGGAAGGCCGCCTATTGATACCAAAACGGCAGCCCTATACCTTTCAGAAAGCGGCAATTTTTCGATCATTATGATTTGTGTTGTGTGAACATTAAGGGCTACTAACTAATTTTCAAATGTACGATTGGGATTCTGACCTTATTAAATATATTAAACCATTTGCGTTCTTATATAGGTACTTAAGCTTTCTCTGACCACGTCGCTTGAGTTTTGAATCCTGTAACTTAATCATAACTGTGCATTAGTCCTCATAATATGGCTAGTGTTGTCAAGTATCAAGTAAAAGAAAACACAAAATAATAGGTTTATCTTTGTATCATTCCAGAGATACAAAGCAATTGTTTAAATGTAAAAAATGTATAGAATTTCTGGGATTTATAAACGTTAGCAAGCCTACTGAATGTACTGCACTTATTCCTATCTTGTGTTTGAAACTCATTAGCTTTTATGTCCCTCATAAATAATATAGAAGGGGTTAAGCTCTGGTGACATATCTGGCTATGGAATACCATGGCCAATCCATTTATTAAGTGGTATTAGAGATATTACGAACATGAATTCCTCTGTGGTTCATCTTCCGTTTTAAAAGACATCCTCTGAAAGTGGACTGTTTTTTACTTCATCAAATACCAACCAGACTCCGTCAGGTACCAAGATTATGTGAAAATATAGACTTAAATGGCAACAAATAATAGGCTACGGCATTCGGCATTTGCTTACAAGGGCCCAAAACTACCAAAATGATCCCCATTATTGTATATTACCTCTGGAGAAGGACATTGGAAAAAATTACTAATACCCCACAGTAAATTGCCACAGAATTAATTCCGACTTATGAAATGTGATTTAAACGCTGTAATTGGTCCAAGCGGCCCGAAGTTTTACATTTCGGCCGTTTGTCAACTGTAGAATGTCGTGACGGTCCCTATAGAACTGATTCGTAAAACTATTCGTATTAGCGCTAGTTGTCACGGCAACACGAGGGTGCAATTTTAAAAAGGACGTTGGCTATGAATAGGACACGCGATCTGGCCAAACTACCGGGGATAAACGCGACATTTAGTCGTGTGCTATTAGTCGTGTAGTTGTCTCGTTATGGTTGCTTTTGGGGGACAATTTGGACTTTTCAAATTAATGCCCAAAAATCTTATTTTGTTTTTTAAATAGCTATTGGTACAGTTCAATAGAGTTCAATTGACCACAGCAGACGTCGATACTGTCATTTTAAGTTTTACTATTACTGCATATTTGAAAAACCAAAATTTATATGATTTATTTTTTTTATTATAGGTATTGGTTTGTGACAAGTTCACAAGAAATTGGGCTATATATATATTTATATACCGGGTGATTGAATTTCGAGGCTCACCATGGGGATCTCGCTTATATAGAGCCTATGTTTAAATTTGGCAAAGTTTCGTATTTTTGTGTTGGTCAATTATCTGAAAAGAAATTTAAGCTATTATTTTTCATTTTGAAGATATCCGCAAAAAAACTGAAATGTTAAGGTATTGTTTTTAATTTTTTATTCAAACCCAAATGTAGCTAGACATTTGAAACACAAACATTCTAACAAGCTACTTTCTAACAAGGAATGCAGTGTCATTTTTTAATTTGAAATAACATCAAAGATGGCGGCGTAACCATGGCCAACTTTTGTTTTTCTTATGGGCGCCATGTTGTATTTTGGCATTTTCCGATAGTCGTGTCTTTTCTCATTTCCGCAATGTATAACATGTTAGCATTATTTTTTAAAATAATGATGTAATAATCAAAAACCTTCAGGTACCTAACTGGAGCTTGGTTACAGACCGCTAGACTCGTTGGCAAGCAACGTCAACAAAATGCACTTGGATCACGCGGCGCGCTCGGCGTTGGGTTTGCCATTTAACCAAATAAACCTTAATTGTGGTTGATTGTAGATGTAAAATGCCGTTTACCAACAACGAAAAGCGTGATATGATAAGGGTTTATTATTGTTCTCATAGAAATGCCCCATCGTACAATATTCCTAACATTGAATAGAAATTTAGCGGACCATGGATTGTTTAGTAAACCCCGCAATTCTTATAATCCTCATAGAAATGTTGAAAACGATCAAAGAGATAATTTGGAAATGGTAAACGTTAGATTACCATAATTTGCAATGCTTCAACTACTGGTTTTTAGATAAATAACGATTCTCGGATTTCTACGCGGGAAGTAGCCTCTAATTTGGAATTGCCGCAAACACGTGTTTGGAGAGCATTACGAACAATGAAATTGTAACCGTACAAACCACACAGAAGTCAGTTGTACGAAATTATTTGAATAAACAATTTCCAAATCGCTGGATTGGTAATGGTGGAGTGGTGGAATGTCCTGCTAGATCCCCTGATTTAACTCCTCTGGACTATTTTCTATGGGAAACTGTGAACGACGAAATTTAACACGATACTCGCAGAAATATCGAGGAGCTGGAGGATCGAATAACATGCGGTCAATGCTATTCCGGGAAGAACAGTTAGAAGAGCATAACGACTTGTAGAAAAACTGGCTCAGTTTTATACCTTCAAGAAAATGGCGACCAATTGGAACAATTATTTAAAAAATAAGCTTTTTGTTGTATAAACTTGCTTCTTTTACAATCCGAATGTTTTTAATCCAAAGCACTCTGGTCAGTTCGGCGCCGGCGGTCTGTAACCAAGCACCAGTTGGGTACCTGATAAGCCCGACAAACAACGAGAAAAAGAAGAAAGGTTTTTTATTATTAAACCATTGTTTTAAAAAATAATGCCAACTAAATATTATTTTGATGAAGTTCAACAAACTCCTAATATGCGTTGTGACATTTTTTGTAAAGTGTTGTTGACGTTCACAGACAAAAGTCTCGAATAAGGCAGACACCGGCAATATAACGTTTGTTTTTATAACTCAAATTGTGGTATTTTCTGTAAAAACCTTATGAATTAAAACCAAAATAATTTAACAGCTTTGTTTATTTATTTATTTTTCTGAGAGAATAACCTTAAGAGGAATCGTTACAGCTAGTACGTCCTACAAAACAATCATCCCATAGCTGAGCTTAATTTTGTATCAATACTCACATATTACATCATATTACAGATAACGGTGTATTACTTGTTGTGGTAATGTAGATCTATGAATTGTTGTTGTATCCACGCTACGTGATAAAATATGTATGGTTCATGTACTCAAAGATATAAAGCTTTTAGTGAACAAGCATGTTATTTGTACGTGAAATATTGTACTCTTATTGAGAGCGGTGTAACTTATGGTCTATTATGTGAACATTTTTTCAGTTTTAACCTGTGTTGTCCATAAAAGCTCGCAAAATCCCTCAATTTTAAGTCATATACAGTAACAGATTTGTCAAAACGAACAAAAATATCAAAAATTTACCACAAGACGGAAACTGATATATCTTTTATCTTTAATTTGATGTATTGTTCTCAATTCTGTGAACTAATAGCTGAGAAAACATCTTAGAACATCGACGTGTTTTGCGAGTAGAACGTAAACTCCAAACTGCAAATAGTTGCAGATTTGTAAAGATTTTTATTCTCATGGTTTACATTGAGATCTATCCATGATTTATTGCAATCCATTGCGTATTTGCTTCATCTTAAGCGACATTATTTTATTGATATTTTGTCTTGGCAAACTCAGCAATAATGTATTCATTTCCTTAACGACGCTAATCGGTTAATCTATTTAAGACAGAAGATTTTTATTATTTTTTTTAATATGTTAACAACTAAAACACTCAATTTTACCAACAAAAATGAGTCAATTCTAAACACTGGGCCATTGTGTTGACATACCACTTTTTAAGTATCCAGCAGTGACACAATGCCAAAACAATACGTCTTTGACTCGTGTTTTTTTCTGAATTGATTAAAAAATTGAAGACTAGTGTCACAACTTAAAATAATATACATGAATAGGATAATTGTAATATAGAAAAGTTGAAATAAAACCTTCTTGTTTCTACACAGTTTTAATTTAATTTACTTGGGGACGCGTTTCGTGACCCAGTCACATCATCAGCCCAAAATAGTCGAAACTTATACAATACAATATAAGCATTCAACATGGAAAATTCTTGAGAAGAGACGCAGGTGGAACATTTCGTGGTTGAAGAGGAAATGAGGTTTTTTATGTCATCTTTTCTATATTTTCGCTACACTATGGATCTACATAATAATTGTAATATAGGCTTTTGCAAACTGATTTCATCATTTAACGCAATAATGGCGAATTTTGAAATATGTCACTTTTCTTGTGCACCGACGACATAAGACGACATAACAATTCGACTATGACATACTTATTCGTAGCGGCTTATTGTAGATATGACTTAATAGTAATTAGTTTTAACTCTTCTTTTCTCTTCTTTGCAGTAAAGTTCCAGCATTCTTAAATGTGGTCGACATCGCTGGACTAGTGAAGGGTGCCTCAGAAGGCCAAGGTCTAGGAAACGCTTTCCTCTCGCATATAAGCGCCTGTGACGCCATTTTTCACTTATGCCGTAAGTATCAAAACATTTGCCGAAGAAAATATGAAAGTGCACACTATTGTCATGTCGGCTTCTAGGCGTTTTTGAAGATGACGACGTGACACACGTGGAGGGCGACGTCAACCCGGTGAGAGATCTTGGGATTATCAGTGAGGAATTACGGCTGAAGGACGAAGAGCAGCTAATCAAGCATCTGGACAAATTGGAGAGAACTGCTATTCGTGGCAATGACAAGAAGCTGAAGCCAGAATACGTAAGTATTATCTTCTAGCAGTTTTTCTATTGAGGTGTCAAGAGCTATATAAATATATTTGAATGACTTTGTTTTATATTTTAGTTCCGACTATATTATCTTCAATACCAGTTTTCGTAGATCTTATGTGTTAGCTTTATCATCAGTTTTTCTCTTTGTTTTGACATGCGTCAATTTTCTATTTTAATCCCCTTGTCATAACTTGTCCTATTCTATACTTTGCCTGTTTCCTTATACATTTATTTGCATTATTGTCGATTTGTTTATAATCTAGCCGTACGACGATTAGTTTCAATTTGAATACCAAGAAGTAAAGTTATTTGTCAATCACAATTTCTCCACAACGCCTCTGGGAAGTTAAGTATAGATGGCGTTTCCAGCTGTCCGAGGTAACACCTCCGCTAATGCGATCACAATGCCAAGAGTTGTAAACGCGAGCAGATAACATCGGATCTCAGCGTGCTTCGCTTACGACACCGAGGCCGATCTAAAATGAAATCTGGGACCCCCGCGCGGCCCACGTGGACGCTATTAGCATAAACGCGACCACCGCTGCATTAACAATAAAATGACACTCTCATCGTCCGTCGGACCAAAGAACACGGAACTTCGGCCGGCTCGGGACAAATTTATGCGACAAATGAGGTTTTGACGTTTCGACTTTCGGTCGAGTCATCTACGACCTTGTTCGGTTTGGAGTTCCACGAAAATTGATTTATGACTTGACGGTGATTGGCGGATGAGACGATACTGTGAGGTATCCGACTTTTATAAATGGTCTGAGTCAGATTTTTTTATCAGAGGAATCTGGCCTAATAGGTGTTTGTGGGTCCTTAAGCTCACTCGATTTTTTTTAAATTATCAATAGAAACGACATATTTTATCAAATGCACCCTTTCCTTCGCTTTCGATCTAGTCCCTGGTCACAGTGGTATCCGTAGCAACGAGAGGTCTGATTTTCTGGCGGGAGACCTCAACTATGCCTCTTTATCACGAAAAAAAATATAAAACGCTTTGGATTGTTTTTCTTTCTTGCACAGCTGAGTCCTTATGAAAGTTTGGTCTTCTTCCTCTTGGGAGGGGAAACATTCTTATCTGCTAAATGGTCTGAGTCAGATTTTTTTATCAGAGGAATCTGGCCTAATAGGTGTTTGTGGGTCCTTAAGCTCACTCGATTTTTTTTAAATTATCAATAGAAACGACATATTTTGTCAAATTATTTTGTCGAATGTACACAAGATACTATAATGTACAAGCTTTCCGTTTGTATCAAGGTTTTTTTAATACTGTTATATTTGGTCTAATAATTGGCCACGGTTTTTTCCGGCATGTATAGTTTGATAAATTGTTGTCTTGCGTATGGAAACTATGGGAGCCTAAATCATCTTTTTTTTTCCTGTGATAATTAGTAAAATATTAAGTTAGTGTTCTATTTGAAGCTTGCTTATTTGCAGTTGTTCCCTCCATTTAACATATCTTCCTTTTTAGCTTCAGAATGTCTAAAAATCTTTAGGTCGTAATTCTATTTTCTTTCTAGTGTGATATCAAAATTTCGTTAAACAACAAACCACGTTTTATCTGGGATGTCTAAAACTGTGTGGTTGGTGTCAATAGCAAAAACAGATTTTATAAAAAAAATATCCATATGTCAACGACTACGACAGTAACTTTGCAGAACTGTAGGCGTGTTAAAAAAACGTCTTATGCCCGGTTTTTCTCACGTCCTGTACTACCGTGTATAGCATAGAAGTCGTATCTACGTTTGTGAAAAGTAGTAAAATATTGAGTTTAATACGCTGTTTTCAATTCCTGCTCGTTTAACTTCAATAGATCCAAAAAAATCATACCATCTTATGATTTTATCGGGAAAAATAAAACCTGCATTAATTTCCAGTTTTGACCTCTATGCTTAATACGGCAGTATACCTCTCTGGTTGCCGTTATCAGTTGGGTAAACCAACTTGTTGGGTAAACCAATTTGTTGGTTTCTGGTATGCATTTAACAAGCTATTGTCGGCTAACCAGTTGGTTATCCAACTTCACCCTTTTGAAGTGAGTTTGTGTCAGACAATACATGTACATGTATTATACTTATAAGATATTTTCTCTAGTGTTCTAGTACTAGAAATCAATTATGTATATCAAATATTGCAACAATAGCATAGACCAGTATTGAATAATGAATTAATTCTGAAAGCCAGTTATTTAATAACCTACGTACACAGGACCAAAACAACAATTGCGAATATGTTAAATATCACTGTGGTGTGTGACATTTGGCCAGAAACGCTTTGAATGCGACCATGCTTATTGGTTTGTTAAATTTTGACAGGTTTCGTTTTATGGTTTGTTAAATAGAGACAGATTGAATAAACTGCGTTGTTTCGTTCAAGACACTGGAAAATCAAACTTACTTTTTTACTATTTTATTATTTTAAAATAATACAACAGACATGCAACAAAATATAAATTGAATAAAATCAAAACAAAAAACTCAAAGATTAAACAATATTGCTTAGTACAGAGCACATATTAATTATTAATCGATGCTTAGGAAGTCCGGCAATACTTTAATAAAAGGCGTTTGATTTTCCATTGAACTGAATCAAAAATACTTTATAGAATTCTACATAAAAAGTGTCTCTGTGGTAATAAGAGTTTTCTTAACATGGTTACAATTCGTGAAATTCTGAAAAAATTTGTGTCACTTAAGAGTATGAGTAGATAGCACAGGTTTACCATAGGTATTTTTAGTGGCACTTGTTAATGATGATTTTCAGAAATTCTGAAAATATTTATTAGTAAATTTAACTAGCCATCTTGTCGCATTAAAGATATAGCTATATCATATTACCCAGAAAAAAAACCTGCTGAATCCAAATATTCATAAGAAAAAACACATTTTCAGATGGTTATGAAATCAACCCCACGAGCCACTGTGCAATGTGTTTTGAGTATTAACGCTGCTACTAGAAGAATTTAATGATAGCAGTTTCGATTTCCGGAATAAACCTGAAGTAGATATTATTGCATACGTCTTTAGTATTTCAAACTAGGAGAATGTGCAGGCCTAATAGGCCTGCTGGTCGACCTAGGTAGATCGCCGAAGCGTTAAGAGGGAAACAAAAAGCCCGGATGCTGCTACACGCGCGACGTAATTATCTCGTACGTTCGAAGCGGTTACGGGGCGCCATCTATTGCTTCGTAGCGTAATGCCAACAGCGACATGATGATGTGCCGCCGTCTGGTGACCGCGTCGCGAAGCGCGCGGCCGTTGCCTAGCAACCACGATCGGTTGCCATGGCGACGCGCTGACCTGTACACTCCTAAAGCATAATCCATAAATTTACCCGAATCGAGGTAAAAAATAACGAAAACTGGGCCGAAAATGGACGAAATCGAAGGCCTAAGCGCTGTACAATCCAATTTTAGGCGGAAAATCGGCGCCTGCGGCGCCGATTTTCGCTTCTCCGAGGAGCAGACCCTTCCCCCGATTCGCCGATTTTCGTAAACTTCTTGCGCGGACTGTGTTAGACTTTTAGTATATAGTAGGGATAGGGATATAAACCTAGGCCGTGTGTGGTATTGTTGTGTAGGCAATTTAAAAAGAAACAGATTTTTAATCTCTATAATGTCATATAACCAAGAAGAAAAAATCCGGAGGCTGGTATTCTGTTACACCCTGTACCGGGTGATTTAATTTCGAGGCTCACCATGGGGATCTCGCTTATTAGTGGAGATAGAGCCTATGTTTAAATTTGGCAAAGATTCGTATTTTTGTGCTAATCAATTATCTGAAAAGAAATTTTAGCTATCATTTTTCATTTTGAAGATATCCGCAAAAAAAACTGAAATGTTAAGGTATGGTTTTTAATTTTTTATTCAAAACCAAACGCAGCTAGACATTTGAAACAAAAACATTCTATAGCGACTTTTTAACAAGGAATGTAGTGTTATTTTTTAATTTGAGATAACATCAAAGATGGCGGCGCAACCATGGCCAATTTTTGTTTTTCTTATGGGCGCCATGTTGAATTTTGGCATTTTCCGATAGTCGTGTCTTTTCTCATTTCCGCAATGTATAACATGTTAGCATTATTTTTTAAAATAATGGTGTAATAATCAAAAAGCCTTCAGGTACCTAACTGGAGCTTGGTTACACACCGCCGGACTCGTTGTCAAGCAACGTCAACAAAATGCTCTTGGATCAAGCGACGCGCTCAGCGTTGGGTTTGCCATTTAACCAAATAAACCTTAATTGTGGTTGATTGTGGATGTAAAATGCCGTTTACCAATAACGATAAGCGTGATATGATAAGGGTTTATTATTGTTCTCATAGAAATGCCCAATCGTACAATATTCCTAACATTGGACAGAAATTTAGCGGACCATGAATCGTTTAGAAAACTCCGCAATTTTTATAATCCTCATGGAAATGTTGAAAACGATCAAAGAGATATTTTGGAAATGGTAAACGTTAGATTACCATAATTTGCAATGCTTCAACTACTGGTTTTTAGATAAATGACGATCCTCGGATTTCTACGCGGGAAGTAGCCTCTAATGTGTAATTGCCGCAAACACGTGTTTGGGGAGCATTACGAACAAAGAAATTTAAACCGTACAAACCCGACACAAGTCAAACTTTGCAGTTATACGAAATTATCAACAATCTCCAAATCGCTGGATTGGTAATGGTGGAGTGGTGGAATGTCCGGCTAGATTCCCTGATTTAAGTCTTCTGGACTATTTTCTATGGGGAACTGTGAACAACGAAATTTATCACGCTACTCGCAGAAATATCGAGGATCTGCGGGATCGAATAACAAATGCGGTCAATGCTATTCCGGGAAGAACAGTTAGAATAGCATAAAAGCGCCGGCGTCGGCGGTCTGCAACCAAGCACCAGTTGGGTACCTGATAAGCACGACAAACAACGCGAAAAAGAAGAAAGTTTTTTTTTATTAAACCATTGTTTTAAAAGAAAATGCCGACATGTTATACATTGCGGAACTGAGAATAAACACGACCATCGGAAAATGCCAAAATTCAACATAGCGCCCATTTTTTTGCGGATATCTTTAAAATGAAAAATGATACCTAAAATTTCTTTTCAGATAATTGATTAGCACAAAAATACGAATCTTTGCCAAATTTAAACAGGCTCTATCTCCACTAATAAGCGAGATCCTCATGGTGAGCCTTGAAATTGAATCACCCGGTATATACGAATAGCACGTAATCAATTTCAAAACCATTGCCAGTTCCTCATAACACGCATGTTCCTCATATCCATATCCGTGTTAATGCAAATGCTACAGCACGCAGTCTTCAATTCTTCGATTCCGATTCCGTCGCATCATCATCGCGTGGGCGCGGCCGAGAACACGCTCCGCGTACGTCCTTTGGGCCGAACAGCGCATGCTTTGTTTTTGTTTCTCCGTTCTTCTCTCCCGTATTTTCGATTTATTCTTTTATTACTTACGGCGGGCAGATCGTCCGTCATTGCGTTAATTCGATTACCGGAGATCGGGCTGCGTGTAATTCCCCCGAATGATCCTGTTCTATCGGGGTGGTACGGCACGTCCGCGACACGAGCGCGCCGCCGGCAAAGGTGCGGCACCCGCTGCGAGGGCCGGATCGGCCGTCGGGCCGCGCCGCGGGTGGCGCACCCTATTAGCGGTACCAGAAAGCGCAATACCGCGTGGTGTGGGTGTGTAGAGTTACCAGGCGTCCGTTTTATCGTCCAGGGCCATAAGAATTCTACTTTTGAAAATTTTAAACCTATACTGAAAAAAGTTTTAGGTAGATTTACTTCGAAACGATGGGTAATTTTGTTGCCCGATGAACGACAGTAATTTTTCCATTAACAAGTAATTTTCTCATCCATTGTAAAACTACATTGTGAATTTACTTTTTGCACTGTCGATTTACAATAGATTTATTGAAAATTACTAGCAACATTTACAATGCGTTCATGATAATATTAGAATATGAACACTACTGTTCCCTTCCATTTATAGTAACTTTCCTTAGTATATATCCAATGGGATAATGGTAATTATTAAATATAGTACTGTAAATTTACTATATGCTGTAGTAAATTTACAGTACTATATATATAAATAAAAGATTTGTTTATATTTATCAACACATTTTATTTTTATTATGAATAATAATAAATCTGTATAAATAAAAACATAACATATGCATCTTACATATCGAAAAGAAAAAAATCTGATGTGGCCAGGCACATGACTTTATCATACTATATATAAAATTAATAGTTTAGCTGCATGAGATTCTATTTGATCGAGATCGGCTATGTCTGCATTAAAACAAAACTAGTAGAACTAGACAAATATCTCGATTAAAGCTGCGTTCGGATATTGTACTCCGTTGACAGCGGGTACACCATCCAAATGACACTTACGTGTTATTGGGTGTAAAAAGTGTAACGGTGTTCAATATCCGAACGCAGCCTATATTGACAGTAGCATTTTCAAGACATTAGCGTTTGACACTAGCTACTGTCATTAGAATCAAAATAATCTGACATATCCTGGCTACTAGTTTTAAAGCAGTACGCCCGATCTCGATGAAATAGAATTTGCTCATGCGGCTAAACTATAAATTCTACCAAAAAATGTCATATACATAAATTATGGAAAATTTCCTCTCCTTTAATTTATTATTTAACTATTTTGACGACATTACACAAATAGCGGCTCATTTGCAAAATCTTCGAAAAATGCTATGAGTAAACCACCAGTTCCTTTGGACCCTTTTCAACAGAAAGCTTTTCAGCTCTAAGTTTGGTTATAAAACTTCTAAATATGAAGTTTCGTCCCGATACCATTAGTAGTTTCTCCGGAATCGTCTCCACAAAAACGGGTACACACACACACACATACACACACACACACACACACACAGACATTTTTTTGTACCTTGGTCAAAAATGTTCAGGGGACCCAAAAAGACATATTTCCGCTAAAATCTCAAAAAATTTTTTTGGCATGATTACAATACTTTACATACTGCGTATGATAAAGTAAAAAATCTGATGTGGCCAGGCACATGACTTTATCATACTATATATAAAATTAATAGTTTCGCTGCATGAGATTCTCTTTGATCGAGATCGGCCATGTCTGCATTAAAATAAAACTAGAACTAGACAGATATGTCGATTAAAGCTGCGTTCGGATATTGTACTCCGTTGACACCGGGTACACCGTCCAAATGACACTTACGTGTTATTGGGTGTAAAAGGTGTAATACAATATCCGAACGCAGCTTATATTGGCAGAAGTTATTGTCAAAACATTAGCGTTTGACACTACGTACTGTCATTAGAACAAAAAATCTGACAAATCCTGGCTACTAGTTTTAATGCAGTACGACCCATCTCGATGAAATAGAATTTGCTCATGCAGCTAAACTATTGATTGTACCAAAAAATGTCATAGTCATAAATTATTCAGAATTTCCTCATCTTTAATTTATTATTTAACTACTTCGACGAAACTCCAGAAATGGCGGCTTATTTGCAAAATCTTTCAAAAATGCTAAGACTAAACCTCCAGTTCCTTTGGGCCCTTTTCAACAGATAGTTTTTCAGCTCTAAGTTTGGTTATGAAACTTCTAAATATGAAGTTTCGTCCCGATACCTTTACTAGTTTCTCCGGAATCGTCGCCACAAAAACGGGTACACACACGCATACACACACACACACACACACACACACACACACACACACACACACACACACACACACACACACACACACACACGCACACACACGCACACACACGCACACACACACACACACACACACACACACACATACATTTTTTTGTACCTTGGTCAAAAATGTTCCGGGGACCCAAAAAGGCATATTTCCGCTAAAATCTCAAAAGAAATTTTTGGCACGATTACAATACTTTACATACTGCGTATGATAAAGTAAAAATTCTGTTGCACATAAAAAAAAACATATAAGATACAAATTCATTCAGTTTGTTGATGAATGTAATGGCCTTCCTCTTTGTAGTGGCTCCTCCTCGGGCCGGGTGCTGTTTTAAGAAATACCTTTGGCACAATTCCATAATATTGTTCGTACTTCTTTGGGGTACACCCTATTTAAAATAAACAACAATACAAATAAAAACGAAAATGCTTCGAGGAATGTATCCGATTCTACGGCCTCTGCATTGTGAAAGTAGACACGTGATAGTTCCATACGAAGTACCACACGTTCGACAGTTGTACGACATGATGTACTTACCCTTTATCCTGGTTTTATAATAAACAGCACTTCTATTACCTTCACTAGCAAATGAAACATATAACCCCTACGAGGTTTCAGGCTATGGCGCGGGTTGGTGCTGCATAATATATACGAGCTTGGAAACAACGCCGAATTGACACCAATTAACAGCGCGCATTCGCGGATGAACGGTTTACCGTGTTATCATAGTATAATTACTAGTGATGCAACGGAACTGTCATAGCAGAAGCAGAAACAGATGTCCAAAATATTTTTTAGCGGAAACGGAAGCGGATGCGGAAACGGATGTGTAAATACTATAAAAAAATAATTTTTTCATGATGTGACATTTTATTTATTAATCCAATATTCAAAATCAGTGATGTTAAATACCCGGGTATTTATTATCAAGGGTATTTATTATTCAGGGTAAGTACTCGGATATTTACCCAAAGTGGGTATTTATAAACATAATATTGTTATTAAAAATAGCAGTAAAATGAAATATTTAAGTACTAAATAAGGGTTTTTCTTTTATCACAAAATAAAAAAGTATTCTCTTATCACAAAATAATCTTATACAAATAAAAATATTTTTAAAACAAAGAATAAAAATATCAGTCTCATCTGACGATATATCAAGACAAGACATGACATTCCTTATCATCATCGTCCATTCAATCGTGTGAATCTTCCATATTTTCTGATTCTGTTATCGAAGAAGATTTAGCAGAAAGTTATGATTATATGGAAAGTATAGTTGACATAACGGCTTTTGTCGTTGTTAATCAATTTCTTATTTTGCTATGAATCCAACTAAATATACTGAATGTTCTTATATAACTGAAATATTTTACATTATTTGTAATCAAGAGTACAAATCTACAGTGTCCCATTTTTTTCCCGCATAACTTTTTTCCAGATAGTAAATGCCACAGTGAGTAAAAAGTTTCACGTGGACCTATTTGTTTTCTTTATTCCTTAAAAAAATTACAACCTTTTGATATAGTTGTAAAATAATTGCAAAACTGTATATTAAATGACTTAACTTCTTTAGAAATTGATAAACCCAATATGTCGGCATGAAAGAAACTTTATACTCAGAATGACAATTACTTGTAGAGAAACAAATGTCTAGAGAGTTTCATATGTTTTTTGTTTTCGTTTATTTGTTAATTTAGATTATTTTTAACATTTTGAATTTTTTACTTATATTTATTTACTTTTATGTTTGTTATTGGTATTGATTGTGCTGTTTCTTAGTTTTGGCATTGTTCATATGTAGTTTATTGTTTATTTTTCTTTATTTAGTTAATATTTCAAGCGGATGTAACGTTGCGTTGAGACAACAATTAGGCCCATATGAAAAGTTCTACTCAGAATGACATTTACTATCTAAAAATAATTCTTGGGGGAAAATGTGTTACACCTTGTATAAATAACTCTGAAATGTTGTTAAATGGTGATTTAAGGATAAAAAGGAGGGGTAAATATCCGGGTAAATACCCATTTTATAAGTTCTCAGCCGCCGGGTATTTACCCGGCCCACATCACTGTTCAAAATCTAACAAAGGCATGTTGTACTTTGACACCTTATCTGGAAACTTTCGATACACTTCTGTTATAAAATTGCGGAAACGGATGCAGAAGCAGAGGTGAAAAAGTTTGCAGAACTTCCGATAGTTGCGGAAGCAGAAGCAGAGGTCTGTTGCATCACTAATAATTACTATACGAACTAGATTATTACTAAACAAGGTAATTATGCTACAAAATAACGTACATTTACAGTGTATTTTTACTGTTCGTACGGTATATTCAGAGTTCAAACGTTAAAACGACCGTTTCCTTGTAATAGTACCTACGTAGTTATTTGGAAATTTACCCTTAAAGGAACGTAAATATAGACTTACAATGGTTACATAGTAAAATTTTCACAAACACCAACAGTATTTTTACCGATACTTTTTTCAGTGTACACAAAAACAATAACCATTTTGAATTAAGGTTTTCGTCAATAGCGCACCTTTTTTATTTTTTATGCATAGTCGAAATAATTTTATCTTTCATGATGGCCATCGCGAGGTATCATAGTTTTAGTGGAACCGCGCGCGGACACCGTGCTTTGCTTTTACATTTTCAAGAAGTGTTGCAAATTGAAAGTATTCCGTGGAAGCAGAGTATTGTCAACACTTTATTTTGTGATCACTTGTGATAATAAAATACAGAAAGCTACTGGCATCAGCTTGAGCGTTTCCAAAGCGATATTTGAACTTAGAACTTTTGTATTGTAATTCTAGGCCAGGTAAAAAGTTACTATAAGACACGAATTGCTTGCAGAAGACTAGAGACTGTGGAAGACTGGAGAGGATTAGAAGACTCTGTGAAACTTGATATGTATATTTTTGTCTATGAAAACATTGTTTGGGGATTTTTTTAAGTATTCCTCACTTGTATAGCAAAAGGTTTCTACGAAGGACAGGCCTGTAAAAGTGACGAGTTTTTCAAAAAGCTTTCTTTATCTCTCCAAGTTTTGCGCCTGGACAGGATGTTTATAAACACAACGTTAACATCTTGTATAATCTAAAACTACTTTTAAAACTAGATTTTCGTCATCAACAATCTGACTCGAGTTCGTTCAGCCAACCAGTAACTGGATGGAATGTTCAAACACAAATAGAATGTGCTCTACCAACTTTAAGAAGCATGTTTTAAGATCTTATCATCTTGTTTCACACAGACACAGTATTTTGGCATCTGTTGACTCGGGTCACCATCATAGTAAAATTGTTCTACCTGCCACTTCTTCACTGTCCCATTGTGTCATATTACGTGATACCCAAAATGATAACTCCCGTTGTTTGTTGGACAAGTTATATACGAAAAAAAGAGGCGGCAGGTACTTTTCTCAAATAATAAATACAATTTCTTTTATTTTTTGTAATTCGAAATTTGACAACTCTAGGGCCGAATAGCTATCTGAATCTGTGATGAATTAATTGTTGTACGATTGCAAGTCATTGATTTTTTAGGTTTATTATTGTTATTTGTTTGTTGTAGGATACTATGCTAAAGGTGAAGACTGTCCTGGTGGACCAGAAGCAGCATATCCGGTTTGCCGATTGGCACGTCAATGATGTAAGTACATTATACATTTCTTGCTGATGTTATTTTAAGAAGTACCTAAAAACTTTATGAAAAAAACCTTATTGAAATTTTCAACCTTTATATCTCCCTCTATGTTATCAAATCAAGTTCTCTTTTTCTGTCTCTCGCTCTTCTCTCCCTCTCTTTTTGAAATACTCCTCACATTCCAAAGACATGTTCTGCAATTTCCTAGATGTAGAAGTATGTTACTATACTCTAATGGTTAACATTGATGGGCCCGCGGTTGATTGTAAGAAAGCACCCGACGCAATCAGTATGCACCTTTATATTACATACCCACAGCAGCATCAAGAAAGCTTTAAGTTTAAACTTATAAACTAAGTTGAAACTAAGAATAAAAGACCCACAAAGGGACAAAAACACAAGGAATTCAATTCATCGTTCTCCAATTTCTCGTCCAGTCATCATCCATCGTATGAATGGAAGAAGCGGTCGACAGAACCAAAATGACCAAAAGAACGTACATATCGATGACTGCGAGATAGAAAACAAGTCCGAGCCAGTCGTACACAATACTTAATATGACAGGTAATAAATGATAACCGCGGCCTAATAGTATCACCACCTGGTGATATGAACAGGAAAGTGGTCTATTGACATGCTGGTCTCTCGCAGAGACATCGCCGCGTGATGCCCACGTCGTTCTTGTGTAGACTGCGACAGGTTACTGAGTGACTTGCCAAAACTGCGGATGATTGTACTATTTTTTTTTTATTTTTTGGACCGGGAATTTTATTGTTAATTATAAATAAATGTATTAGTTATAGCAGCTACCGGGGCCCACGTAGCTCAGTCAACGAAACAGTAGAGAAAAAAATTGCAATGTTTTCATACTTAGTGGATAGCTTTGTCAGCTAACGCCGCCATCTTGGAATAAGTCTGCACAGAGTCCCATTTGGTTCGAGTTTTACAAGTCCAAGAAGTGCAGGCTGTTGTTTTTTTTTCAGAATTCAGAATGAGATTTCGTAGTTGATAAAACGTTGTCTCTATGGACCCAGATATACCACAAGGGTGAAAACAATTCGGTGTGAAATAAAACTATAATAATATGACTAATGCAACGTTTAGGTCTAAAGTAGGTCTAAAGGTAGTTTTAAAAAAATTATTTTATTATCTTAGTCATAGTCCTGTAACTTATTACTATTTCCATTTCTGGGTTCTCTACTAAAGACAATAAATTTACGTTTAAGACTATTTAAGACGATTACTCTCAATAAATTGTAGCTAATTAATCAGTGTAGTTACTGTGGTATTGATAAAGTAGAAAATAAAACACTTGTGTGATCCGATGATGTCTATTATTTATCAGTTCTTGTGGCTATGTGGCTTCTTGCCACAAGAACTGATAAATAATAGACATCATCGGATCACACAAGTGTTTTATTTTCTACACTATCAATTCCACCGATGAGAAGGAAGGATTCATAACAGAGTTACTGTGGTATACTCAAAGCTTTACAATGGTATATTAGGGTGGATATAGGTATACTTAACGGCGGGCAGCAACGAATGCAGGGGCGCCGTTACATATGGGCAGGATTTCGAACCCAACTACCGCTACGCGAAAAACGAAAAAGATAGGGGTGGGCGAGAAATTTGTGATCGATCTTAGATCACAATTGAAGACCGATAAATAGATTTGATCGATAAATCGGTTATTATCATATCAGATGGATCTTTTGATCCATCTGATCAGGTTGATCTTTTTGATCAGATTGATCTCGCAAATGTCAAACCGAATTGAAAGCTATGTATTTATTGGACAGACAGGTCGGTCGCCGCCCGGCCTGTGTGTAAAATATTTTCGCGGCTAGGCTTGAAAGTTATTAACTTAACGCCTAGCGGGCAATTAGCATCTTTCGTGTCCCCATAAAGATGTAAAAATGACATTTTCGTATAGTGAAGGATGAAAAAAAAATATTACTAGGTAAATGATGACTATTCCGATTATTATCGGCTATTGCCACCAATATCAGCTTTATTAGATATTGCGATAGTGCCCTCTCGTAACAGTCGCGAAAGAGCCACAAGATGACAAGATACGGTATGTAAATTTTGCGCTGTAGTCCAAAATAAGTATTGTTGTATGCACTTTTATTTGATCGTACTTATTAGATTCCATTACTTCGCAATTTTTGGGCACTGCTGAGCAATTTATCTTAATTACACTGGGTGTTAAACTAATAAGCGTAGAATATATAGATAAGGTGTAATAGTCAACTTTTGATAGTAGACCAACTTTTGATAACGAACTCATGTCCAGATAGACGCTGTTTAGGAACTGCAGAGAGCGGAATATTGTACCTACTTTAGAAATTGCTTTGGTAAAGTAGGTTGTATGAAGTATCATAGAATATCTTTTTTAAAATCAAATAATTTAAAATGATTTAAAGATAACCCATTATTGGCCAAAATTGGTACTAAAATTAAAAAACTTCGGTTAATGAAAAGGGAGTTTCAAAAACGTTAAATAATAAAAAATTTCAGACAAAAGTTATTTGGTATAAAAAAGGGCCATCCTATGATACATGACAATAGATTCTCTATGCTGTTTGTAATATTGGTACCATTTTCTGACTGTCTCCAGCGTTACAATACATTCCCCTATATGAGTTCGTTCAAAAGTTAGTAGTTGACCTAACATTGTCGCCTTACAAGTGTTCAAGTATAATAATAAAATAAAAAAAAATATTCGATTATACACAGAATTTTCAAATTAATCCACTTCTCTCTACATTTAGTCATTATTTCTCGTGAACGGGGTAAATTTGAAAATAATATTGTTCCCTTTTTATTGTTTATCAATATGTTATTAAGATATTGTATCAGATGCTCGATGACCACGAGCTAGAAATTATTATAGGAAATTAACAACAATTTCTCCTAGCGTACTAAAAAGGAATAAATAGGTCACAATATTGGTTGAAAATCATACAAAATCTTAAATTCTAGAATAAGAGTGCAGTGATTCAGAAACAAAATATATTTACAAACAATTACTAATTAAAAATATTATTCCCAAATTAATAAACGATAGAAAGACGGCAAAATGACTTGACATTCAATGAATATTAATATATAATAAGTAAGTGTTGTCGAGCATGCAGGGATCACGACCATGGATGGCTATTAACACACAAAATTGTGAACAAAAACATTTCACTACCTTAAAGCGATAGAGATTTTTCAGAGTGTATGCAAAATAACGCAAGACGAAAATGCTGCAAAACAGTTAATGGCATAGTCCTTAATATTACGTCACCATTTGATACTAAAAAAGAATTTGCCCCCCCCCCTGGAACATTTTCAAACGGCGCCCATGAACGAATGATGTAACTTTTACAATAACTTTTGCATAACTTTCATTCACACATCAAATTATAGGTAAGTAATTGTAGTAGTTAACTTGAACCATCAAAGGCTTTCTACTTAACTATTTGTAACAATGTAAGTATATTATATGTGACTTTCAACAGAAAATTGTCTGTAACTTGTAAATGTAGATAATCCCCTTTTTCGCTCCGTAGGTGGCAAACAACCTCTAAATCACAATGTGTACGACTATCTATAGGTCATATCACGAGCTGCAAATGAGTAATCGATTTCAGCTGTTATTTTGGTGATACGTTACAGACCATTCCACAGCGTTGGGCAGAAACAGCGTGCTTGTTCATGCGTCTGTTCTTACGATTTTAAGCGATGACTCATTTGTAGCTCTCGTGATGTTTGTACAGTACAGGGAACTACATTCCATCATGAATGGATGGAAGGATTATTTCGAAGAGCTCTTACATGTCTAGAACATTGGAAAGGACAAAAAAATAAAGATGATGCAAATGATGGTGTACAACAGCTCGACCAACACGATCAAAAAAATATCAGAAGTGTGCGAGAAATGTTACAGAAAAATGTCAGGTGTAGCGCCAGACCACGTCAAGTCGACACCGGAGCTGTGTCCAAGAATGAGGCAAAAGTATGGTAAAATTGGAAGTTACAAAACGACAGGTAGCTGGCGCAAATTGTTCCAATCAATGAAAAAGGTGAGATGAAAAATTGTTCTAACTACAGACGGATAACGTTACAATGTGTTCAGTGTTCCACTGAAGCTCTTTGAACACGTACTGGAGAAAATGATAAATAAGATCATTTGCCAAACACTAATTGCAGAGCGGATTCCGAAGAAGGGGAGAAGTGTTCAGGACCATATGTGTACTTTAAAATAAATAATAACAAAACGACGGCACAACAAAGAGGCTGACTTTGCCTTCGTAGATCTCAAAAAGGCATTTGATAGAGTGCTTAGTGTGAAGATATGGGAAGGAATAAGAAACAGGAGTAAATCCAAAACTACGTAGTACGTGTTGTAATATAAATCTTATACGTAATCACATAATCCAACTGTGGTGTAATGAGTCCCGTGCTGTTCAACATCTTTATGGACCAGATTATGGAGAGTACGAACCAAATTTGAGAAAGCTAGAACAATAGGCGACAACCAGCTCAATCCAATGTATATTACCTACCTAATGCGCATTTGCTGACGACACTCTAGTAATGGCAGGTAGGTAAGAAGACATCCAAGGCAATCTGAAAGTATGGAAATAGTATGAAAATCAACACCGGCAAAACTAAGGTTTTGACGACCCCGGAGTGACAATAAATTGTGGGAGCAAACAATTATTGGTTTCTTATAAATGCCAGAAAACAGCAGAATGGTCAAGCAACCTATGCTACGGATGCAGTTAAGAAATTCCATACTCTGCAGATATTGTTCGAGAACTTGCTTGTCATATCATGAGCAACTTCACCAAATATTGCTTTTTCTTCTTTTAGGTACTGATGAACGTTAAAAACCAAACTAATATCTTGAGTTGTCCGTTTTCAATCTGCGGCAATTTGAGTGCGTTACCAGTCTGTTATTAAAGTAATAAGCCGACCATTCATAGAAACTCGTGAAGTGGTCTTTGCCGTCCCATAAAGAGCGTTACGATGCAGTGTCTTTAGAGTTTAGAGGCTATTAGTGGCGAGACGCCCAAATGAACGCAGTTATCCTCTGCCAATAGAGTTGTAAGTGATAGTAAATTCGAACTTAATGCCCAAATTGCTGGTATAATCGAGAAAAATTGTGGTCGTCGCAACGGACTCTCTTATTAGCATTGCTGTAGCTAAATGTGGGTTTGGTCCCGTTCAATAAGTATATCTTATCTTCACAGAGATCACATGTGATAGTTTATAGCAGTATACGTAAAAATAACGTTATTTTCTGGCTATATAGTAAATGTTTTTATACAATTATCTGTGTGGAATAAACGTGCATTTTGACATCTTCGGACCATTAATGTACTTTACCTTGCATCTAGCGTGGACACGGTGCGAATTATATAATACGTTTTCATATACCTAACTTAAAAATCATATACAGGATATCTCACTTTTTATCAGATAGCACATCATACTGGATAAAAAGTTATATATCGACTTTTTAATTTATTAAAAAATTATAGCAGTTTTAAATATCTATAAAAGCGTATTTTAAACGGCTACAACTTTTTAAGGATTTGAGAAAACCAATACGTCCAGATGAAACTATTTACTTTCGTATATTTTGTGTGTGTTTATTTGTTCAAGTTATTTATTCAATTTATATTCGTTTTTTTTATTCAGTTTTTTTTATTTCAAATATTCGTTAGTAACTACTAACGAATATTTGAAATAAAAAGAACTGCGAAGAACATGGACAGGAGTTTCTTTTATTATAATTATTGCCAGTTCAATAAGCACATCTATTCATATATATATATATATATATATACATATATTTTTTTTTATTGAAATTTATTTACTTTTATTGTTGTCATCGGTATTAAGTCGCAGCGTATTTTATTTTTCCTTGATTTGTTAATATTTCAAACGGCTATAACTTCAAAAGTCAAATCAAAAGTTTATATAAGACATTTTACCCAGAATAACATTTGCTTTCCAAAAAAGTGTTTTACCGGGAAAAGTGGGACACCCTGTATATAATGAAATATTTTTTTCGTTTTGGTTGCTTGTTAGTTGTTACTATTGTCAGTTATTTATTTTATCGGTTTACTATGTGTAAATATTTACTACAAGTACATATGATGAAATTCCAAAAGAAAATCTCCAGTTCGAATTTAGAGACTGAACCTTTCGTTTCTATTGTTTCCAGATTGAAATCCTCAATAAATACTTGTTTTTAACATCCAAACCAATGATCTACTTGGTGAATCTATCTGAGAAGGATTACATTAAGAAGAAGAACAAATGGTAAGTAGAGTTGTCCTTGTTGATTCCGCTCCTTGTAAGAGAAAAAACACAGCACACTACCGAACAGATCGCTTGAAATGTATTTCTGACATTTTTATAAGACTTTGTAACGGAAACGTCAATAGTTTCCGGGTTTATTAGTTTTCCGCAAAAATTACAAAACACATTACATAATTTGTCAAAATTCCGGTGAACTTTCTTAAAAAAGTTTTGCTTCAAATTGCATGATTGTTCATATAAAATTATTTATTATATAAAAATTTGTCTTTTCAGCAATACTTTTTATTTTATTCACCCACAACAACAAGAGAAGGTTGTAGGCCACAACATTGTATTGCAATTTTTAAACATATGACGAAGTACCTATACAGGGAAAACAAAAATGGCGAACTTGGTCAGGTTCTGAAATACCGTTTTACAAATTAATCCAGCCAATAGGGATTTTTGCCCTACAAAAGGTGGGGCAGAACTTATTTTGATGTATGTTATTGGTCCGCCATCTTGAATTAAAGCAACAAAAAATGGGGTTAAAAAAATGCCTTAATGGTGGCACTAGAACAAAAATGTGGATGGTGGGTATCTTAGTACGTAATACGTCCACAACATTAATGTATCCACAACATTAATGTTGTTATCTCCAAGTTCTGTGACTTCTGAGAGTAATGTGAATGACAAAGGAATGGAAGGATATTCACGTTTCGGCAGCTGTAACTCGTTACACATCAGACTTACAAATAAAGTGTTCAGACAAAAAATATTGGATATTAAGCCTTCTTCAAATTTGTGTTAGACAATTTTATTCTTAGGCCAACCGTTTTGTTTTTGAAAAAATCCGATTTTTTGTTTCTTCAATCCAAAATGGCGGACCGCGCCGATCTCCCCAAGATCGAACACTTGGATTTCAAAATCATAAAAATCATTTCTGCCCCACCTTTTGTAGGGCAAAGGTCTTTCTTAATTCTATTGACTGGACTAAAGTCACATCCTAAAGTCCCAGAGTAAGGTCGCTTACTGTGTAGCGTTTATGCGAGGGCGCCACTGTTGCGCGAATGGAAAAGCCAACTGCCGCATCATCTGCGTTAATGGCAAATCCTCAACTAAGACTGACGACGACTGGCTGTGGCCCACCGTACTCCTAACCCACGTACAATACCGGGTTATGGCGGCTGCAACAAGCCGCCTATTCGCTTAATTATCCTACAGCACGGCTCACGCCATAATGGCCACTGATTGCTTTGATCTGGAACCGCCGCCGTGACGCACTATCAATCGCGCCTAATTCGCCATTCAGCGCTAGCTCGATCGCCGCCACTGCAACTTAATTAATTTAGGTCGGTTGTCATGGATACAGGGAGGAGGACGCGGTAGCGTTTGATTTTGAAGCGGAAGTTTGAGGTGTTGGTGGGAAGTGTTTGGTCAGAGGTGATCTGATTATTGGCTATGGGAAATCTTGTCTGTAGGCATTGGGAAAGGGGGATAGTTCGTTTTGTTTGCTGAAAAATCATAAATGCTAGTAAAGTGCGACGGAAGTGAATTATAATAACCGAAATAATATTTGAAGACGTGAGTGGATGAATTTTTCTGTGCTGAATAGGAATCCGGTCTAAAAAACAACTTTTTGTATTCTAAACTGACTTTTCCGTGACGAAACAAATAAAAAGGATAAAATATGGAGCAGTCGTTTTATTGTAAAACGTCATTACATGATATCATGTATCATGTAATGAATCATGTAATGACGTTTTACAGTAAAACTACTGCTCCATATTTTATCGTTTTTATTTATTTCGTTAATGCTGAATATGGTAGAGGTAGAACATTTTATCCATCAAATGACCTTTGCGTGCCCAATAGTGAGCCCTTGATAGTACATTCTGGTGTAACCACACTAAAATTGCCTATTTTCTACTATTTCTTCTATGTCCTATTTCTATTTTTTTCTCACACATTTATTCAAAGACATATCGCTATCGCGAGAACTGCACATTGCTGTAAATGTAAATAAATAAAATGTAGAAATAATGTAAAAAATCATTGTAAATTTGCTAAAATTGATTCTAATTTAAGATTCAAAATGCTCTCCTTTTGGTTGGATGCAAAATTTAATATTTACTGAAACTGGTTTATTCTAGTTTACGAGAAAGCGAGTCAAGCTACGAATACAGTGCCGCAAGAATGTTTGAAATTGATAGGTTAGTTTTTGCGGAAACTTTTCAACCTAAAAAAGCAACGTATCGATAAAAATGGCTTTCAATTTTTGACATGTAACGACTTTCCCAAACTTTTAATCTTGTTGTTTTTATCAGTAAGCTTAGTATTTTTCAAATTTAGTTATTCGTTCTTCGAAGTGACAAATTCGCCCATAAATGTCCTCCGACCTTGGTAGCTCAATTTATTAGAGCGCCGGAGGGAAATTGCGGTGGACCCTGATTCAAACCCGGCCCTAGGTTATTTTCTAAAAAAATCCTATTTTGTTTAGTAATGTAACATAATAGTAATAATATACTTCTGTGTTTGTGCATTTCTAGTAAAATACGTATTTGTTTACAATTTTTTTTTATTTCAAATTATATTTTCACACAACCTTATTGATTTTCTAAATTTTTGTTACAAATATATGTATAGTTTTTTACAACAGTTTAATTTTTGCTTTTGAATGGATAAGGTATAGAGGACCCCCGAAATCAGGTTGCCCCTAGGGCCCCTAATTTCGTGCATCCGCCACTGCTCATGAGTACATACTACGAGCATAAACTGAGTTTTATTCATATCACCCCATATATAGTTCACGGTTATTTGCCATTTCACGCAACCAATACAACAAATCAAAAACTGCAAATTCTGTAATAAATAATAACAGTATTTAGGCACTGTTCATGACACGCCATCTCCAAAATTTGTCTCGAACTAAAAGACTTCAGCTCGCTTGTCAAATTATCCGGCAATTTTCGATAATAATTCATTATTCACGATTATTCGGCAATGTTCGGCCTCTGTTGGATTTCGATCGCTCGCCTCCTTTCCTCATTTATTTTCCTTTTTTTTTTCGTTCTGTGGTCTCTCACTCGTCGTTGTTAACTATCATTACGCCGATTGTCGGTTGTGTCGTTAATTTAAGTGAAAAATCGCTCAACACCGGCAACACACAACACACATTACGCAATTACGTATCGATACGAGCTTTGGTTGGTTGGTTGCCGAGCGGCATTACCAATCGATATTATTTTCTTCTCTCTGTGACTGTAATTACCGGTTTCGGGGATTCCATCGTAAATTGTATTTATTAATGGATGACGGGCCCGAACGAGATCCAAAGCGGAAAGTGTATCATTAGTGGGTCCAAATTGGTCCAACTATAATTTAATTCCGATATCTTAAGATTATTTTATTTACGTCGTAATGGGCCCTAGCACACTAACGTTTTTTCTTTCGCCTCCTTTTACGGGGATTAATCAGGTCGTGATTACTGCGGTTAATATGAATGATTACTGCGATGATTTGCATAAAAGTATCGATGAGGTACCGTTATGTGAAGCGTCTATACGAAATATTTCTTAACTGCAAGGTCCAGACATTAAAAAATAAGACCAGTCTCCACCGTTCTGGTCTACCTACTATCAAACGAAGCTTATTGAATTTATACACAATTTGAAAGATGGTTTCAAGCTTACCCTTCAGTTAGAGTGCAGAGTTGTTTCCCGATTGGCTCTGAATAAGAATATTCAGCTTCATCCATGCCTTTTGCCAAAGTATCACATTTTCACTTTTTTTTTTGCTTGTTTCAGGTTGGTAAAGATCAAGGAATGGGTTGACAAGAATGATCCTGGTGCGATCATAATTCCGTTTTCTGGAGCATTTGAGTTCAGACTAATCGAGGAACAAGACCCAGAATTGAGAAAGAAAATCCAAACTGACGCTGGAGCTACGAGGTAAGTTACTTACGCCTGACAGAGAGGCATACGATGTCGCTAATTAAATTCGAGTTAACAACAGAACCATAGATTTCGAGAACGAAAGAAGTTTTGAATAGGTCTTGGATTAGGGAAACGGGCACTACCTTACTAAACAAATCGGTCTTTTCAGTAGCTGAAAAAAGGGAACGTGGAGTTTTAACACATGGAGACTTACACACATGAGGACTTAGTCCCATGCCATTACGCCCACAGTTCGTTTCACAACCCCTTCATAATTCACTTTTATCACTGCACAGCATTCAGTGTTTTTAGTTTTTTGTTTGGGGATGAACTGAACAACCGCCTCATGCGGATACGAAACAGACGAGGAAATCCTCATTTTAATGTTGAAGGGCTTGGGCACCGAACTGTCGGTGTCTCATTTACATCTGGGCGAGAGAGGACAACATGTATAATGCTACTTGATTTTTGGTGATGCACCTGATCAGGTCGACGATATTTTTACTTGAGTTGTCAACAGTAATAGTCTGGTCCAGTAATAGTCTGGTCCAATGTTGTTGCCTGTTGCTGTCGCCGTCTTTTGCTCTGGTGTACAGTCTAGGGTGGCTCGTTTTTAGCTTTATTTTTTTTTCAAAATGCCTGGCGCCGCAAAAGTTGCACACCCATGCCACCTTCCCACCTGAAATTTTTTTTGCCGATCGGATATTATCTTCTGTACGAACTTTTGCCCTTTATATTCGCTTTTTTAATCAAAATGATGGCTTTGGAAACTTTTGTACTAGTTATTTTTTAATGCGCCTAGAAGGATGTTTTATGACCAAAAAGGGCCAGGAGGTACTTTGCTTGTAAAAAGTACTATGGCTAATGGATTTAATGACTTCCGCACTCAAAGATTTGCACACCAAAGTTAGGCTAAATTTTAGTCGGAATTTCCCTGATCGTTTACTGACACTGTAAAAGAACACAAATACAAATTCCTTCGTTGTAATCAGTGTCACTTCTAAAAAAGCTTATATTGGTTTGCCGCTAGAGTGCGCTAGTTGTTGGCAACAACAAATACCGCGATACAATATCGTCCAAAAGCGTATCGTATCGTACCGTATTGGATGCTATAGTACCGGTACAAAATATCGGGTATCGAAATGTAAAGTACCGGTACTTAAAAATATCGTATTGTATCGAACATCCCTAATCTCAGCCCGGATTCGAATCGGGGTCTTCTGCCTAGCCGAGGCATTGCTCTACCATTAAGCTACCGAGGCCAGTAACAGAAAATAGATAAATTCGCCATATCAAGATAATTAACAGTGAGGATTGCTGTGATACAAACTACCTATCACGACATCTATTGACGCAAGCGCTTTGTATAAACGACGGAGATCGAGTAAACATTTTTAATTTTGTTGTATTTCTTGTTCTTTTTTTTAATTTGTCATAAATCACGATAGTAACTCAGTACTGTTTCAATAAACGAGTGAAAATTTTACTGTTGGTGCAATTTATTTTGAACCCAAATATACCTGGAAATGTAATAAACGTAAACTCTAATGTACTTAGTAACAAAATATAAAATTGTGATAGTCTGGCAGGTAACAACAAAACGGAAAAGAAAAAAAAAAACAGTGTCATAATTTTAGAATAACATTGTAAATCTAAGTGCTAATAATGTCTAATTAATGTGTATAAAGACTACGGATTTATTACAGTCTGCCTGTATATTTCTTCTCCGTAGTGTGATGTGTCTAGCCGGTCAATAAAATTTGATAATTCTGTTAAATTTCAACCGATTCTAATAAACAAACGCGTATGATACGCAAATTTAAGTTGGCTTTCAATAAAAGAATAGCAAAAAAATATTACGGATTCAAACAGGTCATCAAATTGTCGTTAAAGTTGAAAAAATCTGAAAATAATTGGAAACTTCTGAACTTGAACGTCCATAACTTTTCGATTTGTTATTGGGTCGGACCGAACAGTACACCTTTATAATGGTCTATGCTTCCTCTTTCATTTACATTTTATTTTTTAAATCGAATAGAAAATGGCAGTGTTTTGAATTTTTATACACGTGCAAGTACCTAAAAACGATTTTTTTTAAATCGAGATTTTGAAGGTGTTTGGAAAATTTCAGCTCTACCAGCGCAACAACTTCCGCTATGTCTCGTGAAAAGTATATTTCGTTTGTTTCGTTTTCACATAGTGTTATTATTGGAAACACGAGGGATTAAAATTTGTACTCACAGTATAAACTTCCATAGTTCCAAAAAAATATTATTTCCCTCAAATTATAAATCCGATCGAATGTATATCGTTAACTCCAGCCACTCTGTCGCTACTATTAATTTCGATAGCCCTGTCGTTAGGGCATTCCGTAATTTTAATAATCCAATTTGTGTCCGATTCAATTTACCATATTCCCGATGGCTGTCTGTCGGTCGGGATGGATTCGGATTCCAGCCGTGGCCGTCCCTATCAATTGGAAATCTCGGTGATGTTTATTCGTCCAAATTATACATATTTTCGACGGTTGCCCTGTGATTAACGACATCGAGGTTGTGTTTTCGCTTGTCATTCGAGCCGGGGTCGGGCGGGTCGCGTTTCCACCTTTGCCGTGTTCGTTTTTTATTAAAAAGTTGGACCAGGATGGCCCGCACACACTCACACGTGTCTGTGTATCAATATATATTTTTTTTCATTCAATTTCGACCGGTGTCCTGTGGATATACGATTTTTATTGTGTGTAAGTATGGGTTATTGGCGTCAAGGGTCAAGCAGGTGCTTGTGCATGATGAAAATAGAACCAACCTCACAAAAATATTTGAAGAAATCGATTTTTTATATGTGAAGAATGGAATAAGAAGCAGATTATAGTGTTTTAGCTTTTGGGCTTTTGAAATAGTTTATGTTAATTAAACAAGAACACAAAGAGAATAACATTTCGGTGAACCACTTATCATTAAAAATATAACTGTGGTATTTTTTGTAATCATTTGGAGACGACTTATTTTAAAACTTCTTTTTAATAACAACGAGCCAATCATTAAAGCCTCAGTACCCACTGTAACGGCTAGCGCACATATACGAAACATGTTGGAACAAATCGTCGGGTTAAAGGTTAAAACTCACTAAGTAACATTTTGTTGAAAATGAGATAATTCTACCCATATGCTTATAAATACATGCCTTATAAAGGGATAATATCAGAGAGTGTTCAAATGCGTCCATACTCCAATGATTTTCTGGAAAAAATCATTAAGTACGGTTTAACATATGTGTATTTAATGCAAACACTCACTAAGTGACTAGTAACTTTTACCACTATTACAATAAATGCATCTCGTACTTCGTTAATTGATTTTTCATTAGTTAATTGCTAGAACTACCAAAAAGTCTAAAAAGCTTGTTTTTGGAAATAGGGTATTCCGGTGTTTTTGAAATTGTCATTTTTTACAAAGTATGGGTGCTACTGTTTGCTATTTCACAAGTAAAATATCAAACATTGTTTTAAATTAAGAGAAATCGTTGTTTGAAGTTTAAATTAGGATTGGTCTTTGTGACGTCACAAAGACCGCTCAAAGTGAGCGACTTGGCAACGTTGCTATATCTAGGGTGCACGTAGTAAATTTTTGTCTTCTGTTGTGTCAACGTTTAGAATCGCTCGTATGTTGACACCAGCTTTGTTTATTGAGGTTATATCAAACACTTGTTCAAAATGTATAAACTCCAACGCCGACATTGTTCTGTGCCGTGCTGTAACAGCAGTAGAACAGTAACTCCTGAAAAGATTTTCTTTACATTGCCGACTAGCGAGATGAGAGATGTTTGGCTTCAAGTTTCAATGATCAAATCATCTCTCAAAAAAGTTACCTTTATTCGTTGTCAAACAACAGGGTCGCCAACAGTCAACTTGGCCGATCAGCTGTTCGAGAGGTGTCCGCTGTTGCCACCGCTACTAGGGATCGGTAATCATCGTGTATTTCCGAGGGTGGTCGGTGAATTAAAACGAAATGCACTTTTAATTGCAATTATCTCATAGAAAAACTAAATCAAAAAGCTCATAGGTTAACTTTATGAATCCTCATTAATTGTACAATAGGTTAAACCGAATATCTGCTTAAATTTTGACATGACCGGAATACCCTATTATGGTAATTTTGGTGCCATAATAAAAATCCAAAATTTGCACGCTTGTCAAGGTGTTCACATGGAAGCCAGGTCTTTTGAGATGCCACTTCTTGGAATAAAAATTCTGCTAAAAAGTGTTTTCTTATATATCGTTTCCACCTCATGAGGAAATGTACAAATTTGTAGGACATTTTCTACCATTTTTGTATTAGTAAACATCCTTTTTATATTTCTAGCTTACGAGCTATGGCACAGGAAAGCAGAGCATATACAGCGGTTTTTAAGGCCTTTAAATAAAAAAAAAATCAGACAAAACTGATTTGAAATTTAAAGAACAAAAGATTATAATAATATAACAGTTATGCTGTCTGTCTGTATAATTCTTTTCAATTGTGTAAAACTTATTTGGTTTTAAAACATTCTAACAATCATGGTCACTTAAAATTTTTAGGGAAAACACATTTTAATCTTTATTAGGTGTTTAGAATAGAATTGGAGCGTTTAGTTTAGCTCGCGCTCTAACATTTCTATTGAACGGTTTGGGAGCGTAAAAATCCTGACAATCCTGACTTAGCTCTCATTTTCAAGACATAAAATCAGTCAACAACAGTACAGATAATGTTAAAGAAGATGTCGCAATATTGTTCCAATGTTGGTGGTTCTTCTGAAACTGCACAATTCGTTCAAACTTTAGGACAAATACTTGTCGCAATTGAAACGTCAACTACTGATTTTTGGCAGAAATGATGTTGTGAAATAATAATAAATCACAAAACAGATATGTATACAATTCCAGAAATAAAAAAAGTCACTTATGCTATTTTCAAAAATAAAACCGAACGAGAAAATGACAAAAATATAGAATACTGTCCTGAGAGTTGACCGCATGAAATAGTCGCGTGAAGCGTCGCATCGTTTCGCGCGCTTTATCCCCTTTCTCCGAGGGGAACCATCCTGCGCACCGGATCGATCACATTATTTTCCCTATTTAAAATTCCCAAATAACTTTTATATTATTATACATCAAAGGATGACTATCACAATAAATAAGAATTGTTTACGTGCTAACTGCGTTGTCCTGCTATCGTTCGTTTCTGAGGTATCCGCGTCCATAAAAAGCTCGCTTACAGACTTTATTACATAAGAAATCAAGAAAATAAAAACACTAATATATAGAAGAGATTCTAACTGTAACCTGAAGAAAAATTAAAATTTTTTTGGTAAGTGGTTTGGTAGAAAAAAATCGGAAAGTCGAGAATTATTTTAAAACCGCAAAAATCGAGTACCTTTTTTTTATTTCTCTCGCGCTCGTGCCTAAACCGATTGGCAGAAAATTTTAATAGTGACTCCTGTTATGTAGAAATGATTCAGGAGTATAACGCACTTTATTTAATTTTTTTTGTTCAGCCGTTATTAGCCTTCAACTTTCTACCGCAAAACAAACTTACTGGTGTTTAAGGGTTGTCTTTCTGTTGATGAGTGAATAGAGTTGATTCAGTCTGTGATATCCTTGGTTTAGTTTGTTGTTGATGTGGATACGCCATGTTAGTCGTTGGTCAAAATATAATCCGAGGTATTTCATTGCTTGATTTGAAGGGTTCCAAGGGATGACTTTGTTATTTATGTGGATGTTGCTTGGATTTCTAATTCTTCTTAAAGTAAAAATTTTGGCTTCGCACTTGTTCGAATTTAGATGTATGCACCATTTTGATAGCCAGGAATTTATACGGTTCGTTGCTAGCTATAGTTGTTCGATTGCTTTTTCTAGATCGTGTTGAGTGGTTGGAATCATATGACCCGCCAACATTCCAATTTGGTTAGCGGCATTTATGGGAATATCGTGCATAAATATGTTGTATAACAAAGGCGATAAAATGCTTCCTTGTGGGACACCAGCTTTAATGTATTTTGTGTCAGAAGTACACCCACTGATTCAGTGTCCCCGTTTTTTATGCTCAGGAGAGTACGTTTCATTTGAAAATAACTATTTCACCAACGCTACCAAAGAAAATACTCAAGGGCCAAGATCAGGTTCGCTTGTTCCGCAGAACTGATCCTAAATAAGCCATAAAAATTGGTCTCCACAATTTCGCACAGTTGCCATTATCTTCATTACCTTTCGAAGTCGATTAATTCGCAGAGTGCGGGCCGGGAATGCCGATTGTTTTTGGGACCGCTTTTATAGCGGTGGCCTGCCCGCCCTGCCTCCAAGAACGTCATCGCCGAAATCGTAATGACAATAATAATCCGGGGGTCCCGGTCCCCGGACTTTTCGTTTTACAATTGCCCCGGCACAGATTTGGCAGACCAAACCCATAATCAAGAGTCATTGGTCTTTCGACGGACGTGGATGGCTTTTTGATGACTGACTTGTATGTGTGTGAGTCGTTTGATTGTTTTCCATTCGGACCGACAAGGACAGTACATTTACAGTACAAACGTCCAGCTTTCAAAAATAATTTTAATCCATATATTCGGGATACGGATTGATTGGTGGCAGCTTTTAATGCTGCAAAAGTGTTATTTTATCCCCCTATTAATTAAATACTAAAAGGTGCCATTTTACTTCAGCACACTAGGCTGAAAAAGCTATTGTTCTGTTTTAATAGTCGTTTGTACTTCATTAAACTAATGCTTTGTATTCTGTTACAGCGCCTTAGATAAAATTATAATTCAAGGTTACAAAGCTCTCCAATTAGAATATTTCTTCACCTCTGGTGCGGATGAAGTCAAGGCATGGACAATCGCGGTAAGTACAAATAAGACGGATTATATTTATGTCCTCAATTAGGACATTGGGCTCCAGATGGTCAGAAATTCCTTGCTTTTATTTCTTGTTGTCATATTTTCGTGAGTTTTCAATTAGTTTATTTACGACTTAATATACCTTATTAGCCCACAGAGTCCATGTTTTCGGCAAATAAAATGATCTACTGTTCGTTTCACGTAAGTTGAGCGGTCTGGAGTGGGACATAAATTTGCGGTAACGTCAAATCCATAGGCGCGCTGCATAATTTTGTGATTGCTACCGGTAAAATTTAAACCAATATTCAATGTAACATACTCTATTATCGGCAACATACATTTGTATCAAAAATATTAAAAAGCAGTCTTCGCAGATTTATTGTACTTTTGAATTTCTGAAAGTAAAAAAAACACAACTTTGAGTTTTTAACTAAATCACGTAGCGCTCCCTAATGACGAACTGATTCTCAAAATCGTTTTTATCACTAGGGCGGTTTCTCTGTTTCGGGTCACATAGTTTAACCGTAACAGGATATAGCAACAAGTCAATCGATTACATGAAGAATAAAACTTTTAGTTTCAATATAGAGTCCTGAGAAGACGATCTCTAAAACTTACTTTAATTTGAAAAGTGTTTCCATTCGAATTTCTAATTATTTAAATAAGGACATCCTTTTGCAGTAAAAGACCAATATCAGCATTGTTTTTAAATAACTTGCAAGGTTAGAATGATATTTTTTTACTTTTTGCGAGTCAAAATTAAAGTTAAAAGAAAAATTTGGGCAATTTTTTTTCAAATGCTAAAGGGCTATTTAGGGCTGCGTACAAAAAATAGAAATAGAATATGGAATTTTGTAGCTGTAACACTCGGAAAACTGATGTAAGGTAACGATTTTGACAAAATTCCTAAAAGTGCCAATAATATCTCGAAAACTAACGATTTTTTACTTAGGTCTTATTTCGATATTTTGATCAGTAATGAGCTGGTCTATCAGCCCTCAAATGTATTACTTTGAGTTTTGGTGTTCTGTTTGGTGGCACTTGCTGGCCCTACTTATGTTTTTAACCACAGCTGCGCACAGTGGGGCTCCGCTGTATACGGGAGGGACAAAAATGGTTTTCACCAACTACCTCTTACAAAGTAGAAATTATTTTTATAATAAAGTTGATAGATTGAAGTTTGATTTGCCCAAATATTTTATTATTTGGAGGTCTTGTTGTTATTCTACACGACCTCAAAGTTGACCTTATCGGTTACTTGCAAAAAATTACTGCGCGCATACCCCACACAAATAGTGATTTACTGATATTTATGCATAACTTTTCTTAACGTTTTATACATCACTGGAAAGAGCATTACATCTACATTTCAAAAATGCGTTGCTTAATTTCTAATACTTATTAGTTTTTGTAAAAAAAAATATTTTCTATGACCATGTTAAAAATAGTAAAAAAAAACTTTGACAAGCTTTTGATCTTTGCCTCCATTTGCCTCCAACGTCTAACATACTACGTTTGATAGCTTTTTTATCTAGCTACACAATGCCATAGGTTTATTCTGCCCCAGGGCGCAACTCTATGCTAAAATTGAAAAATTCTGAAGTAGTGTACGATAACAGATTTTTACTTTTTAAAATATTTATACATAAGCAAATGTATCTTTAGTAGCAAGAAGTCATTATTTTCAGTTCTCTTATACAACAATACTAACATTTGGAAAACTTGATATTTCAACATTTGCTCGCAAAACTGCTCAACATGTGAATCATAGAAAATACTTCGTAGAAAGGAAACAAGCGTGCTAAGATCTTGGTAATACACACGCGCGCCATCTTACGGACAACCAACGAAGTTTTCTATACGCCCGTAGTTATGCAACTTATTCTGCTGAATTATCGGTATATTAAACCTGTAACTTATGCAACCCATTGTTCGTTCCCAACAGATTTAATGCATATGCATAAATGTATTATATTATAGCAAATCTACAAAAATAACCCATTTTAATGGAATAAATTTATTTTTACACGCCAGTACACAAATACATTACATACATATTATAAACATTTGTAAACTAATTCAGTAAATTTACATGAGACTGTGATATTATAAAAATACATAATATATAAAATATTCACAACCATTAGTATTATAATTATATGCTTGATCTGCTTGATAACATGGACAAAGTGTGAAGACTACAGTTGGCTCCTTTTATCAAACACATCAAACACATATACATATATATTATATACTTATATACACAGTACATAATTTAGTTATACTTATTTTTTATTCATTTCTCATTTGTAAAATATTTTTCAACAGCTTCGAGTATCAGGGATTTTGATTATATATAAAACATTTTTCAATTAATTTGTGCAGCTTTATAATGCTTATTTAACAAAATGTAATTTACATAATATATAATAATTGAATCAGAATATTGAAAAGTTGAAGAGATTTTATATATACATATCAGATTATTATATTATATTAGCATTATTAAAAAGAAAAATTGCTGTTCTCATACATTCTCTAAGGTTTGCTAAAAGAAAATAATAATCATTAGATAATAGTTGAAATGGGCCTACAAAGATCTAGGTAGAAAGTTTTGGTTTTACCATACACATATGCATATACATTAGGGTGTATCGAAATTTCAAATTTCAAGTTGATAAAAAGTTGCCTCTGTGGACCCTCATACACCACAAAAGAAATTGGCCCAATTGAAAAATATTTAGGTCTCCCGCAGGAGGCCTAAAATTTATAATTTTCTTTAAAAATTCAAATTTTTTCATATTTTTGTAATGAAATATTAAGTTTTTTTTTTTTTTTTTATTGTTCATAAATGCATTACAATCTAGTCATAATTGACTAATGAGTAACTTAATTCTAACTTATTTTACTAGTTTAACTTAGCCTAACAGGCACCCATCGATGTCTCTCAGTTGGTCCTGGTATACCTGGCACGTTTTTCTTGCGCACTACGTAGCACTGTCTCTGCTATTAGAACTAACACTTACAACTAGCACTTACTCTGCTTTTCCACTAACTCACATTCACACTAACTCAAAAGGCTTCTTTCTCTTGAGTCTTCGGATTAATTCGGTGTTGTCGAGGAGCTGGATGGCCTCAACGTTTACGTGATGGTGAAGCCTTTTCTCGTGACTTCTTGCTACTTTTTGGATTTCTTTGCACACAAACTCCATTTTGAGGTCCTTGTGGAGATCATCATTCCTGATGTACCAAGGCGCATTGACAATGCATCTCAATACTTTATTTTGAAAGGTCTGGACAATTTTAATGTTACTTTTTTTGGTGCAACCCCAGAGTTGAGCACCATACGTCCACACGGGTTTTAGAATTTGCTGGTACAAGAGAAGCTTATTATGTACAGACAGCGTGGAGTTTCTTCCTAGCAGCCAGTACATCTCTCTGTAGCGGATTCCTAGTTCCTCTCTTTTCTTTTTGACATGGGCTTTCCAGCGTAGCCTGGCGTCTAATGTCATGCCGAGATATTTGGCTGTGTTTGCGTACGGTACTAGTTGGTTATTAATAGTAACCGGGATATGTTGTATTTTCTTATTGGTGAAGTCAACATGTACTGACTTGAGTTCGTTCAGTTTGATTCTTTTTTTCTTTGTCCAGACCTGAAAATGACCAAGAGCTGTTTGGAGTTTTCTCGTCGTTTCTTCATTGCTGTTCCCAACAGCTAGGATAGCCGTGTCGTCTGCGAAAGTTGCGACAGTATTATTTTCTAGTGCTGGGAGGTCGCTGGTGTAGAGTAGGTAAAGGACCGGCCCTAAAACACTACCTTGCGGCACTCCTGCTTTTATTTCCTTAAGGACAGAGCGTGCATCCCCTTGTTTGACTCTAAAGTATCTCTCAGTCAGGTAAGATTTTAATAGTTGTGCAAACTGTTTCGGGAGGATACTTCCTAATTTATTGTTCAAACCCTCATGCCAGACTTTGTCAAAAGCCTGTGCCACATCTAGGAAGACTGCAGAACAAACCTTTTTTTCCTCTAACGCTTTTTCGATTATGTTGGTTATTCGGTGTATCTGGTCAATAGTAGAGTGCTTGTTGCGAAATCCGAACTGATGGTCTGGAACAAGATTTTTGCTCTCAATTATTGGCTTCAATCTATTGAGTAGCAATTTTTCGAAGATTTTTGACATGATGGGCAGCAAAGAGATAGGTCTATAAGACGTTGTTTCGTGTGGAGGTTTCCCAGGCTTCAGTATCATGATCACCTCTGCTACCTTCCACAGTTTGGGAACATACCCTAGTCTGAAGGCAGCATTGATAAGATTTGTAAGCTTAACTATGGCCTTCCTTGGAAGTTCTTTAAGTACCTCTCCAGTAATCAAGTCATAACCTGGGGCTTTTTTGCGATTAATGTCATTTTTGATTAAGTTCTGAACTTCTGTTGGTGTGGTAAGCATTATTGGCGTGCCATCTTGGTAATTCTCTTCAATATGGATTTCTTCATCTTCTCCTTGATGAGGTTGAAATATGTTTTGTAAATGCTCAGAAAATCTTTGAGCTTTTTGTTCATTATTCCTGGCCCAGCTTCCATCAGGTTTTCTGATCGGTGGAATTTGAATTATCGGCCTTTTGAGCTTTTTGGTTGCCTTCCAGAGCGAATAGTATGATTCACTGGTGTTGGATAGTTCCCTCAGGTAGGCGTTGATGGATTCATTTTTTAGTTCTTTAATATCTCTTCTGAGTTGTTGAGTGAGGTTGTTTAATCTCGTCTTGTCACGTGGTGCTCTAGTTTGGAACCATTTTCTTCTTGCCTTTCTTTTCTCAGACAGCAGATTTGTTATCTCTTTGGGGTAATTGTTGCCTTTTACTCTTCTTTGTCTGTCAGGGGTGTTCTCCCAGGCAGTTTGTTGTATGGCATAAACAAGTTTTTCCAATTCTGATTCGAGTTGTTCTTCATTCCTTAGTGGTGTGTTCAGATTTATCCTTTCTTCCAGTGTCTGTCGAAAACTTTCCCAGGCAGTGTATTTATTTGTCAATGTTGGATGGCTTTCCTTTTGAATAATATACTCACTCAGGGTCAAAAGTATTGGAGAGTGATCAGAGCTTAGGTCATGACATTCTTCTATCTGTAGGAAATTAACGCTAATGTTTTTAACTATATAGAAGTCTATTAGGTCTGGTACTTTTGCTGGGTCAGTTGGCCAATATGTTGGACTTCCAGTTGATATTGTTTGACAACTAAGTTCATTTGTTGCTTTCAGGAGTTCTCTACCTTTAGTTGTAGTCAACCTAGAGCCCCAGTAAGTATTCTTGGCGTTAAAGTCTCCTCCGACTATGAATCTGTTTCCCAGTTGTCTAAAGAAAGTTAAGTGATATTAGTTTTTCAAAGCCCACATGTACGCACATAATAAAAAATTTAATGACAAAGAAACTTTTACCAATATTTAAACACATTTTTTTAATTATACGAAAATGGTCATTTTGCTAAAAATTGTAACGAATCTAAATAAAGCAGGCGATCTAAATGTTGCATTAGAGTAATATATTTTCCTATATGGTAATATCACACCTTATTGTTAATCTTTTTGTATTTGAAAAACAAAAATCACTTAATCTTTTATTGAAAAAACATTCTAATTCTTAAACTAAATTATAACCTTTAGGCCTTCTGCGGGAGACCTAAATATTTTTCAATTGTACCAATTTGTTTTGTGGTATATGTGGGTCCATAGGGACAAATTTTAATGAACTTGAAATTTTGAATTTTGAAAAAACGTTTTTTCGATACACCCTAATATACATATAACTATTAGTACCTAACAGCTATTTTTTAGCTTACTCTGGGCAATGGCACAGAGAAACAATTTGGACCCTATCTTTCATCTATCGATGTCCGCTAACACTATGTATACCTATTTTTAATTTATTATCATTCATTTTAGTTAGGGGAAAATTGTTCTAAACCACAGAAATATTTCTAGTTCATTGTAAACTTTCGAAAAAGTAATCACTGATATACATAGTAAATTACTTGTCAAATTACTATTTTACTATTAGTAATGTATTTCAAAAATTGCTGATTTACAGACTATTTTCAAAATTTACGGAGATACCTTCATAAATTGACAATAATATAGAAAAAGTCGAATGTAAACAGGCAGTCGTACAATCTCTCATGAAAACCATAAGTCCTATCATTTAGGTCCATCCAGAAGTTTCACAAACTGGAAACTGGCAATGGTGCGACATTACAGTTAGATTCCTAGTTTGTAGTTTCTAGATTTCCTGGAGGAACTTGAACAATTTCTATCAATTTATGATTACAGTTCTAGACACTGCTCTATTTGTCGTGGAGTTATCCAGTCATGAATTTTGGTGTACCTTCATAGAAAATTATCGTTATCTTCTTCAGAGAGTCTTATGTTCTTCAGTCCATTATTTGAGGTGCTGTCTGGTCATAAATTTTGGTTCCTTGCTGACGTCTTCCCTTTCTTATATTGTATTTCAATTAAAACCTTTGAAGAAACATCTCATCAGTGTCTAGAATAAAAACAATAAAACATACCATTAAAATCATTAAAAAATGTGCAAAGTTTACCTTATGTAGTAAGGAAATGTTCTTCCGATACATGTTGCTAACATCATCCAGAAAGTAATTGTGCATTTCGATTTCGGGCATATCTTCTGGTTGTAGCTAACCATTTTTGTAAGAGAATATAAACATGTGTACTGTGTAGTTGTACGTTTACAAGCACTTTCCATTAACATCATTGTATGGCTATTAGAAGATCTCATATCCTCCGTAATCCTGCACAACCATAAGAACTATTAAAGCGCATCATGATACTATTAAATTATATAATTAATTTATTTTTTAAATTATTAACGTTATTATAAAAATATTTAAAATTAAACAATTAGAAATATGAATGCCACTTGAGAAATAACGGATATCAATAATTACACTTGCTAATTTGACAGTTTGCATTCTTTGTATTGACAATCGCACATTTTAGTGCGTTACCAAGGTTATTTCTGACGTTGTAAAATTGTGGTGGCGCCATCTTACGTTCAACCAAATGCAAAACATATATAGCTATACTGCCAAGGCGCTCTATATTAGTTCCGTGGGTATGATGTGAATGTCCTGGAGTACCCGGCCTATTATACTTATTAGATGTAATGTTTAAATGATTGACGTCTATTTGACATACATGTGTAAACAATGATTGGTTATATGAGAATGGAATTATGTATTATGTTATCCGGATAATTTGGAGATATCAGACATATGTGCAAAGGTTCAATCTCTTTTAAATCACACCGATAATAGATTTATAATGATTGATTCCATTAATATAGCTGATGATGGTGCTAGATACTCCTTATACAGTAAGTGGGGATTTATTTGATGGTTCTTCTGGGCAAAGCGAGTATAAACAAATTTTGTCAGGCGAAACCCAATTGATATCTGACTTCCATGTATAATACCATCGCTTGTTACCACTGGTTCTTTTTGACGACGATGATAGACATATTATTTGGAAAAATCTATCACCTTCGTCAGTCCGATATTGTCGCCCTATTCTTATCGAGTTCGCAAAAGAAACTCCAGAGAAAACCAGGAGTATTGTCCAAAATATTGAATCGCAAATACTTGCACTTTCTCCCAATTGCGCAATATTACACAAGAAAAGACTTTCTGTGAAGCACACCTTACACTTCACTATGATAGATGGTAAAGTGGTTCAAGTCTTAACAAATGCACCATCAAGTTCCACGTGCAATGTATGCCTAGCTAAGCCAACAGAAATGAACGATCTTGCACGCGTAATGCAAAAACCAGAAAGAGAGGAAACCTTCAGATTTGGGCTTTCAACTTTGACGCTGGATCAGATTTATGGAGTTAGTTCCTCACATATCCTATAATCTGTCATTCCAAAAGTGGTCTGCAATTACAGAACAAAATAAGAAGGAAAAAGCAGATAAGAAAAAACTAGTGCAAGACCGTTTCCGTCAAGAATTGGGTTTGATAATAGACAAACCTCGTCAAGTTAGCGGAAATAGTAATGACGGTAATACTGCAAGAAAGTTTTTTTCCTATTCCACTTGTACGTCTGAACTAACAGGAGTTGATAACGAATTGATAAAAAGATTCCATATTATACTTCAAAGTTCAAAGTATGTCCTGTGGTAAGAAAATTGATGCAACCAAATTTGGGATTTACACACGCAACACAGCTGAACTATACGTTAACAAATATAGTTGGTACTACATGCCCTCTTCAGTTCACAAAGTTTTTGTTCACGGAGAGAATATAATCATATATCATTCTATTTTGCCTCTTGGACAGCTATCTGAAGATGCACAAGAAGCTAGAAATAAAGGTTGTAAAAAATTTAGACTTCGTCATTCTAAGAAATGCTCTAGATCAGCTACCAATGAAGTAGTTTTTCATTATTTGCTGTGCATTTATAACGAGCATTAGAAACCAACCTTCACAAAACACATAGAGGTGGATGAAGAAGTTATCGATTTACTAGAAGATTAAAATTATTATTTACTACAATATTTTGAAGCAGGTTTTATGATGTTAATCAATGTTCATTTTTTTAATATAATCGTAGAATTAATAACATTTTTGTTTTGATTTAACGTCACGCGTAGATTTACAATAATTGTTTACATTTTGGATTTTGAGTTTGCCATATTTCATCCACCATTTTGAATTTTTAAAATCTGACATCGGATTTATAATTAGTGACACAAAAGCACCCTAAATATACAGTTTTATTATAATTGACACAAAACCAGGCTTGCGACTTAAACAATTCTTGTTTGCTATTTTATAATAAATAAATTATTAACATTTTAATGTTTCTTTTTACTCAGATTAAACCTTAGTTCTTTCTTATTATGCACACAAAATTTTATAAGAATTCATCTAAAAATGACAAAGTTACAGAATTTTGTCTCCGAAAGGTCATTTTTGCCCCACTGTGCTGCGTTCCAGTTCAACATTTTCATTCAACCGTTAATGAATTGTAAAAGGTCAAATATTCAAATCCAATTAAACTTTTTGACTGAGAATCTTTGCCATTGAATCTCCTAACTGCCTTTCAGCTCCACCAATATTCCCCCTGATCGTCGTCGTACGTATTTAACTGATCGTCGTCGTACGTATTTAACTGGAACGATGGAAATTCGTAAGCAGGCCGAATAATCAAATCTCTCTCCCCGCCCGTCCTCTCTCTACCTACCATCCTCCGGCCCGAAATTTGCATTTCGCATTGAAAAGGTAATTTTTCTTCTTCGGGGCAGAGGCCGAGGCATTAAAATTCGCGCTGCGTTTCACCGCCAACGCCGCCGCAAGTCTCGCAGAAACATCGGGCGAAATTACCCTTTCGGTACCCTCAAATTGTCTCGTCCGATTTGCATAAGAATTACGCCGAATGTTCGAACAATTGCCTCCACTTTTCGCGTTACCATTGACTGAGGGAGGGCGGCCCGAGAATTGCCCGGAGACGGTCTTCGTCTACGTGCTGCGCCTTTTTGGTGAGCCAGGCCGCGCCATCTATTAGATGTGAGCCGAACTGCGCCTGCGGCGACATCTTGCGGTATCATGCCATATTCGCGGTTTCAACGGAACAACGCTAGATGGACCTTGTTGGCGGACCACTTAATAAATAGAACAAATTATATGGGCAATACAAATACAAAATAAATCGTGCATTTATTGTAGGCATTTGATAACTATTTGACCAACACAAAAAATATTTGAACAGTACAAAAAATATTTCAGCGTTGCAAAAAATGACTTATGCATTAAAAATAAATTGGCAATAATATATAAATGTAAATCAGAATAAATAATTGTACATTTATATATTTGAATGTTCCTTTCATCATGTATTTGTACATTTAAATAAATAAATGTGAAATACAATCGTTATCTCTATAAAAATGTAATACCAGCTTAAAAATACTTGTTCATTGAAAAAATATATTTCCAATAATCAGCATTTGAAAATATTTTGCGCCCTAGAATTAATATTATGTATCCTAGAAAGAATATAACGTACATTAAGTTTTGCAAACTGTGGGGCACATGTAGAGGGCGTGTAATGGATGGAAACATGAGAAAATCTCTTGAGGCCGTTGGTCATTTAAAAAAATCCTCGAACACATCAATTTTTAAAAAACACATTTTAGTGAAAAATTCAATTTCCGACCGTCAATTCTATTGAGATATGACGTCATCGACACTTTTGTTAAATGACAACCCTTTGCTTACAATAAATGAACTTTTTTTTACACAAATTTTACACACAATTTTCTTACCACCTAAGGATTTTATTTGTCAAGTTAGGTAAAATCATGGTAAGACCCTATTACTGCATAGAATAGATGCAATGGAGATAAAATAGAAATATTAACATCCATGCTCTCTTATAGCCCACTCATTTTAGTGTGGCTGCGCATTATTTTTATTTTTGTGAGTTTTTAAGGACGCTGAATTAAAATCTGGCATAAACACTGCAAAATTCAAAATGGCGGATTATAAAGTTATAATTAATGAGGATTCCGGCTTGTTACGCTAAAATTACCACACTTATTGGATTTTTTTAATAACTACAGGATGCGATTAGTTGATTCCCAATTTGGTACACCTATTTACTTACATTTCGGGTATTTTCCGGAAAAGAATATAATAATTTTAATGAAAACTACTCCCGCAAACCACTCTCAATAATGACACGCGGAGATCCGCGGTCTTTGGTTGGAATGATTCCTCCACTCAAGGTGTACAAATGAAAAAGTCGAATGCTGTTGTATAGCTAACTCGTCAAACTCAAATTATCGATTTAGCTCATAAATTTGACAATGTTGTTTGCTATTAAATCAAGCAATAAAGTAATGTTTTTTGAATAAGTAGAACAAATTTCAAGATGATCGGACCAATAGTTTGTGATTATCATGCCAATCAGTAATCAGTCGCAAAAAAAGTGTTTCGAGAAAAGCTCATTTACTATTAGTTATGTTCATAACTCCTTCAAACATGACAGTTAGGAGTTTTGAATGCTGCTGAATTGGCTAAATTGAAATAGTAATTAATAAGTAATAAAATAAAACGCTCGTTCAGTTTTATTACTTAACAAACACGCAGTCGATAGTAGCTTTCGTTTCATTAATTAATAAATTTTCTCTTTATCTTTTACCACAATTTTGGCTCCGCTATTTCGAATTTTTCAATTTAAGTGTCATATTTTGTATTTGGTATTTTATATAAACCTTCTAGAATCTAAACTAGGCCAAATTTTCTTGGCCAAATCTAAACTAGATTTGGCCAAAATTCCCATAATTTTCATTTTCATTTTATTTTAAATTTTGTAGTCTAAACTTATTGGATACAGCTACTAAGTTGGCGATATTCTGTCGTAGATATGACACGGCCTTATTCATAACACATACGGCACGGCGCGGCGTCCCGAAAAATTCGGGACGATCTGGTTACTTTAATACAGCGTCATTCAAAAAACCCCTAAAGGCCATAATGTAAATGCCATAACAAAATGTTAGACACTTTTATCTGTAACCGGACGAAATGTTTTGTTCCAGAAAGGAACCAAGGCACCACAAGCGGCCGGCAGGATCCACACCGATTTCGAGAAAGGCTTTATCATGGCTGAAGTGATGAAGTTCCAAGACTTCAAGGAAGAAGGCTCTGAAGCGGCGACCAAAGCTGCCGGAAAATACCGGCAACAGGGAAGGAATTATGTGGTTGAAGATGGCGACATCATCTTCTTTAAATTCAACGCTGGCGCTGGCATAAAGGACGGCAAGAAGAAATGATCAAGGCTTTTAATACTAATCCTCGTTTATTTATACTTGAACATGATTTTCTTCTTTTCGAGCATGACCTGTTAAAGCATTTTACCGAATCATATAACCTATATATCTAAGGATTAAATAAATAATAATTGTAATAATCAAGGAATATATGCTTCTTGTTCTCTTTGGTTTTTGGCACTTGTTTTTTCTGTGTTCACAATCATACTGCTCACACCATTTGCATTTGTTTAAATAATCTTCTCTTTATCCAATCGTAGAATTGATATTCAGTGACTAATAATTTTTTCAGGTGTTTTCGGACAAACTTTGTAATCTTCAGTTGTTTTTTATTGATGTTGATGTGGTAACGCTCTGAAAATAAAGAGAATTTATTTTAATTGGGGGTTTTTGTTGTTATATTTTTTGTGTACCTACCTAGGAGATCTTTGTGGTATCTTTCCTGAACTCCTTTGAAGAAGTATGGTAACTTTGCTTCAAATATACTTAAGGTGGCGTTTAATTCTTCTAACACTCCTACCACTGGATAGTATTTTTCTACGTTGGCCATAGCTTGGTTCAAAGCCCAAATATTGTTGTGGAGCCTAGTAAAACCAAAAATTGGGTATTGAATACGTAATTGGTTAAAGTGTGTATTAAACTTTACTGTGTCAATGATATGGCAAGTTTGCCTCATTCCACAAACATCCCGACACAGTCCGTATTTCTCTTAAATTGTACATATATCTAGGTACGACAATAACATGCATGATCATAATCACAACTATTGATAAAGCAGACTTAATTAAGATTTTTAACATTACGGAAAACGATCAGATCTATGAACACTTATTGGACGATGATGAAGATAGAGGCATTAATCATCTTCCAATTTACCGAAGATCTTCAAAGACAACAAACCCTTGAGAGTACTACCAAAATTGAAATCTGTATCCCCAAAATGCAATGGAAATTCTGTTATAGCGCCCGAACATCCAACTACACTTTAGGGGCACAAAAAACCGGACGCCTAATATTTGGACAAAATTTGATGTTGAATAACATTTGACCGATTTTAATAATTTACTCAGGACATTGTAAATGAATTTATCAAGATTGCAACACGCATTTGCAATTATGAAAAAATATCTTTCCATAGCTTCTATACCGAGAACACAACGTAATTTTTCAGTCGTTAAAGTTAAAAAATGCCTGTGGAGGAATTAAGCTAGTTGGTTAGGTTCCTAAGTAGGCTGTACAAAGCAGTATAAATTCCCAACTTCATTCATTTTGCCTCATTTTTTATTCGTTCCAATATCTGAATGATATAAATTCGTTACCAGTAAAACTTTGCTATTTTAGCTTTAGTGTCCAATAATTGTGAACTTTAACCGATTTTGATTGTTTTTCAGCAGATTTTCAACACTTATATCAAGAATAAACACGCTTTTGCAATTTTGAAAAACCTTAACTTGCTTATACAAGGAGAACCAAAATGATGGCTAGTGGTTCAACTTTGAGACACCTGTGGAGAAACTAGGGTGCTTGGTCAGAGTCTTAAGTACTCTGTTGCCATATCAATGCCCAACATATTGTTTTTGTGTTGGTCCCAATATCTGAGTATTGATGAAGATGCACAGTTAAAGACAAATATACAATTTTAGTTTTTTCCGACCTCGCATATCGGAAAAATATTCAAGTTGGTATGTGTATGCTTTTTGTCACAAAACATTTTACAAGAACTGCTTTTTAATTTTGTCACCATGCGACGTTCCGAGGGCTTATCAATGTTAATTAATCTAATAAATTATTATTCCAAATTAAATTTAACCCAAATATGTGTTAACAAATTACACAATTTTGCAAAAAATCTAAAATTGCCGGTTTTTGTTTCCTAAACAACTGTACAAATGTTTAGATATTAGGACACATCAAAAAACAATTTATTACACAGAGTTATTGAGAAACTCACAAAAATCCTTAATTTCTCCACAGGATGTCTCAAAGTTGGGTATCAGAACGTCGTGTTCGTTCTCCCAGTACACAAAATTGCAAATGCCGTTTTTCTTTCAAAATTGCTACCCATATGATTCTCTTGATAACTTTGTTTTAAGTGCTAAAGGAATAATCAAAATCGGTTAGTTCTCAAATGTTATGAAACACTAAAGCTAAAATTGCAAAGTTTTACTAGTAAATCTGAATCTTTTACGAAAATTTAGATATTGGGATTAATCAGACACCATAAGATTGGGAACGTATGCGGATTTGTACAGACAACTTGAGAACCTGACCAAGTTGCCTAATTACATGCCTGAAACTTGGACCACCAAAACATGATGTTGATTCAAAGAAAGGCATTTTGTTTTACGATTCAAAATTAATAATGTATAGTAGAGATGATGCTACTCTTTTATTCAAGTTAAAACTACTAGATCTTAGTGGCGCACACAGAGTGCTTCAAATTTTGGAAAAAATAGTTGATTTAACACTAAAATCATCAAACCGGAAACCGGTGGTTCGAGAAAAAAAAACAGTTTACACGTGCCAAAAATAACACGGTATAGTAGATAACCCGGTATTAACGATAATACTTGTTTGTGAAATCGAAACTAAATTTTATAATTGGTGATTAAAAGAAGATAACGATATAAAAACAAAACACAACAAAATAAGCACAGATTACATTAAATAATGTTCAAATATACTGTCTAATATCTTACACCTCCAAACTCTAATCTCTGTACTATGTACCTACTAATCTCTGATGTGATGTGCTGTGCTATTATTCTTAGCTCTGTTAATTTTATTTGTATCATGAGAACGCCCATCTTTGTGCCAATTTAGCAGTCTCTACAGATCATAAAATGTAACTTTAACTCGCGACCTTTAAAAAAGTAGCGACCCGGATAGCGAATTTGAAATATACCCGCGGGCTGTACATTTTTATTAGGTCTTTATTGTTCTGTGTCTTCATTTCAACTGTCGGCATTATACGCCATGTTTTTATTTATTTACATTTATTCCTGTTTTCTAGTACACTGAACTTACCGATGTTATGAAAACAACGGTGTTTGCCTTAATTATGAAAACACGAACAATCTGATTGTTTCGTATATCGATGGCCTAGCTGGAATGCCACGTATGACAACCTTACTGACTGCAAGGTCGGGCAAGTCGGCTGCGCAAGTTTTGCAAAATGAAAATCATTATATCCATATTCTTTTGCTATATTTTTTACCAAAAAAAAATCGATTTCTTTTTGCTTTGTTAGTTTTCGAGATACCGGGGCGCCGCTGACGTGCCGGCAGCTCAGCGGCGCACTATGTAAAAACAAATGAATTTTAAAAATGTGAGCAGCCTATATTTTGTTTTGCTAATTTTTTACCAAAAAAGATATTTTTTGCTTTGTTAGTATTCGAGGTATAGGGGTGCGCCGCTGACGTGCCGGCAACTCAGCGGAGCACTATGTGAAAACAAATAAAGTTTAAAAATGTGAACAGCCTCTACTTTTTGCTATTTGTTTGCTATTTTTTTACCAAAAAATGTTTTTGTTTGCTTCCTTAGTGTCCGAGATATAATAATAATAATACTTTGTCATTTGATCCTGTATAGATATTGACAATTGTCATTTACAGTGGCTAAAAAATACATCTCAAAGTAAGAACCAAAAAAGATTAACAAAAATGTAGCGAACACCAAGGTTTTACATAATACAAATATAATACACAACAGTACAGCGTGCTCAGGAATACACTTTAAAATAATTTCACATCCAAGTCAATAAATAAATACATACAATAAAATAAACACATCACATTTTATCAGAATAGTTATTGGAGCGATGTGCAATCCATATACTCGCTCACCGAGTAAAATGATTTTAAAATCAGATATTCTCTCAGTCTTTTTTTAAACAAACACAGACTGGCGGGACACAAAATCTGGTTGGGCAGAGCATTATAAGTTCGAATCATCATGAAATGCGGCCCACGCTCAAAGAGTGAAGAGGCGTGCCGAGGAACTGATAGTTTGGTCCCGTTTCCTGTTCTTGCCGCTGTAGACATATCGGAATTTGTCTGAAATTGATTCAAATTTGTCCTGCAATATGATAGTAGGCGATATATGTACAAGCAAGGCAATGTCATGACAGTAAAATTTTTAAAATGATCGCGACACGACTCTCTAAAGTTTAACCGAAGGATACATCTCAGAAACCGTTTTTGGAGCCTAAATAACGTGATTATATGAGGTGATGACCCCCACAGTATGATGCCATAACTGAACACGGACTGCACACTAGCGAGATAAAATTGTCTAATTGACGATCTGTCCAAAACATTCCTCAGCTTAAATACTGCGTAGTACACTCGGCAGAGTTTTCTATGTATATACTGTATATGCGCATCCCATCCAAGTGATCGCTGAATGTGAATACCTAAAAACTTTACCTCATCGCAAATCGGTAGAGATCCCGCGCTTGTTCTTACAAGGACCGACTGTTGAGGTGCTTCCCACGAAAACTTTACCAATTTTGTTTTTCTACTATTTAACACCATGTCATTCGCGTTGCACCACCCAGTCATCCTCTCGTAAGCCTTTGTTAATAAATCGGAAAGTCCAGACACATCCTTATCATTCACTATCAATGTGGTGTCATCCGCAAATTGGTACAAACTTCCAAATCCCAAATGAATTTGCAAATCATTCATGAAGATCAGGAACAGCAAGGGACCCATAATGGATCCCTGCGGCACCCCAACCGACTAATGAAAAGAACTCCGCGATCGCTCCCCGTTGACGCAAACCGTCCGCTCTCTTTCCTGTAGGTAAGATGTTACAAGATCAAGAGCAACACCACGAACTCCATACGAATGAAGCTTTGATAGCAATAATTTATGACTTATACAATCGAATGCCTTGGAAAGGTCAAAGAATATCGCAGCAACGTGGCGGCGCTCATCCATGGAAGTCAGTATCCTGGACAGGGCTACAAACAATGCCTCCTCACATGAAACACGCGGCAAGAACCCATACTGAGTGTCAGATATTATATTCTGCGTCCTGAAAAATTGCAGCAGTCTATCATGAATAACTCTCTCAAATACCTTCGAAAAACATGACAATAGGGACACCGGTCGATAGTTATTTATCTCCGTCTTTGAGCCTTGCTTATAGATGGGTATGACTATGGCAGACTTTAGCCTGTTTGGGAACACTCCTTGCGAAAACATTACATTTATTAAGTGCGTTATAATATGAACGATTAAAGAGGACGACAACTTCATAATGTACGGTGGGATGTTATCATCCCCGCAAGAAAATTTTGGATGTATTAAAGAAAAAGCACGAGTTATCTCAGCATCATCTGCTGGATGGAAAATCATACTATCTTTCACAGTTTTTATGTTCGTCGCCAAGGTTCCGCCGTCTACGGGCTGCAGGTCTATTTTGGTATAGTTAAAAACTTATCACTAAACATAGCTGAGACCACCATCCGATCGTTTATTTGTGTGTCTCCATCTACAATATGTATCAAATCATCAGGAGTAGGTCCTGTTTCGCCCTTTATTATGTTCCACATAGTCTTAGCCTTATTGTTCGATTTGCTTACCCTGACTCCATAGTAATTCTTTTTGGCTACATCAACAGCATGCTTAAGTTCTCGTTTTCTCTCGGTGTATTCGGACTACATATCTCTCAGATTAAATAATTAACAGAGTTCATGAAAATTGCGACTAGCCGACATTGCCTCTATTTCAATACTATACCACGGGTACCTAGATTTCCGTGGCTTCACTGTTATTAGTGGGAAATGTTTTTCGAAATAGAAGTTTTAAGTGAAATAAAATGTATTGTATTTAGTCTCTGCTTGAAGTTCAGCAAGAAATGAATTCAAATTGTGATCTCTAAATAATCTTCTACTAACTTGCATTTTGTGTTCATGCTTTTGCACCCTAACGCTACAGATCAACGCTGCGTGGTCCGAAACCCCGGGATCGACAATCTCCGACGCGACGTCGTCAGTCCACAGCGAACAAAACACATTGTCAATGCATCTGCCCATCCGTGTCGCGTCATAAAAACACTGCTTCAGATTAAATGAACTGAACAAATCAACAACATCGCGCCTGTTTGAACTATCACAATCAAAATTAATATTAAAATCTCCACAAACAATAACGTAGGTAAACCTACTACACACTACACCCAGCAATGCACCGACAACAAGAGCTGCATATTCCCCGATGGAGATCTATAGACACATACACACATAACACTTTTTTTCTCTACATCAAAACTGGTACAACAATATTCAAAGTGTTTTTCAATTGGTAATATTGACAGACATTCAGCTTTCATCAAAAATGATTTTCTGGAGTAAATAGCACATCCACCTCCTCTATTACTACAACGGCACCACCAATTTGTCATGACATAATCTGACTGTTTTTCCAAATGTATTGCGTCGTCTTTTTGCCAATGTTCTGTAATACAAATAAAATCAATGTTTTTGTCCTTTAAAAATAGATCCAATAGCGAGGCCTTATTGCGTAAGCTGCGAACATTATAACACATCAATTTCAACCGATTGTAGGTTTCGTTAGGAACACTGGTTTGTGGTTTTGTCTAATTCGGTGATATTTGTGTCAATTTTCCTTAGATTTTCGAACTGTACATATTTGGACACTTTGTTTGTCACAAAAGTTTCCGCAATCACATTCGACACATAATAGACTAGTTTATTTTTACCCTTCTTTGACAAATGAATACCCTCAGAAAAAATATTAAAATCAGTTAAAATAGTATTAACATCAACAAACTGAGCACGCTTAGAATTGACAATTACAGAATTATACATATTGAGATTAGTTCCATATACATTATCCAACACTCTGCGTCTGCCGAGATATGGGACAGAGACAATTATAATATTCGTATGGGAAAGTTGCTCTAAAACGCTGCTGATGTCACTCCTCCGCAGCTGCTCTCCCATCAAAGCGTCATTGGTCCCAGCCATTAAGATAACAGATATAGGGGTGCCCCGCTGTGAACAACCTATATTTTTTTAGTCTGTTAGTTTGCAAGATATTGTACAGTGTGGCTAGAAACAATGTACATTATTGGTCATAAAAAATACGATTCTTCCATATAGAAAAGTTGTGGATAATCATTCGCTCCACAGAAAGCAAATGTTCATATATAGAGAATAGAGGATGTTCCACAACGCTCTGACAAACTAGATTACCTGACAACCCCGTTTGATTTCTTACTGTGGTGACATATTGAGTTCTTTGTAGAAATAGGAATATCCCCTTTGGGGATATTGCAAATAAATACAACAAACCAATAACTCATTAACATTCTTTAAATAATTTGGACCATAGATATTTAATACAAATTTTAAACAATTTTTGACTGGTACTTAAAAAGCAAATTTTTGGATGATTATATTCGTTTGTGTAGGTATTTATTTATTTTACTAACAAAGCGAAAAAAAAGTCTTTTTGGTAAAATATTCGCAAAGAAATAGCAAAAAAACTGTAGGCTGCTCACATTTTTAAACTTCATTTGTTTTTACATAGTGCGCCGCTGAGTTGCCGGCACGTCAGCGGCACCTCGGTATCTCGAAAACTAACAAAGCAAAAAAACCAATTTTTTTGTAAAAAATTGCAAAATGGCAAAAAACATGGATATGTATATTGATTTTCATTTTGCAAAAGTTGCGCCGCTGACTTGCCCGACCTCTGATTGCAAATTGTACAACTTAATGGAACGTAATCTTTGGCGCATACGCCCCTCAAACTTGTCTGGATTCTTTTTTGAACTCTTTTTTTTAACTTACATGCACCGCCTATCATTTCCACAGAAGTAAGAAATTGGAAAATCGTGGGCATCGTTGTCCTGTGGGTTGCAGTCATTCCTCTTCATACGTATGCATTTTTCAATTGGTATGTTATTCTTGATGACAACACTGAAGAATCTGTCATAGGGCTTTGCTGTTGTAGACGTGAACTCATACCTGAAACACGACTTGTATAGGTACATGAAATAAATAAGTAAAATGTTTTACAAATTTGTTTAACATATTTCTACACGTCTTAAACGTTAAGCTGATTTGCCTGCTTAAATGGCAGCAATAAACTGTAATATTTACGCCTGCACTACTTATTGTTTTCATCAAAATGTACAATTACAAATAATAATAATAGTAATAATAGTACTAATAAGAGTATAATAATAATAATACTACAAATTGCATGTACAATTGTCTACTGTAGTCGTGTCAGCAAAACAGGAGATACGCGCCTGAACGCATCTCACACGAATGCTCACGTTTTCGTTATTTTAATTATGGACATGTTGGGCAAAGAAAGCCAACACACGTACTGCGTACTACGTCCAGAAAATGGTCAAGCAGTGTCAACCAGATCTTTATCGGTTGTTTCGCTGGCGCGAGAAGGAGACATGATTTCATTTATTTAGATGAAAAAAAGAAAAATAATAATGAATTTTGAACAGGATTTATAGTAATGTATCCTGAATACTTGAGTTTGTATGACTGATGAAATAACATCTAATGATAGTATAATCACTATTCTGAATTACAAATGTAAGATTTTTTATTTATATTGACACCAAGCCATTCGTACGGTCGACTTGCTGCATGGAACTATAGCATGTGCCAACCAAAATACATGCAGAGATGTTATTCTTAAAATATTAATTATATTCAATTATTTTGCTGAGATACAATTTTCTCAAAAATAAAATATAATTAACATGTACCTTAATCATGACATACCTGTAAACAATTTTATTTAAAACATCGCGAATTAATCTATACACGAAAACATAAATATGTATCAACCATATTTATCTTTTGACATAACATAACAGTAATCCTCTAGATTTTGAATAACAATAACACTCGTGTTTTATATTAGGAGTATTCCAATTTAGACAACAGATTCACTCAATCCGATAATGAATTAACACAATCAGCTACAAAACTGGCAAACTCTTATATACAACCAAAACAATGGTCTGTGTAATCGTAAAACCTGTGAAACAGAAAGTGCATGATTTTAATCGAAAATTTTTTGTCATTATTTTGAATGCATTCTCAATTTGTCACGTTTACTATAATCTGGCCGTACACATATACACATTCTATATATATATATATATATATATATATATACAGGGTGAGTTATTAGTATCCCGGCGGTCGATAGGCATAAAATCGTTTGAGAAAGAAAAAATGTTTTATACTAGAGTTGTTCATTTATACAGGGTGTTGCATTTAGGCGTGACGGAAAGTCAGTACATTTTTTTAAATGGAACGCCCTGTGTATCATACCATATTATGAATACTAACGAAGTTGTCTTTCCAACTGTGTAAGTTGTACCGGTGTAAAGTAACTAGTTTCTGAGATATTCAATTGTTTGTCAAAAAATTGGCAATTGCAGGCCTTTCTTAAAAACTACGTTATTACTACATTTTTGCAGATATTGTCCTAAAAATTTTGTCACATAATAACTAAACCCATAGCTAGATGAGCTATACAGGTAAAATATTTAAAGGGTTATAGAAGAAGCGATTTAGAACCTATTTAACTAGATTTATCGATATAAAAAGTATTACGGTTGTCAAGGCATTACACAATGTTATAAGAATGTTTTGCAATTTTTCCAAACGTACAGCGAGCGAACCTGAAGACCTAGTACCATCAGTTGGGCTCCGAAGTAAAACAGAAAATGAGTAATTTTAGGGGGAATATCGTGAAAAATTGTTCACTTGTGTGAAAATTGTGCGGAGGCGTTTCATTTGAATAGTATGTGCGCTCATACACAAAAACAAACCGAAACGGTAAATCATGTCTTGATGAGCTACGTTTAGAACGAATTTGTATTCACTACAAAAAACAACCAACAATATCTACTTACTATTGTTAATTGATTTAAAATAGGTTATTTTTCTAGAGAGACTATTCAAAATTGCGATAATATGAATGATAGTATGAGTAATATTGATAATGTGAATGGAAAGTGGGGTATTTGGAAGTGCTTTTAACAGATTTTTTTTTGCTATGAATGAAAATCTGAGTCTAACGATGCTATCAGGTTGTTTTTGTTGGTTTTTGTGTGTGAGCACATAAATCACATCAAAGAAAATCTGGTTTTCAACACTCAGAAGTCAACAAATTTTCACGTTAGTAAACCTAAAAGTACAGGGTTTACTTTAGCAGTAATTTGAAATTTTTAAATCGCGTGTTTGGTTGCCATACGATAGACGGCAAAATATACTTACAAAATTTCATAGAAAATTGTTAATATGTTGATAACGGTAATACTTGTATAAGGATTAAGCTGGTTAAATCGTTTCTAAATTATCTCTTCTATCGTCACTTGAAGACTTTACATCAAACTAGCTTATTCACATACCTTATTCACAGCAATATTAAAATTTACAATTGCATTAAATTTTCGTTAAATTGCAAATATCAGAAAAATAGTAACATTTGGTGTATGACATACTAGATGTGAATTGGAGCGAAATAAAGGGTTATTACAACCAACACATATTATACAGGGTGTTCCATTTAAAAACTCGAGAAAAAGCCATTTGAAAAACATCAAAATTTACTAAGTTCAATGAACACCCTGTATAGTGTATCTGATATCTTTGGATACTGTCATCTACCTACTGGCTTTGACTATTGTCTCACATAGTTTAAACGCAAAATCGGCAAAAGTGTTGTTTTTACATAGTTTTTAAAAAGATCCTGCATCGGCCAAATTTTGGAAAAACAATGGAATATCTCTGGAACTATTAACGGTGTGACTTAGCAACATACACGGTTGGATAAACACATTTAGTAGTATTCATAATATAATAAAATATACAGGACGTTCCATTTAAAAAATGTATATACTTTCCGTCACACCTAAATGCATCACCCTGTATAAATGAAAATAATTTTACGTTATAGAAAATGGCGTGTCAAACAACTTTTGTATATCATATTTTTTTCTTTCTGAAACGATTTATTATCTTAGGACCGCCGGGATACTAATAACTCACCCTGTATATGTAAAGTATGGAAACATGACAAAATCTCAAGATCGGTTTGCTATTTTAAAAATCTTCGAACACGTTGATTTATAATTATCAAAATACACTTTATGATCTCAAATTATTTTGTTTACCTTCAATTGTTTTTAACAGATGACATCACCGACATTTTTTTAAAATGACAACCCTATTATCTTTTTTAATGAATTTGACAGATCTTTTAATTGTCTTAATGGTAGCATAATATTTGATTGACGCGAGCCAATAGCAATTGAGATGTCAGCCTTATTTGACACGACGTCAATATTATCAATCTTGGAAAACTAAAAGTTACTAAAAGTTTGTGTTTTCATAACGACACCGAAAGCTGTTTCGTTATGAGTTTTTCTTCTTCTTTGCGTTCGTTATAACAACAACAACAACAATCGTATTTGGGAATTTTACCACAACTACCAACTGTTAAAAATAAAATTACCCTAGACTGTAAGATGACAACCGCAATTTTCGAAATTTATGTAAAATTAATGTCGCAAAGTAGAAAAAATAGTTTATAACACTCGTTTTATAAGACGTATTGGCGCACTCGTTCCATTTGAGCACTCCTCGCTACGCTCGTCGTGCCCAAAACAACTCGTGCCCCAATTTGTGTCTTATAAAACTTGTATTCTAATATACTAATAACGCAAAGTAGAAAAATAATAATAATACGGCTTATAAAATTGATTCGACCAATGACAGTTGGACACTTCACATTTGGATACATTATATCAATTTGAAGAACTGGAACCCGTGGCCGGCGTTACCGTCGCACTTATCCGATTTTTCAAAATGAAATTTATGTTTTATGTACACGAAGATTTGCAAATCCATTTGCAAATCAAGGACATAACTTTAAAACAAAAATATTTAAAATCCACCCGATGGTAGCCTAGGCCTAAGCAGAAAACGAAAAACATTAGTGTTTTAAATGTAGTGGTTGTCTTAGTACATACTTAGATTACTTTAAAATTCATCAATACCTAATTACCTTGCAACAAAATTATCCACTGGGTCCCTGATGAGATTAAAGTAGGTGGGCGACTGTTTGTCGAACGTAGAGAAATTAATAAAGTGTACGGGTTTGTCGAAACACAATGGGATAGCCTCGTCCTTAATTTTCCGCTGCATGTCGTCGACCAAAGCCACCTACAAGCAGAAAATCCATAATTCACCAACCGGTATACAACCTAATAAGAACCTATCTCTAGTCAGACTTCGAAAGTGCCTCCTCAATTAACCGATATCGTACACACTAACAAGTCTTGAAACCTGTTACTTACCGAGGAAAAAAGAAGAAACTAATTTCTCCTACCGGCACTTTAATTCGATTTCATTTCGATCAAACTGCAATCTATATTACTCTATATTATTTTGTTGCACAACTATAATTTTCTCACGCTTAAAGCCTATGGCATAACGTTTAAGATGTTAATTGTACCGGCATAAACTGGATGTATTGTTTCTGAGGAGATCGCGTGTTTTACCAATTAGTCATTGCATCAACAATCCAAGGTCTAGAAATCTTTCATTATTATATATCTAATGCGAAACGTTTATAGAATTTCTGGGGCATTCATCTGGCGGTCATTAAAATTCAATTAGGTATATTTTGGCCTCATACAAATTTAACTATTTAAAAGTCATGATAAATTAGCTATGTAGATTATAAATTGATGGGTGTGTTATGTAAAGGAATCTCATGGCCGGTAATATTTAAAAGGTGCAATAGCGCGATTAAACTTTTAAATTTAATATGCTAAGACGTATGAGATGTGCTGCTTTTTAACCGACCTCAGTAAATTACAAATGTATAAGGTAGGTATTGTAATCGGTAATGTGTCGATGTCTGAGTGTGTCTGTTTGTGGTGCTGTGTACTAATTTGTAATATACTTTGTCTGAACTGATTAACTTTTGGCTAAAGTCGGCTATCTTGAAGAATAGACAGAAACAATTGACAATGAGCAAGGATGTGTAAAAAATGCAAATAAATTCGTTATAGCTATTTTCCGACATAAGACCATCGTTCTCTAAAATTGCGTTTACCTAACCCAATATTTAGCACTTATTAGTGTGAATAGAGCGTCCCTTTCCATCCCAGAGACAAAAATGCTTTCCTACTTATGTAACTTCTATGTAACCTCAGGTAAAATGAAATTAGACGAAAAATGGGCTATTAAGAGAAATAAAAACAATAGTTGTCCTTTTGGGATCCAACGTGGAAAGTGTTGGTTTCAAATTCGATGGCGTCCGCAAATTTGATTAGAGCCTGGAATCTCAGAACGCCACCCCAAACCTGAATAATTGCGTTTCTTTCGCATTTTACCGCAAAACGGCCACAATTTTTTAATTCTAGCTTATGTACAAAATTATAAAATTATGTTGACCTAATATTATAAAATTATGCTCAAAAAATATTACACAATATTATTATTTTTCTAAAAGTTTTCGAAGTGCATGCGCCCCAGTATAGGGGCATATTGTAATGTATAATAATATAATTTTCAGTATTATCAGAATATGCACTGCAGCCACTATTTCCAGGTTCCATCATACAAGGGTATAAACATTACCTTTTGTTAATAATGCTATATTTACATTTAATCCCGTAAATAACTATAGTGTTGTAATAAATATTCAACAAATACATCTGCATTACTCTTTCTCAGGAGTCATAAACTTATTACCGCGATAGTGGACAAAAGTTAGCAAATAATACTTCCATTGTAAGGAATAGGAAAAACCTATTTGGATTTTAGCGGTGCCAGGCTCTAATAAAATTGGCTGACGCCACGGACGCCAGAATTTTGAAACTTAACACTTTGCGCGTCGGATCCCAAAAGGGCTGTCTGGTGTTATGATCTAATTGGATAAACAAAGAGACGCATGTCAACCATCAGTTATTGGTGGAACAGTTCGGCCAGAAAAAGATGTAATGGTATTCTAATAGTCTTGACAGTTTAACGTAATGCATAACTAATGAACTGAACTGATTTGGTTATTATAACATATATCTACGGGTATTCCGTAAAGTTATGTCATAAGCAGTAAAGTATGTTTAGGAACTAAAGATACACAAACGATTTTTAATTGACTTGATTCATGTTTACTTTATTGACTACGTTTAATTGTAATAACTAATAAGTATCCGATCACCTGTTAGAATGCTTCTGGTAGATATAGGCCGTCTCACTTATTTTTCCGCATTTTGGGTAGAAAGTTTCATTGCTTAAAAGGATTCACCCGTTTAAAACATTAACAAATATATAAATAAACCGAAAGCGACTTGGGTGTGTGGTTTAGTGATCCATAGATTTACTTGACGTTATTGGTCAAACTTTTTCAAAGAAAACAAAAAAACACCGAAATTTTTTGCGGAACATTCCAGATCGCTTTTTGGGCTGTGCAATGGTCTGAAAGGTTTTCATTGTCTTGGAAAACCATGTATTGACTACACTATTGAGATAGAACTGCCGATCGGCTTCCTTCATAATTGTTTTCTTTTCTTTCTGTACCAACGAGAAGAGAAATGATGAAGTTCTGCTACAGAAACGCAAAGGATGCACAAATTTTATCAACAAGGACTAACGAACTTTCATTAAATTGCGTGCCAAGTACACTCATACATTTCTATAATTATTAATACAATTTGTTACCACTTATTGTTCACTTATTAAATTTTGGCGTATAAAGGTCCCAACGTGTTAAGGTATCTAGATGAGGTCGGATAAGTAAGGCTATCGAGTATTTTTATTAAAAAAAAAAACAATATATCAAAATCTGTTAATACCATTATTATAGGGGGGTGCATTGGAGAAGAGTTTAGTTTGTTTTTTGTAATTATCTAAAAGACGATGTTTGTAAAATGTGTTTGTTATACAGTGAACGAAAAAACTATGAAATAAATTCAATAAAATTGTTGTTTTGTTAACTAAATCGATTTTGGCCGACATTATATTTCTGGCGCCCTCTAGCGTGATTTGATTGGTTTTTGGCCAATCAGTCATTTTTTCAGTGTACTTTATGGGTGCACCCTGATCATTCGATAGATAATATTTTTCCGATTACATTAACATTTGATATTTTGCTGTAAATCGTAACGCGGAAATGTCGTTTAAAACAGGGAAATATTGGTCAAAGTCAGCGTAGTAAACCATGGATGAATGCTAACATCCGAATTTGGTACCTAAGTAGTTCTCTGTTTTGCATAGATATTATTATATTTTGGATTTATTAGTGTAATTATTGTCCCTTGTTGATTTTTGGTTATTGTTAACTCTTATTTAATTTAACTAGATATATATATATTCGTACGCAGATACCGTACCCTTCCGGACTTACCGTAATGATTATTGAATGTAAAGTAAATGGTGACATCCAGGCGGGATGCAAATTTTAAATAAATCAAAAATTACAGCCACAACCTGGATTCGAACCAGGGACCTTTCCGTTTCTAGCAGAATGCTCTCCCAACTGAGCCAAGGTCACTATATATAAGGTTATCCAGGTTTGCAATCTGTCACTTCGCGGGGTAAGGAGAGATCATGACGTCACTGAGTCCGCGCGCTGCCACCAGTTTGATATTCAATCTCATTGTGTGATTTAGGTGAGGTTTTAGAGAAATGAATAACACGAAAAGTGCAAAATAATATATTTGAGCATACAAATAGGGGAAATAAAATACCTACAAAACATAACTTTTTATTATACATTATATTATAACAATATTATACAATTTTCTTCATTTTTTTGTTATTTTACTTCTAATTTCTGAAACTCTTCGCTTCATATGTTTGCTTTTTTTTCCTGTTCGTAAATAAAATTTAAGCAATTTATTCGAATATAAATCCTTTGTTCACCAAACGTTTTTAATACTAATCTATCTATATATGGAAATTTTTTTGAAATTAGTTTCCTTAATTTACGGGTTATTTTTTTTTTGAATTATTAATTCCACCTCCCATTTGATTTTCAAATTCTTTGTTCAGTTTATGTACCAAGTTCTTAAAATCCATTGCCGGTTGAATTAGACCGCCAAAAGATAAATGTTTAATCCAGGACGGAATGGAATAATTGTGGTCTGGCGCTGTAGTCTGTTTCCTGGTACGTATGATACCCAAATTCTGGGTGAGTTTTACTCAGTTTTTTTGCAATCCACCCTGCCAAATAATCTAACCCATCGGATTCAAAATCTTTTGAAACTTCGTAGCTTGAGGTAGTCTGTTCATGGGGTGGATAATTTTCATTTTCCGTCACTGCTGCTGACAATGCCGCGTCTTCCAGAGATGATGTTGTTGATGCTTTGTCTTTGCTGGTGGAAAGATTGCAAGTGCGTAGCACCATGCCAACTACAAAGTCATCACTACTGCGGTCAGTTCGAAATCTCTTTCGAAATCTTCAGTCCGAAAGTGCTGAGAACACACTTTGGCATTGTTAATGTCCTTCCCAACAGGTACTTTACAATTATTTATCCATAACTGACGTAAATTTTGATCATTCGGAAATTTAAAATAAGATATTGTCAGACCGATCACAGAGGAAATTGCTCTGTGATCGGCTGAGCAACACGCAGGCATATAAAATTTCTAAATTAATTCACAATAATTCTAATACAGTTTATGATCTCTATCCTTACCTTAAACTACGATAAAGCACTATCCTATAAACTATAGCTATGTATAAATAATCACTAAATATTAAATAATACTAAAACACACGAACAAACAATGTCTTAGAAAGAAATCAAATAATCAAAAAGTCTATTAAAAACCGAGGACCACCCAAAACCGAAACCACAACTCAAAGCAAAATGTCTAATATAAACGACCGAACAGTGCAACAAACAAACGTGCGACGCGAGATGTGGTGATGTGAACTGTAAACAAAGTCGGACGCGATCTCGGATTTATTGACGTCACAACGACGAGAATATAGGCATCTGAAGGGGGTAAGCTTTGTATACTATAGGAAAGATACCAACATGTATAACCTTATATGAAAAGACCTTGCAACTGAGCTACTGAGGCCTATGACATTTGTTAGGGAAAATCGTCATATCAGGGAAAGGAAGTAAACATTACCAAACCTAACCTATCATGACACCTATCAAGTGTCATCTACATGACGTAGGGTTCGCACCAGAAAAGTATGTCAATTAAATTTTTTCAGGTTGTGGCTGTAATTTTTGATTTATTTAAAATTTGTATCCCGCCTGGATATCACCATTTACTTTACTTATTTAATTTGTTGTTTACGTCGCGATTATTACAAATGCAATTTAAAAAATGCCTCTCATAAATACATACAACACAATTTTTCATCAAGACGATGAGGCGCAATTTATTACGATGACTTTGATCATTAACACATTATTTTTCTTTTTATTTCCCTGCTTAAAACAATATTTCCACGATACGATTTTCAGAAAAATATTAATTACCTATTTGGTGTCATTGTAATCGGAAAATATTTTCTATCGAATAATCAGGCTGTACCCATGAAGTACACGGGAAAAATTATTCATTGGCCAAAATCCAATCAAATCACGTTAGAGGTCACCAGTAATTACAAATTCATAGCCACCTAGATTAATAAACGTTGCGTTGCGTTGGTGATAAAAATTGATGATTGATATGATTTTGTGTTCAGAATATCATCCTGATAGAAAATGTCACACAAATAAAATGTGATGCCAGTTGAAATTTCAATAATGATATCATTTGCGGAAACACCGAAAGTCACTAACTTCAATAGTACCCCAAAAATTATATTTTTTGTCTATTAGCGCTACTCAAAATTATATTCATCAAGCGTTGGAAATAAAAAAACTAAGCGGGCGTACCTATGGTGTGGATCACCCGCTATGTATAGTAATTATTGCAAATTGGTGAGATTACTATCACAATATCGTGCGCTATTATACACATATATGCATCATCGTACTCGCGCTGGCAAATCTCTATAAAATCCAGGATCGAACTCCCTACCGTAGATGCGTAGATTTGTTATAGCAGAAATTCCTTAGATCTTTCTTTACAGTAATTATTTATTTAGTTACACTACAATCTTGATATGTAAATCTGCAATTGACTATCCGAGCTATTTTCTTTGCTGCGCAGCACTTACTTGCCAAGACGAATTCATTCCTGGATATTATTGAAGAGTAAACAATGGGTACACTAAAACAAGAAAGCGCCAATTCCATCAACAACTTTTAGAATCAGGTCATGTTGAATGGATCGTAATTCTTACTCAAGAAAGAAATTCACTGTTTGTCACTGAATATATTCCCAATTTGAATTTGTGTATTTTGTATAATTAAATAAAAATTCTAAAATATTAACATGTACATTTCCATTTCGATATAGTAAGCAATATTATACCATTAACCAATATCTTAGTTATATCACCCGCCTTTGCTTTGAATTTATTATTACCTACACATTCATTGCGTTCACGTTACCTGTACTATGCATTACACATGCAAATGACTAAATATGGAACCAATAACAAACCGGAAATCACCAAACATACCAACAATTTAAACAATTTCTATACAAAAAATAACCTTTATATTCTTGAGGTTACATCACGGATGCCATACCAAAATGATCACAAAAGAAAGTAACCGCTTCCATTTAAAATTAAAAGAATTCGAATTAAACTTGTACATAAACAAGCAGACATTACCTGTTCCTTCCGACTCAACTTTCCCTTATTATCGTCTTTCAACCGCACGTGCCTGAAATTATTCCACCCTTGCAGCCACTGAATTAATATCAAAAGCACTTCAGAACCACTTTTCGGGATCCTATTGAAGAACAAAATATAGGGATTCACTTCGTCCATAGGTCCCAACTCAGCCAAAGATTTTGTCGCATACTTCACAGGAGGAAGAGTAAAGGACCTAATCACAACCCTTGGAGTGGTATGCTTATATATCTTCATACGTCTCACATCAGAAGCAATGTTTCTTCTAAGAGTTAAATTCACACACAGCACAATAAATATAAATAAAGGCACGCTTAACAGTGATGCTCTTACGCGCATCTTGGATTATCAACTGTAAGTCTTGCACGGAACGAAAGAATGAATGCAAAGGTGAAAGGTAAACATTGCCCATTTGTAGCCATCTCCTACCTATCCACTGGTAAAGTTGACTTTTGGTACCTACGCCGAAATGAAAGTGAAATCATTCGTGAGTAGTGTTACGCTTTGTATATCAAGGTGTAAGGCACTCGGAGAGGAAATGATGCGGAACGGAGTGGCAAATCATGTAGGTATGAAGATTTCTGCAGCCGATGAACTCGTAATACATATAAGGCAACCGCAAGTATTGGTTAATTTGATGGACAGCTATAGAGTTACGGATAGTTTTACGAGTTTCGTAACTGGCGACCGGTTCTTTTGATAATAATCTCGTGAATTATGATGCTGCTATTGACTATTGTCCTATTGTTTGACCACTTGCAATCTTTTGCTTTGTTGCGCCTATCACAAATACTGATCAGTTTGCCTTATTTAAGCAGGATGACTGTTTATTGCCACCATCCTTTCTTCCCATATCAAAGCGATTTTGAGTTGTAATAAAAGAAGAAGTTGTACTACTCAATTAAATAGTTGTGTCTGCAAGAAGGCACATCTTAAAACTGCAATATTTGTTCAACCTTATTTTATTCAGTGTATATGTTGTCGCAAGTGTTCGTACTCCGTTAATGTTGAAACTAACAATATTGTTAATCTCAACCTTACTTAAATCATCCAGTTAAAGTACGGAATGTATTTCACGAGGTTATCAGAAATTAGTTTATAATGATAATTAATAAAATAAATAAATAATAAAAATAGTAATACTACTAATTTCAATGGAAATTTTGATATCAAATATCGAGTTCTGCATTACAATAACAAAGACAAATATTGGTCGCTTGTGCGATATATCAAACGTATTAAATCGACCAACAAAACTCAATGCTCTAGGAATTCCTAGCCACGGAAAAACGGAAAAAATTTTTACAAGGAATACAACTGCACTGTAAGAGACCCGTAGTACCGGGGGAAGTAACCATAAAACTTATTCATAAAACTTTTTTCAACCGATTACAATAAACGATACATTTTTGGAAACTCATAACGTGCTGAGTCTACAGTAGTTCTGGCAACAGGACCAAATCATAATTACTACCTCAAAAATTGAAAAGAAAGTAATTTTTTCATAAATTTGCACATAAACCTCATAACTCCGCAAATAGTCGACGAATTATATCGGTAGTTGCAGCAATCGAAAGCCCAGACGTCGCTTTAACTCCCATACTTATGGCAACTTAAAATTATACTAATAAGTGAAGTAAAAAAATTAACTCTCCTGAATTTATTTAACTCTCCTGACCAGTCACCTGACTGTTTGTGATTATATGTTTTTGTCTTGATGATGATCGAAACCTCGATCGAAACTATCGACTTGTACGAAGAATAAACTTCTACTAATAAATAACAACAATACCTGTTATTTATTTTAAGTGCTACAATTCCTACCGTCCTAAGAATATATACTACTGGTTGAAAAAATTGTTAATATTTTATTTTATTTTATGTGATTTTTATTTGATTTTGAATTGAAACACGTCACATTTCTTTATTTATTTATTATTCTATTTTTTTCTCCTAATAAAGGCATTTTTGGAACTATACAAAACAACATAACCAATGTATGTAATGTTAAAACGTCTGTAAAAGAAACTACAGGGTATACTTACCAACTATTTGGAAATCAATCAATTTAAAATATTCACAAGTTATGTGGGTCATTAGGAAGCACCATTTTGTAAGAGAATATTTGTAGTCAACATTTAAATACTTCAACAAAACGTATTCGGAAACGTATTGGCTTCGCTCTCGAAGCCAGTCTCCAGAAACATTGTCGTCAATGGTCAACCTGTTGTCAAATTTTGAATGGATATTTTCCGAAATTCAAACTTGGACATGCAATAATTATCAAGTTACCAATATGCTAACATTTCAGCTCAAAAACATAATCAAATATTTGCAAACAGTTAGCCTTTCAGATCAATGAGATAAAGAAAAATTATCAAAAGTACTATCGTTTCAGCTTAACAAAATAAATTACCATTTAAGTAAAGGGCTGATATTTCAGCTCACAAAGATAAACAAGTATTCACAAAGGGCTAACCATTCAGCTCAAAAGCAATCACATATTAGCAAAGGGCTAACCCATCAACAAAACAAAAGAAACCAAATATATTAACGAATGGCTAATCTTTCAGCTCAAATCCAATCAATTATGTTAACATTATTCTTTTTCTTCCACTAGGTCTATCAAGGTCTATCAGTATGTTCCTTGTACATACTTTAGCTTGCTCATTTCCAACAATAAATTTTAATTTAATATCGTTTAATTGAATTTGCAAATCGTTAGCAGATTTATTTGAGTTTTCCACACATTGTTAAGATTACCATATACCTTTACCATATACCGTACAATATGGTACATATTCATGAATTTGATTAAGCACAATATCCTGACGAAGTCATCAAAACAACTATTTTCAAATTAAGAAAAATATTATGTGTACTTTCAGTATGTCTTTATATTCCAGGTCATACTTGTTACAAGTCTGTTCAATATCGTAGTTTAACATCATCAGGCTCTTCTATATTAATTTGACTAAAATAAAAAATAAAATACTTGAAAATACTTTATTGAACATTATGTGGACAGTTTTTAAGCCCTGCAACCATTTTTAATGAATACATTTTCATTACTCATATTTCCAATAATATTTTCTGAATTAAAATATTTCTTTGAAAAACGATTTGCCCATCTTATTTATTATTTTACAATGAAAAACGAATAGACCTGACCGTCAGACGAGTGATTGTTTATAAAAGAAGTTTCTTGCTCCAAAACATTTTGCAAAAACAAAAATAGAGACATTTGCCAATCTACGCCCAAACAAGTGTGGTTTATTACGTGAGTCAGAAGCAAGATAATATATAAATAATGTCAAAATACCTATTAAGAAAATTATCTTCAGCCGGGCTGAAGTTAAAATATCCCCGACCGTAAAATACTTTTAAAAAATGGTGTTAACCGATTTTACCCCTTCACGAAGTTAACATTACTTTTTAAGAAATAAGCTTGTATAGCAAAATTCAGATTAATTATTTCAAAATTACGGCAGTTATCGTGTACACAGACGGACAAACGGATATAGCTAAATCGATTCAGTTTTCAATGCTGATCTAAAATATATATATACAAGTCTATAACTGCCATGCTTCCTTCAGGGTGTTACAAATGTTGTGACAAAGTCAATACACCCTACCACAGTAAATGTGGGGAGTAAAACGTTATTTTTTGCCCACAGTGTTATTATATTCAATAAAACTATAAACTTTAAAGGGTCTCAAAGGAGACCTTAAACTTTGAACATTTACCTGAATTCGTGAAAGGTTTCAAACTACAAGTATCGTTGAAACACTGGAAAAGTTTCTTGAGCAGATCTGAATGAAAGTGTGATCAAAAACATGATTTTAGGCAGATTATACAACAATGTAGATAAGAGTAAACAAATTGAGCTGAAAGTTGCTACAGTTTGACTTAAAATTCTTTATCAAACGATATGGTTTAACGTAACCTCAAACATTCAGCACTGTCTACTTTTCAATACAGTTGTCCATTATAATCGCAAATTAATACTTATAATTACTTTTACGTAAGAATAGAAATAAAGGGACTATAAAATGAAATGTAATCTTGTGTTGATTTTGTTTAGTTTACTACGATTTAAAATGTGAAAGGCCCGGCTAGGCAACGGGGTAATTCAATACATCATCACTCATCTGTAACGTGGACGTACTTTTAGCGCGATTTGAGTCCATTTTATGTTTTATACAATACATTATTCAGATAAAAGTATATTTCTAGACATAATTCTACAATAATTATTTATTCAAACTACACTTTTTTTAATTTTACGCCTGTTATGCTTACGGACTTTCTAAACAAAGCGAAAAATTTAGGTCGCTATATTTAACAAATTTGCATTTAAATAAGACGGAATAGTGGGTGTATCGAAATAAATAAGAACCATCGGAAAACAATCTGTCTCGGATGAGCGCGCTCGAACGGTTCCGTCAAATTACATTTCTTTCGACATTCCGAAACTTCTTGCAAATTATTTACGGCTTTGACCTTTCATGAATCAAATTCACGAACAATAATTACTGCACCTTCAATTCAATAGTTTATGTTGTGTAAAAACGGGCGCTCACTGAAATGTGGCCTTCAATAAGGTTTGTCTTAATGATGAATTCAGAAACCAAGGAATACTGTTTCGTTTTTACGAAAACCTAACGTTAATTCCCGTTATTTACATATTTACAGCGGAGAAGTTACCCTACGTGCACAGGGTACCCTACAATAAACCATATTATTTGTTATTTCTGTTGGCATCGTTGTTGCGATTGTTGTTTGACGGCAAGAACAACCGACGGTGTTTGATTTGCGGTTGATTGTTGTTACCGACGGGTAACAAAACGTTGAGCAGTTTTTAAGGATCGGCGACCGATTAAGCTGACGCCACAGAAACCATGCAAAATAAAAATATACAAGCTGTTAGTTAGAGAGAATTAAATAAATATCTGGATTGTCAAAATTGTTAATAAACATCTCTTTTTAATTATCGCTATTTATTGATGATTTTCAAGTATCCGCGTAAAACCGCATAAAAGGGCACTAAAATAGAGATATTAACATCCATGCTCTTCTAAACCGAATCGTATATACAACCATACTAAAATAAATTATAATTAACACTTCCTGTATAAATTAAATAATGTACTGTAATCGAGCATCTTGACACTTGGCGTTATCTCGTGGTGCAAATTGTCACTACGAATGGGTTCTGTATTTACAGTTTATATAGGTTCTGTCCATGGGTGCCCGCAGAGAGGGGCAAGGGGGTGCACTTACACCCCCTGGCCTATAAGCGGGGAAAGATCAACAAGAAAAAAAGCCATGAAATACATTCTGATGTATAACTAGTATTGAAAATTGAGAAAGGATTTAGAATGTAATTTTAGAGTGCAATTGTGTACGCCATTTTGGTCCCCACTTTTCACCAACGTGTGACGATTTTTTACTTTATCATACGCAGTATGTAAAGTATTGTAATCATGCCAAAAAAAATGTTTGAGATTTTAGCGGAAATATGTCTTTTTGGGTCCCCTGAACATTTTTGACCAAGGTATGTGTGTGTGTACCCGTTTTTTGTGGCGACGATTCCGGAGAAACTACTAAATGTATCGGGACGAAACTTCTTATTTAGAAGTTTCATAACCAAACTTAGAGCTGAAAAGCTTTCAGTTGAAGAGGGTCCAAAGGAACTGGAGGTTTAGTCTTAGCATTTTTTAAGGATTTTGCAAATAAACCGCCATTTCTGGAATTTCGTCGAAATAGTTAAATAATAAATTAAAGATAAGAAAATTCTGAATAATTTATCACTATGACATTTTTTGGTACAATCAATAGTTTAGCTGCATGAGCAAATTCTATTTCTACGAGATCGGTGGTACTGCATGAAAACTAGTAGCCAGGATATGTCAGATTTTTTTATTCTAATGACAGTAGGTAGTCTTGGTGTCAAAAGCTAATGTTTTGACAATAACTTCTGTCAATATAAGCTGCGTTCGCATATTGCATTACTCTTTTTACACCCAATAACACGTAAGTGTCATTTGGACGGTGTACCCAGTGTCAACGGAGTACAATATCCGAACGCAGCTTTAATCGACATATCTGTCTAGTTCTAGTAGTTTTATTTTAATGCAGACCTGGCCGATCTCGATCAAATAGAGTCTCATGCAGCTAAACTACTAATTTTATATATAGTATGATAAAGTCATGTGCCTGGCCACATCAGATTTTTTTCTTCACTCACGTTCTCAACTTTGAGATCCGACAGACTTATTGTAATAATGTAATTGTATTATTTTTATATTGCCCTTTAACAACCAAGGGGCGCAAAAGACACCCCCGACGGTTACGCTGGAAGAGACAGATTGTGAAAGTTCTAAGCTGATTATAAATAACGTAACTAAGTCATTGCTAGCTTTTGGAGAATACAGGCTGTCTAACGGAATATGATGTAAATGGGGATCTCGGAAATTGTAGCTACGAGCTACGATGTCGATTAAATGGGGCTAAAATGTCCACCCTATTTAGAAAAGTTTTTACTTTACTAGCGGTTTGGTTTATCACATAGCACCTAAGTCCTATTGGGCCCTTAGTTGGCACCTACTATGATCTCTTTAGGCTGGAGCCCAAGTCTAAAGGCTACGACTCTATAATGCTGGACTATAATTCTCCTAATGTAATAATAAATAAAGTAATGAAAACCTTTATATCTGTTCTGGGTGAACATTACAGTAACAAAATTTTTGAATTTATTTTATTTTTTTTTGCCCAGGTGACATTTTTTAAGGCGAGAGACGTCCTGCAGCGACATCTCCCAACATTTCTCCCGTCGCCTTTCCGTTTTGTGGCCTACTGGCTCTTTTGTTCTTTATTTTAACCACAAATATAGACATACTAACCTACTTACCAATAACATACTACTATGCTACGTATTCTACTACCCCCAAATAACTACCATAACCACGTGCTCAAGTCCACAATTCTAACCTGGGACACTGCCACCTTGTCTTTTCTTCTGGGACCATTGTGTGACCATAGGTCACACAGTCACCCTCGCCTGACTCCAGTCGTCATGAAGTCTGGTCCAAAACCCTAAACACTTGCCTCCGTAGTTCCGGCAGCTTTCCTGCGCCGGTTTCCGGCCGCTATTCTGCCTTTCCCTCTTTTGCTCCATCCGTCGCCGAGACTATCCCTACTCCTTAACAACTAAGGCATGGGACGTCCTCTCGCTTGTTCACACTTGTCATCGTTCTTGCACTTTAAAATATCTCCCACGGTGTATGCGATCTGCCGCCAATCCTCCGGCCCGTTCAACATGCGCCGGACCATTCCTTCCTCGTTGAGGTGTTCCTTTCGCATCGGAAGAGAGTATGCCCAGGTCTATGCTCCCTTCCCTCTTTTGCTCCATCCGTCCCCGAGACTATCCCTACTCCTTAACAACTAAGGCATGGGACGTCCTCTCGCTTGTTCACACTTGTCATCGTTCTTGCACTTTAAAATATCTCCCACGGTGTATGCGATCTGCCGCCAATCCTCCGGCCCGTTCAACATGCGCCGGACCATTCCTTCCTCGTTGAGGTGTTCCTTTCGCATCGGAAGAGAGTATGCCCAGGTCTATGCTCCTTCCCGCAGTACCGGCATCTGAGCTGACCCGTCTTTGGAATCGGTGCAGGTATGCCCCGAAACATCCGTGGCTGGTTAACGCTTGGGTGAGCTCGTAGTTGATTTCACCGTGCCTTCTATTCACCCACCCCGATAGGCTGCGTATCAGGCGATAGGTCATCATCCACTTTCATCCTCGTCCCACTCTCTCTGCCATGCCTCTATTGTGGCTGTTCGATCGGTGGCGCGGGTACCACCCTCATGTCCTCTTCTATCATACCGTTGCCTTCTTTCTTGTATTTGTAGATGTACGGGCACCAGTGACGCAATTACCAGAACTGCCACGGTAGATACGGTTCTGTACGCCGGCGTCACTGCGATTGTAGCTCTTCTTTGCACTCGTCGGAGCCGCTGCCTTCTGTTCTACTCCTTGTCGTCCGTCCAGACCGGTGCCGCATATCGTATGATGGACTCCTCCACGGACGCGAGTACTCTCCTCTTCACTGCCGTCGGCACCCCAAAACCTGGCATCAGCCTCAAGAGATCTCCTGTTGTCCTCTCCGCCCTTGCAGCCACGTCTTCCACGTGCTTCCTGTTGCTGAGGTTTCTTTCTATTCTCACTCCCAGATACTTGACACTATTCCCTGTCTTGATTAGCATCCCGTCCACTGTCAGCGTCACTGGCTCACACTTTCTTCTTCCGGTTAGGAGCACGGCCTCGGGGTTTTCAGCAGCCAGCGGCACTCGTCTGCCAGCCGCATCCACGCGGCGATTCTCCCAATGGCTGTATTTGCACTCTCTTCGAGCTCGGCACAAGTGGCGGCGGTCACCACCATTGCTAGGTCATCCGCATACGACACCAGTTCCACTCCAGGCAGCTCCAGACGCAACACCCCATCGTAGAAGACGTTCCAGAGCGTTGGCCCAGGACAAATACCTGGGGGATACCGCTTGTTATCCTCTTCACGCAGGGGTTTCCCTCTTTATCCTTTAGGATAATCCATCTGTCCCGGAGGTAACTCTTGATCATCCTCATGAGATACTGGCTGGTGCATCTTGTTTCTACTTCTGCGATGAGGTGTTCCCATGCTATGGTGTTGAAAGCATTTCTAACGTCGAGTGCAACCACCATGCAGAACTGTTTTTTTCCTCGTTCCTTAGTTCGCTTTCTTCGCTTTGTCCATAACGCGCCTGACCGCGTCCTCCGTAGACCTTCCTTCTCGGAAGCCATACTGGTTGTCCGCCAGGGGAGGTTTCTCCTCTAGCTCAGTTTTTAGTCTACTCGCCAGTTCCATTAGTTTGCTGCTTGTGTTTAGCAGGCAGATGGGCCTATACTTTGGCGGTTCTCCTTCCGTGACCTCTCGTTTGGCCAATAGAAGGAGGCTGGACGTCTTCCATTTTTCTGTGGATTTCCCTTCCGTGAGGACTGCAATCATCACGTCTGTGACGTAGGCTCCCGCTACTACGACCATTTGTCTGATCGCCTCCGGAGGCACTCCATCAGGTCCCGCGGCTGCCCAGGTGACCCAATTGCTTCCAGCTGCTCTTTTAATCTCGTCCGCCTACCTGTTTTTGTTGCCCTATTCTCCTTCTTTCTCAGATCTTCCATTCTACTGCTCGACTGTCTACGTAACTCGTATTTTAAGGTTGTTGGGCACGATCTTGGTAGTTTCAAAATCTATCTGTAATCCTACTACTTTATTCTTCATTTGTAGGTCGATCATTTGCTCCTGGAGGTCAATGGTATTGGCGGACTACAGTGCCAGGTAGGGTTTATACAAAAACCGACTTTTGAAAAACCGGTTTTCGAATTCCTAATTTCCAAACAAACTGTTAAAACCGGTTTTCGAATTTTTGGAAGGCGAAATCAATCAAATCTACTTACTCCATACAAAAAATATAACTACTTTATAAAAACTAAAATTCAGAAATGTAATACAAAAAAAAGACATGTCCTGTGAATTTATTGAATATTTTTCAAACTATAGATATAAAATTAAATATATAATATAATAAATAAAATAAAAATCACAAAACAAATCTCAGAACGTTCTATCTTTATTTGGTCTTCCATTGGTTGTCTTCAATTATTTAGGGTCAATTTCAGTGTGTTCGCATTATTATTTCTCCAGATTCTTGAAATACCTTATGAGTTAGTTTTTCCATTACTTTTGATTTTTCCATTAGCATTTCTCTGATAAATATCTGAAAAGCTATTAATATAGCCTTTCATCTTTGATATCGCTGGTTTGCTATACTAAACTAACTCGAAAAACTAGGTAATTTTGCAGGGGAAACATTTGAACACTATTCGTTTTCTCGCACGAATCAAATGAAACTATAAATATTGTGCTGTTCTATATATCTACATGTCAACAAAAAAGACCCGTTACAAAGTACTACAATTAAAACTTTTTTCACATAGTAAATGTCGTACTGAGTAAAATCTGTTAAAAAGTGACTTTTGGCCGTTTTATTATATTTGTGAAGCAGTGTATGTTCACTGTATTTTATATAATGACCTGTTAAAATATTATGCTGATAAATGTTAGAAGAATACATAAATCTAGGACATTTATGTTCCGCCATCTGTTTTGCCAACATCCTTCCGGCATCACAATTAGAGCTTTCGATTGAGTAGACTCGTGCAAAACTGCTTCACGGGTTTTGAAACTTGTTAATACCTTGTAAATGGTGTCACTGCTTTTAAAAGCAGGATAAATGTTAAATTTTGTTAAGATTTTGTTGTTTCAGGTGATCGGTTTATCGATTTTGTCAGGGATTTTTTCAGATATGTATTTTGTTTACGTTAAAAATTATTATGGAGTGTGAAAATGTTTATTATTCGTTTTGTAAATACAAAATGAATTAACTTTTCTTAACTTTGACAACCGGTACTCAACCTTTAAATATTATTTTGTTTCTCTTCCTTTAACATTTTATTTTGAAAAGATGTCGCTACAATACGAGATTTTGGGAAATTAATAATGTGCCTTACACCTATCCGACCTCCCACGATTTTTTTTGCCAAGATGTTTTTTTTCAGCACCTAGTATTCACCCAGATGAAAAAAAGTTTTTCAGTAGACCCTGAATTACACCACTTATTTTGTAATTGTAGTTTGTTATCTGCTATGAATACAAACGAATAGTTAATGAGCTCTTAAAAATAAATTGAGCAATTTACCTTTGAACTCACGAAGTAACCACAAATATAATGTATAATACCAGTAGTATAACAATATTACAGCAACTAACTCTGTTGTTAAATTTCTTTTATCCCTTGTTCAATTTGGCCAGAAAGCATCTTTTACTACCTACATACAATACTGCTTGGAGACTAAACCAATTATTTGTGCTATCACCGGTAAATTTCGTCAATTTCAGTTTCATAGAGCTTGTTATTTTTTTTTAAAATACTCCAAAATCATTATATTCTTGAATTAACATCAAGAAATGCATACTGTGGTTACGTAGAACTTAGTGTGATGCCCTAGCAGACAATGCAGTTTGACAGAACACATTTTTACATCAACCAAATGATACTAGCAGTCAATTTTATACCAATTATGTTTTGTGGTGCGTTAATTATGATGCGTATTGTATTTTTCTTCTTCAGACAAAATACTTACAGCGGACGTACTCGTATTTAGTTGTGATGCAGTTGTGTACGTTGTTCGTAATAGGTCAGATGTTATCATGTTTGTATCATATATTGTTTGTTATGATGTCTGCTGATGTTATTTGCTTACTAACAAGTAAAGTTGCATGGACTAACAATACTGATTACGCAAAGTATAGGATTTCCTGAAAAAAAACTATGCGACAAGCGCATTGTCGGCGATTCGTAGCATATATAGGTGTATATATCAGAATGAAATTGTATTTAGTACAGAATATTGGTTGTGTATGAACAATTTTTCGTTAGTCTTTGACCTCAAATGGTAGCGATATGTTCAAGTACGCTCTACATATAGTTTCTGTTGTCGTGATATTACAACACAAAACAGACAAACAAGTAGACATTTTTATTATAAAAATACGTCTTTGTGTACACCTTTCTGACATGTTAAAACTAAGCATTTCTAATTAACTTTTCCCATAACAAGTTAGCAGTCTCCTTAAATGTTCAAATAGAAAACCGTCTGTTTCTACACTCTGCTGCAATCTTTTCGGAATCGTTTGTGTGACTTGTTCCTGTCTTTTCGGTTTTTAACGTCGCATCAACGCTTTTTCTTTTGTAGGGACGTAGCATGCACATTTTCTTTGATAAAACACCAAACAAAAAAAAATTTAGAGGATTGAGAGTAGGTGATCTCGCGGGCCATAAAATGATACCGCCTCGACCAATCCATCTGGTTGGGACGTGTTCATCTAACCATTCCGAGAATTATGAGCAGGAGCTTTATCATGCATGTTACATCATATTGGGCCGCATGTTCAATGGATTGTCATCAATAACCTGTTCCAAAAGATTAAAGTATGCATCGTCATTAAGACTATTTCAATCAACAGTCAGTTGAGCATCGAGCAGCCTACAGTTCAGACCATTCGTGCACCACGCTCCAGCCACTGTCTACTGCGAGACCAGCCAGCGCTCTGGCTTCGTTGGTACGGTCAGCCGATCAAGTCTGGCCCTCCAACGACAGCTCAAGCGACCCGGTGCGTCTTGACGACATCGCAAGAAGCCACGTGCAAGCGCCGCCAGAATTACCTTTTTATTTTCCTTTTATATTCTACCATCAAGTCTAATTTCCATTTTCGAGTCCTTTTTATTTTTCCATTTTCCGTTATTCAAGAATCTCTTATTATTTCAAGCCCCGCCCCCTGCACATTTCATCCCGACCAATCCCGTGACTGCTCCACGATGACTGACGCAAAATTCTTCCTCACGCCGGAATTCGTCGAAATGGAGCTGAAGAACTACGCAGCGATATACTGTGCTTCAAGGCAGGAGTGCATGGAGCTGCGAGGGATCCTCCACAAGGTCTTGCAACAAATTGCCGACTTCCACGATAAGCCTTCTACACCGCCTAAACTCGACAGGGAGAGAAGACCAATTGGTGCCCACCGCCACGCCGTCACAGTGAACGCTGTAAAGCGCTACTTCCCCAACTCAATACCCGATACTCCTGCCCCTTCCGAGCCAGCAACACCCAACGAAGTGTCGCCAACCACCCCAAGTATTGCCTTAAAAAAAAATCTGCCCAACCTCACCCCAGTTACAAAACCTGCTGAAGTAACCGCACCTGCCCCTTCCCCCCTACCAAGTATGGAGCCACCGACCCCCGACAACATACCACCGATCGTGGTTAGAGAAAAGGACCAATGGACCACCGTACGCGGCGCTCTGTCCAAACTGAACGTCCGCATAAGCTCCGCCCACAGCACAAGTCAAGGCATCCGTGTTCTCACCCCAACCATAGAAGACTTCAACGCTATGTCACGTTACCTCAATACAAGTAACATCCAGCACCACACCTACACCCCCTACGGGGACAGAGAGCTCCAGGTGGTAATACGCGGAGCGTACCTGGATCTCCCGGTGGAGGAGTTGGAGGAAGACCTTAGAGCCCAGGGCTACAGGCCCAGTAAGGTCGTCCGAATGGTAAGCCGAAAAACCAAGGCTGAAATGCCGCTTGTTTTGGTCTCAGTATCCAGAGACCAAAAAAACATATTCAGCGTCTCCGACCTATCCGGCGTTCAAGTCAGCATGGAGGAGCTGAAGCGACCTACAACCCCAGGACAATGCCGTCGCTGCCTCCTCTACGGACATGCCTCCATGCACTGTTACGCCACTCAGAGATGCCTACACTGCAGCCAAGACCACCACATCAGCAAATGCAGCAACCTGGAAGAGCCTGCAAAGTGCGCGACATGTCATGGAGCGCACAGAGCAAGCTATAAAGGGTGCTCGAACGCAGTCCAAACGCAAGAGGAACGAACCAGACACGACCCCTCGACAAAACTTTCCCGAATCAGTCAAGCCACGCCCACTCTTAAATCCACACAGTCCAAACCACCAAGCCCCGCCCACAATGCTAATACCTACGCTCAAATTGCCGGTCAATGCCCTCCTCCAACAAACAACGCATTCCCAAATATCCTTCACCTCCAAGACACAATCCAAACTCTAATCCAAGAATTCCAAACCAGTCTCCAATCCTTCACAAACAGCCTGTTCCACCCATCCTTTAGCTACGACCTCAATATCCAACCCAATTGCGCGGCCAAGATTGCGCAACCCAGTGCATCAAGTCGAGGCAGAAAGGGGTTACCCTTGCCTCTAACCACGATTTCATCAAGATAGGTTATTAAGACTATTTGGTAGGTAAATTGGCTCACAACTTTGTGATTTACTATGCCGAGCTAAATATTAACCGAAAACCTTATTTGGTGCTATATTTATAAAATTCCCGCGGGTTTTAATCAGCCCAATGGTGAATATTGTGAGTATTAAATGCGCAATGACGTCTCAAAAAGCTAGCCTCGTCAAGAATTTTATTTAAAATTGTGATAAAAAAATTTCACTGGGAATGTTATCATTTTCACAGAGGGGCTGAACTTTGCTGAATATATGGAGAAGAAGTTTTTCTCTTGTAAAATCAAATGAACAGTCTTGTTGCTGGCGCCATTTAATGCTACAGCTATTTGCCGGTGCTAACGGAGGCATCAACGGAGGCATCTTCGGAGGCCTTCGCCTTTGTCGATCAGCGTTCACTTTTCTTGGGACAAACGAACCTAGCACCCTTCAACCCTTCAAAATACGTTTGGTGTAGGATGCCTCCGGTTTCGACAACGCAACGATACTCTTGTTCTGCTCTGTTAGCATTTTGATTACAGTAACCGTATACCATATACATATCGGCTTACTTATTAAACGTATTTCATGTTGCACGAACGACAAAATAACGATATTCCGGGTTATTCAATTTCGAGGCTCACCATGGGGATCTCACTTATTAGTGTAACCATGGCCAACTTTTGTTTTTCTTATGGGCGCCATGTTGAATTTTGGCATTTTCCGATAGTCGAGTTTTTTCTCATTTCCGCAATGTATAACATGTTAGCATTATTTTTTTTAAAATAATGGTGTAATAATCAAAAAACCTTCAGATACCTAACTGGAGCTTGGTTACAGACCGCCGGACTCGTTGCCAAGCAACGTCAACAAAATGCACTTGGATTAAGCGGTGCGCCCAACCCAACGCTGAGTTGGGTTTGCCATTTAACCAAATAAACCTTAATTGTGGTTGATTGTGGATGTAATGCCGTTTACCAATAACGAAAAGCGTGATATGATAAGGGTTTATTATTGTGTCATATAAATGCCCAATCGTACAAAATTCTTAACATTGGACAGAAATTTAGCGGGCAATTAATCGTTTAGTAAACCCCGAAATTCTTATAATCGTCATCGAAATGTTGAAAAAAAAACGATTAAAGAGATATTTTGGAAATGGTAAACGAGAGATTACCATAATTTGCAATGCTTCAACTACTGGTTTTTAGACAAATAACGATCCTCGGATTTCTACGCGGATTTCTAGCCTCTAATTTGGAATTGCCGCAAACACGTGTTTGGAGAGCATTACGAACAAAGAAATTGAAACCGTACAAACCCCACACAAGTCAAACTTTGTTGTACGAAATTATTTGAATCAACAATTTCCAAATCGCTGGATTGGTAATGGTGGAGTGGTGGAAAGTCCTGCTAGATCCCCTGATTTAAGTCCTCTGGAATATTTTCTATGGGGAACTGTGAGCGACGAAATTTATCACGATACTGCGATCAATGCGATCAATGCTATTGCGGGAAGAACAGTTAGAAGAACATAACATGTCGAAAAGCTGGCTCGGTTTTATTCTTTCAATAAATGGCGATCAATTTGAACATTTACGAGAAAAACACGACTATCGGAAAATGCCAAAATTCAACATGGCGTCCATAAGAAAAACAAAAGTTGGCCATGGTTACGCCGCCATCCTTGTTAAAAAGTCGCTGTAGAATGTTTTTGTTTCAAATGTCTAGCTACGTTTGGTTTTGAATAAAACATTAAGAACGATATCTTAACATTTCAGTTTTTTTCGGAATACTTTAAAATGAAAATTGATAGCTAAAATTTCTTTTCAGATAATTGATCAGCACAAAAATACGAAACTTTGCCAAATTTAAACATAGGCTCTATCTCCACTAATAAGCGAGATCCCCATGGTGAACCTCGAAATTGAATCACCCGGTATACAAAAACAGAAACAAATTACTTAATTCGATTTTGCAACTGTCAAAAGCGACTTACATATGCCAAAATTATAGTTTTTATTCTACAATGTTGCCAAATGTATTTTTTATGACAGTTAACGAAAACCCGAAATTATTTAATTGCAGCTTCTTCATGAACAAATTTCAAATAATAAAACCAATCAAGAGATCGGATATCATGATATTGGAGACCTGTCGAACACTCAAGAAGCATGGTAAAACTTTTAGATTATAGATTGTTGTTGAGGTTTGAAGAGTGGCAAAACACGAATTGTAGTTGTAAACCAACTTTATTTAATAACGTTCTGAGAACTACAACGTACTGACAACTTATATAAAACAATAATAATACTAGACAGTTGACATCAGATTACTCTATATTTTTAACACCCCTCTTTAAGCTGATATCCATTGTCAATGATAAAGTACCACAAATGAAGCAAACTAACATAACAAACCAATATTGTGAAATCATCCCCAATCTTTCGCGCAAAAAGGAAAATTGGCCGTTGTGGCGAATATGTTTAGTGAATATATCCGCAACTTGACGTTTTGTATCTATGTATCTAATACATAATTTTCCATTTTTACAAGCATCTCGTACAAAATAATAGCGCACATTAATGCGTTTTGTCCGCTTGTGAAATTCCGGGTTTTTTGTTAATGCAATCGCGCTTTGATTATCACAATATAATGTTGGACATTCCCTTAAGCCCGTTAATTCAGTAAACAGTTTTGACAACCATATAGAGTCTTTGGCTCCCTCACTGGCGGCAACGTACTCGGCCTCCGTTGTGGACAGTGCTACTGAACTTTGCAGCCGGCTCGACCAGACTATTGCGCCTCCCGCATATAAACTGACAATTCCGGTTGTTGAACGTCCGGTGGTCCAGTCCCCTCCATGGTCTGCATCGCAGAATGTTGTAAATGGATCTTGCAGTCCCGAACGATACAAAATTCCAACATTTTTGGTAACGTTTAAATATCGATACACCATTTGTACTCGCTGCCAATCACATTTTGTTGGTTTTGCCACTGCTCGTGCTACAACACTCACTGCAAATCCTATATCTGGGTGAGTTGTTATTGCCAAGTACTGTAAGCAACCAACAGCTTCTCGATATGGAACATTCGAATCTAGTTGCTCACTGTCTTCAATCTTCTCAATTGCACTCGTCGGTATAGTTGTCGGTTTGGCATGTTCCAATCCAAATATCTTTATAATGTCATTCGTATATGCTGGTTGATTGATAAAAATCCCTGTTATGACATGCTGTATCTGCATGCCAAGGAACGAATGTAACTGATTTTCTGTAAACTTAAATTCAGTTTTTAATTCGGAAATCAGTCCATTAATTTCTCCTCTATCGTCTCCTACAACCATTCCGTCGTCAACATATACAGCGAGAAACAGCTTCTTCCCATCACGGCAGCGGACAAATAAACATGAATTCGCATTGCTCTCCTGAAAACCGTGGGTCAGCACAAATTGTCGGCACCGAGCACTCCAACATCGCGGGGCCTGCTTCAATCCATACAAGGACTTGCGGAGATGGCAAACCCGATTCGTCCCGTCTTCAAATCCCTGCGGTTGTACCATATACAGTTCTTCTTTAACTTCGCCATATAGAAATGCAGTCTTTATATCAAACTGATGAAGCTCTAGGTTGTACGCTGCCGCCACACCCAATAATGCGCGTACTGTATCATAACGAGCAACAGGAGAATAGAGCTCGTCATAGTCAACTCCTGGTTTTTGTGCGCAGCCCTTTACAACCAGTCGAGCTTTCGCTTTGTCAACAGTTCCATCTGCTTTCAATTTTAAGCGAAATACCCATCTGTTTTTCAGTAGATTTTTCCCTTCAGGCAAATCAACTAACTGCCAAGTTTGGTTTTCATTCTGCGAGTTCATCTCGTCTTCCATAGCTGCCTTCCACATTTGAGCATCTTCTGAATTGGTTGCTTCCTCATAAGTTGTAGGTGCTCCAAGAGAAATAAATGCATAATAAGCACAATCCGCCAAATATCTCTTTCCTGGCATATTCAGCACATAATAATCGAGGTACCCTGGCAACTTCGGTTCACGTCTTGGACGAGCGTTTGAACTATCACCCTCCGATGTTTTCATTGGTTTTTCCACGGATTGGTCCACAAAGTTATCAGCTTCACTTACTTCTGTATTCTTCGCTTGATCAGAAATAGGCTGACACTTCACCAGATCTTCTACATCTTCGATAGGATACGTTTGCTCCTGTTCGAATTTTACATTACAGGATCTGATAAGATCACGACGTCCGCTTACAAAAATACGGTATCCATCAGAACCTTCATAGCCTACTAACAAACCGCATTCACTTTTAGAGCCAAACTTCTTTCTTCGTTGACGCTGGGGTAATAAGTACCAGACCTTCGTACCAAAGACCTTGAGACGGTTGATATCAAAATTATCATGTTCCTTATACTATAACTCGATAGGCACTTTTCCACTGACTGGTGTCGGAGCTGTATGATTTAAAACAAACACTGCTGTGTTACACGCTTCTGCCCATAGCATCGTTGGTAGACCTTTTTGGTTTAGCATTGCCCGCGCCGCTTCTATTACGGTCCGGTTCTCTCTTTCAGCAGCACCGTTTTGCTGAGGAGTCTCCGTCATAGATAATCGCAATGCCACTCCAAATTTGCCCAAAATATCGTTTACAGCTTGATTGACAAATTCAGTTCCAGCATCACAGAGTAAAGTTTTATCTGTATACCTGCAGTTTTCGGTTCGTTTAGAAATACTTCAATACACTTAGAAACTTGACTTTTGGTTTTTAGACAGAATAGTCTACGAAATTTCGTTAATCATCTTTCATGATAAGGGCATACCTCGAGCCACCAATCGATTTCTCCGACATCCACCAATTAAATCAGCATTTACCTGTCCACCACGTTCTGTCGCACGCACTGTACGCGAACCAAAATGTTTCCGGTGCATTTTACCTCGGACACATCCCTCGCAGAATTCGTTTTTGAAGTTTACTTTAAGTCCATGTTCTAATAGGTATTTAGCTACATGACGTTTGTTTTGATGTGCCAGTCTCTCATGCAGAACCTGTAACGATTCATTCGCTGACGCGATATTTACTGATATCGGATTTGCGAGTTTGACTACATCTACGTCCAGCACGGTTAGACCATTCGAAATCGCTTTAGCACTAACGAGAATTTGGCCTTTTCTTTTTACCACACATGAACCATTTGCGAAAAAGTGTGTTGAGCATTCATGCTTCCTTGCTTCGGCGGTCGAGAAAAGATTTCCAGAAAGTTCTGGAACGTAAAACACATTTACGAATTTGCGAATATAGTACTTTTCCCGAATTTTTGCTCGAACTTTTACATGTCCTATACCGTACGCGAGTAAACGTTGTTCACCGATACCGGTTATCGGAACAGGAAGCTTTAGAGAAACAAATTCACTAAAGTTTGCTCTATTAGGCGTCATATGTTGAGGACAAGCTGAGTCGGCAATCCACGCATCCGCCCTTATTGTACTAATATAACCAGATACCATTGCTTCTTTGGATGCTTTGCAGCCACTTCTTGTGTTGATTCCATAACTTTGCTTCTTATTCTTACAACCTTCTAGAGAATTCTCTTGATTTTCTGGACATTTGGCTGCTATGTGACCACGCTCACCACAGTTGTAACACTTCAATGGGAACTTTTTCAACCTTCGTTCGCTAAGCTTCTTTTCACCGTTTCCTACTGATGGCTTACATTTGGTACTGCTGATGTTACTTGGCACTGTACGCAACGCCACAATGTTGCCTCCTGCGCCCACACGTATTCTTTCTTCATGATTACGGATTCGCTCCGTCAAGATGTCTAGTGTTCTTGACTTGTCTGGCTCGGTTTCCCAAACAGTTTTAATTGGTATATACTCTACCGGTAATATGTAAAGAATACGCCCTAGCAGAATACACTCATCAAGTTCAGATTTCTTCTTTCTTCTTAACTCACTATTTATGTCGTTGAATAAGTTATGTAAATCTCCGATATGAGTTGTCATATTTACTTCAACGCTGTAAGAATATCCAAAGAACTGCTCGAGTAACTTGTCCAGCCGTTGACCAGTTCCCATTCCGAACATCCGTCTGAGACGTTCCCACATTTCTTTTGGAGTTTTGCATCCCAAAAGATGACGCTTAATCTGTTGACTAAGTGCACGAGTCATATACAACTGTGTGATGGGGCGGACACCCCTCTCAATATTTACTATACTTTAATCAACTCTAAACTGAAGGGGGCCCCTGTTAGGACTTTGCCCAACTACCTAACCTTAACCCCACATGTTGAATGTGGTAACTCGCCCCAAGCGACGCTTGGCGACGCTCACTGACATAACAATGCAAACTTAATTAATCTTACGGTAGCGTGAATTAATTATCTGTCTTACGGAGGCTTCAAAACTGAGTTCTTTCTCTGAGACTTTGTCAGAGACGTTTCAACTCACTAATTATTAATCACTATATGCAAGGCTAAATATGTTACCATAAAAGGGACAGGTTTATATTATTCCAAAATGAATATGCCGAAGAAAACCACAATAAAATCTATTAACAAAAATATATACAACAATGCAGAACTGCTTACATGAAATATGAATTTTAATCCCTATTAACAAAGATGATATACTTTGGCAGAGATGGACAAATCAGCAAGTACAGACAACAAATAAATACCTTATTAGTTCGGTTGAGCACAAGAAACACGAGACAGCACAGTTTCTATAACTTGGCCCCCATTGGGGCCCTACGCTTGGGCGCGCGTTTTGACGCACGACCGTCTACTTTCAAAGCCCGATGCCAAAGAGGCTGTTTGCTTGTCCCTTTACATCTTCCCAGGCACTTTGGCGCCAAGACCCCAGATGTTTGCGCGGTAAACCTGGCGCGACTGCAGCGCCACTCCGAGCGTCTGTTAAATACCAACTTAAATCGTAATCTGACTTATTACATTCCTCCGACGTTAAGATAAACAATTATTCAACCAATTATTTATCTCACAACAAATCCAACCAAACAAATTGCTGATTATACCATCTCCCCTTACAAAACAATTCTCTTAATTGCTATTTTTCTTCTTGTACATTTTTTATTTCCTGAAATAAAAATACAGATATGACCCAATAAAAACCCAAAAGAATTCGGCCTTGGTCCAGGAGTCCGGCGGTGTTGATTTGACTTCGGTTCTCCAAACCAAGCGAATGTTCTCATTCCCGGGCCATTGGTCATATCAAACAAAAGAAAAACAACATTGAAGCAGTATCATAGCAGTCCGATTACATCACAACTTACATTATCTTTTATCCATCTTCAAATACAGCCGCAATCGTGAAATGACTCGCCTCCACTTCTCGCCTCGGCTTTCCTCTGTCCATTTTCCTCCTAGTGTCATCGGTGGTCCTTTAATTCCCAGCGACGTCGATCGTTCCTTTTCCGAAAGCTATCGTTTACCTCGAAGATGACCTACACGACGTGTGGATATTGTCCAGCGACACTTAGGCCCTGGTAAGACATCCCTTTGCGTTGTCCGTGTAGTCATTTTTCTTCTAACACCATCGACGTACAAAGTACAGGAATTCTGTCATCTGTCACTTTGTAGTTATTGACCCTACGTCTCACTTTGGACGTTTTTTACGGTCACACCATTTTTTGAAGCGCACTGGGCTTCGCTTGCTGTAGATTACAACCCTTTGTAAATCTACCGGCACTAACTTCGACGTACAAAGTGCAGTATATTTGCCTGCAAATTTGTAATTTTTTCTTCTGACCCTACGCCTCTCTGGACGCTTTTTTCGGTCACTAGACGATTTTTCGGCTCCTGGAACGGGACGACGGCACGCTGCTTTCATACAAAGACCACGCCTCATGACCTCGGGAATTCCTGGATGGGCCAAACTACCTGCGCTGCGTGGGGTCTTCAATACACGTCTGCTTGGCCGGATACTTGGGACATGTGACCCTTCGGAATAGCTGCTTATACCTATACTTTGCCGTTGAATTTCCCTTACAAAACAATACTCTGCAACTTCCCTTAATAACTGCTTTATTCTAACTTATAAATACAGTTGCAAGAGTATACCCATTAATTTTAATTAATTATTAATTAATTACCGCGTGCTTCTCCGCTCAGGGCCACCATTTTCAAAAATGCTTACCTAAAAACTCAACTTGTTTCAATCTTTCAATTCAATTCAATTTCCTCAAAATTTAGCAAACAAAGTACTCGGGCTTTGTTTCTATCCTATCCTTACTTTACTTTCACTTAATTCACTGACGGTACGATTTTTTTCTGTTTATTGTTTACTGTTGCCATCTCTACCCGCCATCTTTCGTTTACTCAATAAAAAAAAATTCCTCAGAATTTAATTTCAAACTACCTGTTCTGCATATCGCCATAAATCATAACTCAAGCCCTGTCTAACACAATCTGGTTCAAACTTTCTCCAACGAACGGTCTCGAGAATTAAGACATTTCTTTCAAAAACAATTCCAACACTCAAAAGAAATTATACTGCAAATAATTAATTATTATGCTGCCACCAGCAGTACATTTCCTACTCAAATTCACGACTATATATCGACATTTATCAAACAAAATGTCCACCTCTAAAGCAACAAACAAAATTCCTGGAATGCCACGCGCCATTTCCACAAGGACGCCTAAGGTAGCCCGTTACACCACTTTCTTTAAAGGGTCGTTTGCCTAACTTTGCTTTATTCATAGTGAACAAACTCCGGGCAGGCCAGATGGTTTGTTTTAAGGAATGAGTACAAACACAGGTTTAATACTGATTTTATTAAGAAATTATTTGGGTTTATATACAAAAAGTGTCCTAAAAACTATTACAGCGGTGCTAAACATTAATGAATTTTATTGATGTAAGACTGAAATAAACACAACGAATTATGTTGGGCGGCACTGGTTTCAAATTGCACATTGAACGCTGGTTCTGCAGAGTTGCAATTCTTCAATCGATACTAGGTGCTACCTGGATTATTGGCAATGCAATTACGAATTTTGCTACGTTTTGTTTTGATGAATTGGAAGTGGCGAAATATTACATACATAAGCGACTTCACAATTGTAATGGAAAGTTACCAACATTTGTATTTTATTTAGGAATTTGGGAAGATATTTTTGTTAGCACCGGATAAAAAAGAAAAAAATTGTTTAATGTAATTAAACAAATTGCCCCGCCGGAATAACTATCTCTAAGGTCAAGTAACCACTTAAAACCGATTAATATGGTAATATTAAGCAACACAATTGGGTCTCTTGTATCGGCACTCTCAGTTCAGCACTGCACAGTTTGGACTTCTGTATACAATGGTTGGAGTGACCTGACATCTTCTTCACTGTTATGGTGTTGACGCTGTGGTTGTACCAGATGGTGTACTGAAGATGGCTCCACATCGGTGAGTAAGGATCGTCTTTGGCGTGGTACTGGTTTCATTAGGATGGCCTGGTCCTGGGTGGCCAATGGATTTGGTTTATTAAATCTTCTTTTTAATGAACGCACTACAACCCACAGGGTGACACATAGGGCTAGTATTGTAGTGGTGGTGACAGTACTGGCCATCACGCCATGATGACGCACATTATGCCACAATACGTTCGAGATTTCTTGATGGATGGCGTCTTCATCCATCTTTAGTTCTCTTAAGTCATCGGAGACGGATAATACTGGTTCCTCTTGAATTGGTGGTGATCGATGCTTCTGGGCTGCTAGGAGAGTAAAATTTCCTGGTAATACCACTGCTTTGTTGTAGCTGCCAAGTATCGTAAGACTGTCGTCCTTCTTTGGGGTGAGAATGTTCTGTTTTGTTTTGATGATGCAGTCTTGTGACAGTTGAATGATTCCGGTCTTTCTCAGTTCGACATCTTCTCTCACGCCATTGCAGGTAACTGCGATCCGTTGTGGAGTTACGGAGATAAAAAGCCATGTATTGATCATGTACAGTTGTTTCCAAACCACGGAGTGAAGTTTCACTTCCACAACATCGCAGCTTTGTTTCTCATGCCGATTGAATAATTCATCTATGATACAGTTGTTGTTAGTTTCAATATTCTTTACTGTTGTAGGAGAACAGAGATAATTCGTGTCATCCAATGCTATTGATTTTCGATACTCTTCATCCGTCATTTGAAAGTATAGTTGGTTATTGTAGTCGATGGCAATGATATCGTTTGGAATATCAAATACCCAGTAAGAGCCGTCTTCTATCTGTAGTGGTATGGCGTTGACCTTGATCACGTCAAATTGGTTTATCTCTGCCATTGGGAAGAAGGCCTGGACACTGATAACATCATCTTCATGTACCACTTTTGTTTTGATGATGGATGATATGATATAAAGATTTGAGGGAAGCTTCTTATTTGCGTCTTTGATCATGTGGTGAATGTGAGCTGGTGAGATCAGATCGTACACGTTGTCATTGCCCAAATTTACATTCAATAAATGAGTGTAGTAGTCACAGAGTTCTGTTAACACGTTAGTAGCCAGTTGATACGCATTAAGGACATTGATGTTGAGCTTGTTGACGTCGATCGCTCGGAACCATCCTTGACTATTGTTTATTGCTTGAAGTCCTTGATTCAGTTTTCGTCGGAATCTCTCTAGGCGATCGTTGATTCGTGTTTCGGTTTTATTGAAGGTAGACAACGCAGACAACATGAACTTAGTTTGATGATTTGAAGCCGTGATGAGTTCCCTTTGATTTCTCTCCAAAGCTTCAATGTTGGTGTACACTTCGTCGTTTACACCAAAAATTGAAGTCAGTAATTTTCCTAGAAGACCTCTTCGTTGTCGCTTCTTGATCACTGCGTCAATGCCATCTATTATCCAATGCGCTTCTTTCTCTTGTTCCTTGAGATGGTGTAGAAAGCTGATGCATTGGGTAGATGAGGATAATTTCTTCGTTTCATTACAGAGTTTTTCGAATTGGTTGACTGCTGTAGATGTGGTGTTCATTTCTTCGAATATCTTCTGTCTGCTAAAGTCAATGTCCAGCTTGAAAATACCTCGCTGAATTTTTGCTTGGCCAATGTGTTCCACATACAGGCCTGGTGTTGGATATTTCACTGTGTAATTTGCTATAGTTAGTTTCGGCAATATTACTAGCAACGCCATGAAGAACCATATCACTGAGAAGCTTCTTCGTTTGAATTGTTTTGTAGGTCGTGCAGCCGGGACTTCCTTGTGTTGTTTCTCTACTGTGGCCAGATTAGACTTTATGTGCATTGACTTTTCATCTGGCTTCTCTGTTGAGGGAAGTAATGGAATGAGGTTGTGAATTGCTCTTTTGGTAATGGTCCCTCCGGGTTTTTCTAATGATACCACTCGCCAGTACCATCGCCTGCTGGATGGGTTTCCAATACCCTTGCCAAGGGCCATTTGGTTGGAGTAATGTTGTTTTCTTTTATCAGGACAATGTTGCCTGGTTCCAGATTTTGTTGGGGTGTTTTCCACTTGTAGCGCTGCTGGAGGTTACTTAGATATTCCGATGACCATTTTTGCCAGAAGTCTTTTTTCATTTTTTGCAGAAGCCTCCATCGGGATGATAGATTTGTGTTGATGTTTGTTGTTATGGGATCTGAAGACGATAGAAGAGGCCTCCCAATCAGGAAATGACCGGGTGTTAAGATGAGGGGGTCTTTGCCATCAGTACCCAATGTACATAAGGGTCTTGAATTGAGACATGCTTCTATCTGGTGTAGTAATGTTGTTACTTCGTCATAGGTTAAAGTGGCGTCTCCAACCACTCGTTTAAAGTGGTACTTCATCGATTTCACTCCTGCCTCCCATATTCCTCCGAAGTGGGGAGCTGCCGGCGGGATGAAATACCACTGGGTGCCTTGGGTCGCCACATTATCTTGGACTGCTGGAGATTTTGTTAACTGTGATACTTCTTTTTCCAGAATCTTGCTTGCTCCAACGAACGTTGTACCATTGTCGCTAAACATGTACGAACATTGTCCTCTCCTTGCGGTGAATCTTCTAAACGCTGCAAGGAATGCGTCCGTGGTCATATCCGTGACGGCTTCTAGATGTATAGCTTTTGTCGCGAGGCACACGAAAACTGCTATGTACCCTTTGTATGACTTGTGCCCTCTGCCTTTTGTCGTTCTTAGTTGGATTGGGCCAGCATAGTCTACACCTGTATGTGAGAAGGGCGGTGATGCTGTTACCCTTTCTGCCGGAAGATCTCCCATCAATTGTTGCTTAGTAACTGCTTTGAATCGAATACACGTAGTGCATTTTCGTAACCAACATTGTACATTTCTTTTTCCATATACAATCCAATAGTTCATTCTGGTATGGGCCAGGGTTGATTGAATTCCTCCGTGCAGAGTCTTGTGGTGAGAGTCTTGAATAACCAAATTTGTCAGATGATGGTCAGGTGGCAAAATGATTGGATGTTTTGTGTTGTAAGGCAGAGCTGAATTCTTCAGCCTTCCCCCGACGCGCAGTAGTCCTTTTTCATCAATAAATGGATTCAGACTTGCTAGTTTATTATTACCATTGAGATGATTGTGCTTTTTTAATTCCAGAAGTTCTGTTTTAAACTCTTCGCTTTGAACTGCTTGAATCAATTGTACCAACGTTAAGTTCATTTCACTGACAGTAAGAAACCCCACCTCTCGTTCGACTTTTCTTGCTGCAGCTAGGAATCTTTTGCAGTATGTCGTTACTCTCACTAGTCTTGTTAAGGATGAAAATTCTTCAATGTGGTAATTTCGACGCGTGGTAACTGTGGCCTGGTGACACGCTTTTTGTTCTTCTTTTGTTTCAGGTAACTTTTCTTGCTTCGGCCATATAGCAGCATGTACGAGCCAGGATGGACCTTTCCACCACATGGAGTGAGTGCCAATTTTTTCAGGATCAATACCCCGTGATATTATATCGGCTGGGTTATCCTTGGTATCCACGTGGTACCAGAATTTACTGGGAAGCATACTGTTTATTTCTGCAACTCGATTTGCGACGAATGTTTTCCACCGCGACACTTCGCCTTTGATCCATGATAATGCTATCATTGAATCTGTCCATGCGTATACCGGCACGTGTTCCCACTCCAATGCTTTGACTGAACGTTTAATCAATTTTGCCAGCAGCACAGCAGCACACAGCTCTAATCTTGGTAATGTGGCCTTGGTTCTGGCAGGTGCTACCTTTGATTTTGCGATCAGAATGGTTGATTGGAATTTACTTTGACTATCCGTCGTTCTGACGTAGATCACAGCGCCATAAGCCGTTTCAGAGGCATCGCAAAAGCCGTGCAGTTCTATGTTTGATGTAGTCGTGGTATGAACCCATCTTGGCATGGAAATGTTTTCTAAGTTTTTTAGTTTGGATTGGAACTCATTCCATTTCTTCTGAATGACATCGGGGGGTGGTTGATCCCATTCCAAATTGTGTAGCCATAACTCTTGAATTAACGTTTTGGCATTGATGACAACTGGCGCTAACCATCCTAATGGATCAAATAGTTTGGCTACTTCTGATAAGATCGTTCTCTTCGTTATTGGTCTATCGACTGATATATCTACCTTGAAACGAAAATAATCTGTATGCGGCGCCCAGTATACTCCAAGCGATTTCTTTAACCCATCCTCTGATATTTCCAGTGCTGTTTGATCTTTCAATTCTTCAGGGAGGTTTTCTATTACTGTTTCGGAATTGCTGGACCATTTTCTCAATGAGAACCCACCAGCTTGAAGCATGTTTATTAGTTCGTGCTGAAGACTGGTAGCTTCTTCTTCTGTGTCGGTTCCAGATAAGATGTCATCCACATAAAAGTCTTTAAGAGCAACTTTGGACGCCGTTGGAAAATTGTTTTCTTCGTCTTTGGCAAATTTTTGCAACGTTTTTATTGCTAGGTATGGCGCGCATGCTGTACCGTATGTTACTGTTTTTAGTCGAAATTCTTCTATTGGCTTGGTTGGATCAAATCTCCATAGAATTCGTTGATAATCTTGATCTTGTGGGTTGGTGCGAATCTGCCGATACATCTTCTCTATATCAGCAGTGAATACTATGCGATGTTTCCTCCATCGTAGCAGGATGTCAGCCAGATCTTGTTGTAATCGTGGACCCGTATGCATTAGTTCGTTCAAGCTCTTTCCATTTGAGGTTTTACATGATGCATCAAACACCACGCGTAGTTTTGTTGTTGAGCTTGATGGTCGGATGACTGCTTGGTGAGGGATGTAATATTTGCCATTGCCCTGGCCGGATGTTACTTTCTCCATGTGACCCAGGTTAATGTATTCCGCCATAAAGTTGCTGTACTGTTGTGCAAGTTCGCCATCTTTGGAGAGACGCTTCTCTAATTGTAGTAATCTTGCGGCGGCCCGATTTTTTGAGTTGCCTAGGTCAGTATCAGCTTTGAACGGAATGTTTACTATGTATCTGCCGTCCCTGTCTCGTTTTACCGTGCGTTCGTATTCTTCTTCACATCCGATGTCTTCTTGACTTAATGGTTTATTTGCCGTAACTTCTTCCATTTCCCAGAACTTAGTTAATTGTTTATCTTCATCTACTCTGCTGACCAGACTTGTCACTTGAATGTCGGCTTGAGATGGTTGCTTCACGCTGCCTGACAAAATCCAGCCCAGCTCGGTCTTCTGTCCAAGAATACCGTCTTCTGACTTTTCTAGACCGTCCAGTATGATCTTCCCGTACTCCTCGGCACCCATGATTGCGTCAATTGGTCCAGGAATATCAAAGGTAGGATCAGCAAGGAGCTTGTTTTCAAAGGATTTTGACACGCTGATGTGAAGGTCGTTGTTAGGAAGGGGTTGAGTAACTTTTGAGAGGATGAGAAACGTACTTGTCAGGGAGAATTTGCTTGGAAAGCGAGGTTGTACTTGCACATCAATTTTTGATTTTGATATTTTTGGGTCATCGCCACCTAGTCCGGATACCTCTGCATGTATACGTTGTTTTGGGAGTCCTAGCATTTGAGCTGCATGTTCTGTTATGAAACAGGCTTGGGATCCTGGATCGATCAGCACACGAAGATATTCTCCTTCACCAGATACCTTCTTGGTTTTAACTAGTGCTGTTGCTAGTAGTACTGTTCCTTCCTGGGTACCAACGTGAGTGGATAGTTTTGCTGTTGGCGACCATGTTTTCTTTATTGGGATGTGTTGTCCAGACTTTAAAGGTATAAATTCATTCTGGACGTCACGATAGTGCAGTAGGCTATGGTGTGGGTTGTTGCAGATGGCACATTTGATGGTACTCCAGCATTTCCTGGTATTATCGTGATTCATGCAAGTTTGGCATAGATTGCTGCTTTTTACGAAATCCATTCTCTGATCCACTGATAGCGTTTTGAACTTCGGGCAACTGTGAATGAAGTGGTCTTCTTGGCAATATTTGCAGATTATTATTCTGTCTTGGTATTTTTTATTTTGGTACGGCGTCACCTTCTTCTTAGACTCCCCCATTGCTTCAAGTGATTGGAACCGTTTCTTCAAGAATCGAACTAGATCCGCGTATTCCTGGATATCATTTGGGTTCTCGAGAGATTGCTCGTATAATTTATTTGTCTCTGGATCCCATTTTCTCACCAGAATGCGGATGATTAGTGGACCCCAGGTGTTGGTCGGTACCTTCAAGTTATTGATAGCTTGTAGGCATTCACACGTTGTGTCGTGCAATTGTTTAATTTTTTCCAACGATTCATCTTGGAAGGGTGGGTTGTCCAGAATCCTGTCCAGGAGTTTTGACAGGATTAGTCGGTTGTTTTGGTACCGATTTTGTAAGATGTCCCATGCCGTCAAGTAGTTGGCATCTGATATCGCCAGATGCTGTATGATGCGACTTGCTTCTCCCTCCAGGTTGGTTTTTAGGTACTGCATTTTCTCTGCATTTGTCAATGACGTGTTAAGATGAACGATTTCGTTGAATAGATCATGGAAGGTGGGCCAGTTGTCGTAGGATCCATTAAAACTTGGAATTTTAATTTGTGGTAGCCTAATGGTGTTGCTCGGTGTGGGGTTGTTAGGTACGTTCTTGTGGATTGCTTCGTCCAATTTTTCCATGACCTCATCGTACAGGTCGACACATTTCTTGTACACCTCGTCTGAAAAGTATTCGTCGTCGTGTTGATCTTCATGTATTAGAATCTCTTCGTTCAATTCGCCTATTGCATCGAATTGCTTATATAACCGTTGTTTGAGGTTTTCATATCTTGATTTGCTTTTATTTTGTAGTAATTCAGCCTTCGTTTGACCGATTAGTTCCTTTATTTGTTTGATTTTTATATCTTGCTTCTTCATTCGGTACGCCTGTTGGCTGTCTTGTTGGTTCGACTTCTCTTCTTCTGTCGGCGTTTCTTGCTTAGGGCATTCGTTCAAATATTTTTGCGTTTCTTGAACTTGCCTTTTAAGCTGTTCAAAGTAGTTTTGGACGAAGTATGGGTGTGTTGCATCTTTAATTTCCATGAGCTTCTCATGATTGGCTTTCACTTTCTCCCAATATTCGTCCAGTTTCTTCTGGTGGCTTTGGATGTACTGCTTTGTCTTCCTTGACTGAGAATCCTTCGCCATGTTTCTTGATAATTTTTTAATTTCTTGTCCCAGTTCATCCTGCATGCGGGCGTATTGATCTAGTTCTTCGGACATGTTGATCTCCTTTTCTTGAACTGCTTTTTGGACGCGAACGAACTGTTGCCGACGCGATCCGAATTACGTAATTACGACTGATGCCCACTCACGCCGTTGATTTGTGTCCTGCCGACTGTGCGTAGGGACTTTCCGCGCGCGTTTTCTAAACTGTGTTTGTTAGGTATGGTTTAGTAAGCTAGGTTAAATTGGGTAAATTTCGTAGCCTTGGACCATAGCATAAAAAAGGAGCACTACTGAGAGACCAGACTCAATCTCCCCAACGCCTAAGGTGTCTTACTGGCGTAGTGCAGGTAAATGTAGGTATGATGGAATAGGAACACTACTGGAGACCAGACTCAATCTCCAAATGCCTAAGGTGTCTTACTGGCGTAGTGCAGGTAAATGTAGGTATGATGGAATAGGAACACTACTGGAGACCAGACTCAATCTCCAAATGCCTAAGGTGTCTTACTGGCGTAGTGTGGGTAAGGGGGCTCGACGGACCATGAACAAACTCCGGGCAGGCCAGATGGTTTGTTTTAAGGAATGAGTACAAACACAGGTTTAATACTGATTTTATTAAGAAATTATTTGGGTTTATATACAAAAAGTGTCCTAAAAACTATTACAGCGGTGCTAAACATTAATGAATTTTATTGATGTAAGACTGAAATAAACACAACGAATTATGTTGGGCGGCACTGGTTTCAAATTGCACATTGAACGCTGGTTCTGCAGAGTTGCAATTCTTCAATCGATACTAGGTGCTACCTGGATTATTGGCAATGCAATTACGAATTTTGCTACGTTTTGTTTTGATGAATTGAAAGTGGCGAAATATTACATACATAAGCGACTTCACAATTGTAATGGAAAGTTACCAACATTTGTATTTTATTTAGGAATTTGGGAAGATATTTTTGTTAGCACCGGATAAAAAAGAAAAAAATTGTTTAATGTAATTAAACACAGTCTCTAGAATGCATTTAAAATGCGTCACACAATTTTCTCCTAAAATTCACAAACAAATCTAACTAGAGTAACTTCATAATCTACTCAAATAATCACTTGAAATGTCTTAAATTATCCCACCGCTAGCCAACAAAAATGTGATGGGGCGGACACCCCTCTCAATATTTACTATACTTTTGTTGCGTACGCGCGAACGGTTCTGTTTTGATTTGGGAAGGGGGGGGGGTTGTGATTTGTTTGTTTTGCCACCAGGAGGCGCATGAGCCGAACGAGTCGCTTATGTACAGGCAGCGAAGGTAGTCGTCGTATCTTGTAATAGTGTGTGTTGTTCAGTAATAAACAACGTTAGAAAAATACAGTCCACTGAGGTTTTATTCGAGCGTCAACATTGGTCCGTGTCGAATACGGATGATGAGCAGGATCTTCAACAACGAATATCTGAAATATACACAGTATGAGATAGAAAACAACAACGTTCTCGGCGGCCATAAGTGAGGTTAGTCCCGTCTTTTTTCCTTTCCTATACGTATATAGCCCTCTGTCTCGCTTCGTTTGTGGTTATCAGGCTTTAGGTACATTGTTTATACATTCTTTGCGGCACGCTAAACGCTACAGTTGGGGTTGGATTACTTTGCTATGGGGTCATATTTGCTGATCGCTTAATGTTGAGGGCGATTGCGCAGAATTGGTTCCATTGTCGGGGTGTCTTACGTAATAATTGGGATTTGCACATTGTTTATAGTGGTAGGCTAAGGCTAAAATGGCGGACAAGAGAATTAGTAAATTAAAGCCGAGTAGGGGGTATTTAAAGGCGATTTTGACTAAATTTGATAATTTTCTCGCGGAAAGCGGAGATACCGCTGAAATACAGGAAGTGAAAACGCGTTTGGAAAGGGCAGAGGGAACATTAGAAAAATTTTGCGACTTGGGCTTGGAATTGGAGGAATTGGATGAAGCGACAGATTATACAGACGAAAATGACCAATTTGAAAACGATTATTTTCGGATTATTAGTATCGCGAAAGAAAAATTAGACAAAATAACGGACGTTAAGGTTGAGGTTAGGGAAAATAATGACGTCATTAATGTAAGGTTACCGACAATAGATTTACCGATATTTGACGGAGCTTATGATTCATGGTTTCAATTCAAAGATACGTTTAATGCGTTGATCGAAAATAATCCAAATTTGACAGAGATTCAAAAGTACTATTATTTGAATTCGTGTTTAAGGGGCAGGGCTAAGCAAATTGTAAGCTCGTTGGAGGTTTCCGGGAATAATTATAAATTGGCATGGCAATTACTAACAAAACGGTATCAAAACACGAGGGCGATAACAACTTCACACGTTCGCGCGATATTTGAACTGCCAACTATAGGTAAAGAAAATGTTGGAGCGTTGAGAAATAAGTGGATGAGTTTTTGAAGCACAAAGGAGCTCTTCAGGCATTGAAGCAGCCCGTAGACAGTTGGGACGTACTTTTAATTTATATACTGGCGAACAAGTTGGACAATAGCACACGAAAGGCTTGGGAGGAGGAGTCAGCACTTGAATCTAAGGGATCAACTGTTGAGCAGCTAATTGATTTTTTGAATGACAGATGCAGAATTTTGAAAAGCATCAACAAGGAAAAATCATGTCAACAAGCAAGGCCTGTATCAAACACTGCTAATACAACAGTTAGAGCGCCAGTATGTCCGATCTGCAAGGGAGACCACAACGTTTATAAATGCAGCGAATTTTTGGAATTATCAGTGGATGAAAGAGTGTCAAGGATCAAGGCACTGGGATTATGCTGGAATTGCTTAAGAAAGGGGAACACGGCGCGAGAGTGCCGCTTGGATAGGTGTGTGATTTGCCGAAGATCTCATAATAGGCTCATACATGTTAATCAGTTTGGTACAAAGAGGGGAGAAGAAAGGGTAGCTGCGCACTGTAAGATTCAAGAGGCTCATGTTTTGCTAACTACAGCCATGATCGATTTGAGAGATATAGATGGAAGGGCCGTCAGAGCAAGAGCTATGCTGGATGTTGGTTCGAACGCGAATTTTATTACCAAGGATATGGCGACAAGATTAAGAATAAAAACGGAAAGGATCACAGTAGCAGTTGCGGGAATGGGATGCAGGATGTCCTCTGTAAACGAAAAGGTCAGGGTAGAATTAGGATCAATTTACAATAATTTTAGGGCTACACTTGATTTTTTGACGATTGAAAACATCACTACAACGATACCGACCGTAAAAATTGACACTAAGCAAATAAAACTGCCCTACGGGATCGAATTAGCAGATCCTGATTTTGGAACACCACGGAAGGTAGATGTATTGTTAGGCGCGGAATTATTTTATGAGTTACTAACCCAAGAAAGAAAGGAAACTGGAAGATATGGGCCAGTATTACAGGGATCAAGGTTGGGATGGTTAGTAACGGGAACGATAGCAGCGAGGAAGGGGGGCGTGGTAGCAGGTGGTATGGCGATCGGTATGAATGCGGTTAAGCAACAGTTGGAGAAGTTCTGCAAGATTGAACAGGTGGAGGGACTGGAACAAACAGAAAATACAATTAAATCGGATTGCGAAATGAAGTTTGTCAATACGGTTAATACAGCAAGTGATGGAAAATTCGTGGTTCATCTACCAAAAAGGGAAGAAGTTACTTTGGGACATACCGATCAAATGGCATTGAAGAGGTTTTACAATTTGGAAAAAAGATTGGAAAGGAATGAAACATTGAGGAGAGAATATGTACAATTCATGAGGAGCTAGGGCATATGAAAGAGGTGAGGGATATCGAATCACAGGAGGTGTCATATTACATTCCACATCATCCAATATACAAGGAAACCAGAAGCACGACCAAACTTAGAGTTGTTTTCGACGCAAGCGCCAAGTCATCGAATGGCAAATCATTGAATCATACGTTAATGGTAGGTCCAGTAGTGCAGAATGAACTATTTACCATCTTATTAAGATTCCGTACGCATAATGTGGCACTCGTAGGAGACATCGAAAAGATGTATCGACAGGTCTGGGTGCATCCTGCATTCCAGGATTTGCAAAGAATATTTTGGCGTGATAGTCCCAGTCAGCCACTGCGAACTTACAAATTAAAAACATTGACATATGGAACGGGCCCTGCTTCATTCTTGGCAACGAGGTGTCTGAAACAATTAGCGTTAGAAAATAAGGAAGTCTTCCCAGAGGCGGCGAAAATCATTACAGATGACTTCTATATGGATGACTTGATAACCGGTGGTAGGGATGTGGAGGAGGTTCGCAAAATCAAAACAGACATCAAGGATATTCTAGGCACGGCTGGGTTTAACTTAAGAAAGTTTGGATCGAATGCTTCGGAGGTTTTGGAGGATTGTCTTTCCAAGGTGGGAGATAAACATAGCATAAGAGAAGAAACTGACAATCGCACATTGGGGATCATTTGGAATTCCAAGGAAGATGTATTTATGTTTCATGTGGAAATGGGGGATGGTAGGGAAGAAGCCACTAAACGAGCGATATTGAGTGTGATCGCACGAATGTTCGATCCTTTGGGTGTGGTGGCTCCAGTAGTGGTTCTGCTCAAGATGTTTTTACAAAAATTGTGGAGTGATGGAATCGGCTGGGATGAAGAAATTTCTTCGGATATATGGGACAATTGGTTGAATTTAAGGCAGATGTTGGAGCGATTGAAGGAAGTTAAAATACCACGATTGGTGTTTTTGAATTCATATGCAAAGGTAGAATTACATGGGTTTTCCGACGCTTCGGAGAAGGCATACGGGGCGGCAATTTATTGCAACACCGTTAGCAATGAAAACGAGGTGAGGATAGCATTGTTGTGCTCTAAGTCCAGGGTCGCACCTTTACAGACTATTACATTGCCAAGATTGGAATTGTGCGGTGCTCTTTTCCTGGCAAGGTTGCTGCAAACGGTGATGAAACACTTGCGGTTGGAATTTGATTCAATCAATTATTGGACGCCGATTGTCTTGTGTTGGATTCGCGGAGAACCCCAAAGATGGAAGACCTTTGTAGCGAATCGCGTGGCCAAAATACAAGAAATTTCGGAAGTCGAAGAATGGCATCATGTTGGTGGGAGAGAAAACCCAGCGGATATCGTTTCGCGTGGTTTGGGTACGGAGGCCCTAATGGATTCCGTGTGGTTTACGGGTCCTCTTTTTTTGTATGAAATGAGTAGATAAGCTATAGGAGTTCTGGCGCAATTTTACGGGTTAATTCAAAGGGGGGTCTAAATTCGTTTTACTTCCGGTCCAGGTAGAAAGAGATAGCTATAGTCAGATGGTTAGTGTGACAAGGATAGCCGATATCAATTACGTCATTACGAGCGTCATCCTTGCGGTCACAGTGCTGAGAGCGCCACCTGTCGATCATTTCGTGAATTAATTTGAATTTGCTATTATTTGCGTGCCACCTGTCGGCCATTTTGTGCGTTTTGTCGAATGCGCCACCTGCCGGCCATTTAGGCCATTAATTTGAATTATTTATTATTATTATTTAGTTTTTAAAAATTGACGCCATCTTCTTGAGCAGACATCTTTGAGTACCATCTTCTTATTTTAACTTGGAACGATTTTCAGCTAACCACTTTTTTATTATCCGCACAATTATTTACATAAACGACTTGCATAAATAAATAGCAACGTGAAAAAATTCGTTTGCGTTATCGCGTTTAGCAATGTCGTCGTTGCAAAATTACTGTTATCTATGTCATTATTTATACATATTATACATACATTGTAAGAAAATATGGAATTTCTTTTGTTTTGCGTAATATCTACGCGTGCTAGGAACTGATAAGAATGATATTTTTTAAAAATGCATAAACAACTAAAAAATTCGTTAGCACTATCGTCCTTGCAAAATTACTTTTATCTGTGCCATTGTCTCGCTTCTGTGACGTCATTCGACCTCACGCGTCTGCTGTCGCGATATCTAATCAACATTCCAACATTCCAGCAAATGTTTCAAAGAAAGAAATATGTTGGTTTCTTATCAGTTGCTGACCTTGGCTCTTATCAAAGAGAGTTAGTGTGTTGTTTACGGTATAGCGGTGCAGAAGCTTGAACACGTAAGTAGAATAATTATAACTCGTAGTCAACTGTTGCGTATCGTGAAAACAATAAATGAACTTATTGCAATATCAGTAACCAGCTAGTCGTCGTCATGGGTGTTTCTTATTATATACGGTACGTTTTCTTCGATGACAACGGTACAAGATTGAAGCTGGATACTCTGGAGTCCTACAAATTCCAAAAGGTTGAACAGAATGTAATTATTCCTTCTGGCGCAACGACAATTAGAATAGTTGGTTTCCATGAAGAAGAAGAAGAAGATGATATAACTGTTTATTGTGATTCCGAGTCTGAACTGGACGAAGGTGAAGTAAATGATGATGATTATGATGATGATGATGATGACGTGGAACGTAGCGATGAGACTGATGAACAGTCAATTATATAATTATATATTGTCAACTTTACCATTATAAACAATAAACGCATGAAACGATTTTTTTTTGTTTTATTTCATAGATTAAGAAGTGAATTATACGAGCGAACTTGATACGGTAAGTATTTATCTTCGCACTAATTTTAAAATTCTACAGAGCATGCGCAAGCCAACCAAGTTAAAATTTTCGCACCATTAAGGATAAATTTCAAAGTTTAAAACGTCTTTATTAATAATTTGTGATAAAAGTTACAGTTGTAGTAATTTAACACGGCATATGAAATTGACCCTCATTTGACCCTCATTTGATCCTTCGAGACCCTCATTTGACCCTCCGAGACCCTCATTTGACCCTCCGAGACCCTCATTTGACCCTCCGAGACCCTCATTTGATCCTCCGAGACCCTCATTTGACCCTCCGAGACCCTCATTTGATCCTCCGAGACCCTCATTTGACCCTCCGAGACCCTCATTTGACCCTCCAAGACCCTCATTTGATCCTCCGAGACCCTCATTTGACCCTCCGAGACCCTCATTTGACCCTCCGAGACCCTCATTTGACCCTCCGAGACCCTCATTTGATCCTCCGAGACCCTCATTTGACCCTCCGAGACCCTCATTTGATCCTCCGAGACCCTCATTTGACCCTCCGAGACCCTCATTTGACCCCCGAGACCCTCATTTGACCCTCAGAGACCCTCATTTGACCCTCCGAGACCCTCATTTGATCCTCCGAGACCCTCATTTGACCCTCCGAGACCCTCATTTGACCCTCCGAGACCCTCATTTGACCCTCCGAGACCCTCATTTGACCCTCCGAGACCCTCATTTGACCCTCCGAGACCCTCATTTGACCCTCCGAGACACTCATTTGACCCTCCGAGACCCTCATTTGCCGTGGAATGTACTGATGAGAGAAAGTTAAAGGGTGAGAGAGAGAGAGAGGTGGGGGCAAGCAAAGGTTCGTATTACTTAAATTGGCACTCATCATCTACAGTTAGTATTCTTTTCTCTGTTTACAGTAGCAGTTATTACAATGCCGGCGATAATGACGGTGTTCCTATTGCTTACAACTCTAATGTGTGATTTGGTAACAACAACATTCCCAGAAGAGTGCGATAATTATTATTCCAAGAATGAGTCGGCGGAACACTGGCGAAATGAATACTTTTCTCTTTATGACATCAGTCAAGACCTTTATCGAGAATGCACGCACGAACTAGATGAATGCTTAAATGACTACGATTGCGAGATGGATTTGAATGATGAATGCTTTGAAAAGGTCAAGCTGCTCGAACAACGGCTGAAAAATCTTACGACCTCTACAGTTCACAGCGAGCGAGAAAATTTAATTAAACAACACAATAAATTTGAACGCCGATTTGCATAAATTACAAATAGTCGTTGAGGAGAGTAATCGGAAACTGAACGTTTCTTATATCATAATTAGCGAATATAAAACAAATATGTCGGAATTGCGTAATGAACATGAACGCGTTCTAATGGATGCACATATGCTAAAATCAGATTACGATAACTGCAAGAATACTTTAACGACATGTATAAATAATTTTTCCCAAAATGATGCTAAACTAACACGAAACATTAATGATTGCATCGAAAGGGAGGATCACTATCTACAGGAGAAGGATAAATATATACTAAGTCTCAGCATTTGTCGTAAAGCAAATAGAATGCTAAGATCTAGTAACACTAAAAAGAACCCCCAAAATCTGTAATAAATGACTTACTGAACTTGATATGTATTACAATTATTTCGATTTATATGCATTAAAAAAAAATAAGAAACCAACAGAATACGTTTTTATTTCGCTTTTCCTTTATTTATTTTTATTTTTAAATTCATGCTTTCCTATAAGCGCATTTTAACCGTAAACAACACACTAACTCTCTTTGATAAGAGCCAAGGTCTAGTATAACTATTATTCAATTTTTAAAAACTAAATAATAATAATAAATAATTCAAATTAATGGCCTAAATGGCCGGCAGGTGGCGCATTCGACAAAACGCACAAAATGGCCGACAGGTGGCACGCAAATAATAGCAAATTCAAATTAATTCACGAAATGATCGACAGGTGGCGCTCTCAGCACTGTGACCGCAAGGATGACGCTCGTAATGACGTAATTGATATCGGCTATCCTTGTCACACTAACCATCTGACTATAGCTATCTCTTTCTACCTGGACCGGAAGTAAAACGAATTTAGACCCCCCTTTGAATTAACCCGTAAAATTGCGCCAGAACTCCTATAGCTTATCTACTGAAATGGTAGAGTACAGGGAGGAGGAGATTTGTGAAACGGATTCAGAAGCCAGGGACAAAGGAATATCATGCGTTGGCAGGTGTGACGACAGGGAGTGGGATATACTTTCAAGATTCTCATCCTGGATTAAACTTAAGAGAGTGATGGCGTGGATATTGAGATTTATTGCGAATGCCAAGGGTAGGGAGCGAAGGCATGGTTGTTTGCAATTACCCGAATTAAAGCAGTCCGAGAAGGCGATAATCAAAATGGTACAAACTGCAGCCTTTAGCGGTGAAATTACGTCGTTACAAAAAACCCGACAAGTAAAGACCAATAACAATTTATTACGGTTATGCCCATTTCTTGACAAAGACGGTATTGTAAGGGTAGGGGGGAGATTAGCTAACGCTCCGTTGTCGTATGATGTTAAGTTCCCAATAGTTATTCCTAAACGTCATGCTGTCACAAGACTTCTGATCGAGTATGAGCATATAAGGCTATTTCATGCCGGTCCACAAGCTGTTTTAGCCAGCTTGAATCAAAAATATTGGCCACTGTCAGGGAGGGACGCGGTGCGAGGCGTATTGCGAAAATGCGTCACATGTTTTAAGGCAAAACCAGTGGGCAATGATATCTTAATGGGAAATTTACCGAAAGAGCGGCTGCTTCCAGTGAGACCATTTCTTAACACCGCGGTTGATTACGCGGGACCGTTCGTGATAAAAGATAGTAAGTTGCGAAATAGAAGGTTTATAAAGGCTTATCTTTGTGTTTTTGTTTGTTACGTGACCAGGGCGGTCCACTTGGAGGTAGCTACTGAATTGAGTACCGCGTGTTTCTTGCAAGTTTTTAATAGATTTGTAGCTAGGCGAGGGCTACCTAAGACTGTGCATTCCGACAATGGAACTAATTTTGTGGGGGCTTATGGTGAAATAAAGGCCATGAAAAAGAATTTAAAATTTATTGCAGACGATAAAAAATTAACATCATATTTTACAGAGAATGATATAGAATGGTTTTTTACTCCTGCAAGGGCTCCTCACATGGGCGGGTTGCATGAAGCGGCTGTAAAGAGTGCCAAAAGGCATTTATTAAGAGTATTAGGTAATAATAATAATAATAATCTATTTATTAATGCGAGATTAACTTACGAACAACTGTATGCGGTGGTGTGCCAGACAGAGGGTATATTGAATTCCCGTTCTTTATATCCTAGTTCCGATGACCCTTGTGATTTATCTGCTCTTACACCTGGTTACTTCCTCATCGGCCAAGGACTAAATGCATAGCCTGATGGAAGATCTGCTGCATCTAGTAGTCGCCTTAAGGACTACCAAAGATCCCAGGAGCTGGTGAATCATTTCTGGAGCAGATGGAATCTGGAATATCTGCATACCTTGCAACAAAGGGGTAAATGGTGCCGTCCAGGTTCCTCATTGGTCAAAATTGGAACCTTGGTACTGCTCAAGGAGGACAATCCTCTAATCCAGCAATGGCGTCTACGGCGTGTCAGTCAGCTGTTTCCTGGAGCGGATGGAATTGTGCGAGTGGTCGCTGTAAGAACCTCTACTGGAGAAACTCGTCGTGCCGTGGCCAACTTGTGTCCGCTACCAGCAGAGTAGTTTAGTGAAACAGTGAATCCCTGGATTTAAGGGAGAAATTTTAAAAAAAGGTGTGGTGACTCGCAGTTAAGGCGGAATGTTTATTATTTGGAAATTGTACTTACCTTTTTATTGGATCGTTTTTTACGTGGTTGTTATATTGATATTTGAACACTTGTATTTACTTTGGCTTAGCCTTTTGGCTGATGTATTTTCATTTACTTACTTGTATTATGGGGCTTGTATATTGAACCTTCTGTTCAAGGGTGGGAAAATGTTGCGTACGCGCGAACGGTTCTGTTTTGATTTGGGAAGGGGGGGGGGGTTGTGATTTGTTTGTTTTGCCACCAGGAGGCGCATGAGCCGAACGAGTCGCTTATGTACAGGCAGCGAAGGTGGTCGTCGTATCTTGTAATAGTGTGTGTTGTTCAGTAATAAACAACGTTAGAAAAATACAGTCCACTGAGGTTTTATTCGAGCGTCAACAACTTTAATCAACTCTAAACTGAAGGGGGCCCCTGTTAGGACTTTGCCCAACTACCTAACCTTAACCCCACATGTTGAATGTGGTAACTCGCCCCAAGCGACGCTTGGCGACGCTCACTGACTTAACAATGCAAACTTAATTAATCTTACGGTAGCGTAAATTAATTATCTCTCTTACGGAGGCTTCAAAACTGAGTTCTTTCTCTGAGACTTTGTCAGAGACGTTTGAACTCACTAATTATTAATCACTATATGCAAGGCTAAATACTTTACCATAAAAGGGACAGGTTTATATTATTCTAAAATGAATATGCCGAAGAAAACCACAATAAAATCTATTAACAAAAATATATACAACAATGCAGAACTGCTTACATGAAATATGAATTTTAATCCCTATTAACAAAGATGATATACTTTGGCAGAGATGGACAAATCAGCAAGTACAGACAACAAATAAATACCTTATTATTTCGGTTGAGCACAAGAAACACGAGACAGCACAGTTTCTATAACTTGGCCCCCATTGGGGCCCTACGCTTGGGCGCGCGTTTTGACGCACGACCGTCTACTTTCAAAGCCCGATGCCAAAGAGTCTGTTTGCTTGTCCCTTTACATCTTCCCAGACACTTTGGCGCCAAAACCCCAGATGTTTGCGCGGTAAACCTGGCGCGACTGCAGCGCCACTCCGAGCGTCTGTTAAATACCAACTTAAATCGTAATCAGACTTATTACAACTGAGCTTTTGCACAATCCGCATCATACGCTTCAAAAGGTTCTAGTTGCGCTGGAGTTGGATTATCTACCTCCATTAGTACCTTACGTGTGCCATCTACAACATCGAACACACGAGTCGCACGAAACAGCATACACATTGACTCCTCCCAGACTTCCCAGTTCTCTGTTCCAATAAGTTCGTCGACACACGACAGAAGATCAGATTTATACGCCATTGTTGAAAGTATCCAATTAATCACTCGTTGACTTATTACTTCGTGTTTTCTTCTACTTCAGCTTCCAGCACTCTGGGCCCATAACCTGTTGAGGTTTGCAGAGTGGGAAAACACGAATTGTAGTTGTAAACCAGCCTTATTTAATAACGTTCTGAGAACTACAACGTACTGACAACTTATATAAAACAATAATAATACTAGACAGTTGACATCAGATTACTCTATATTTTTAACAATTGTCCACTTAGAATCTTGCTAAGAACATCGCCACGTGTAGCTTTTCCGCCACTTTATACAAAGACTGTATAGTGTATATATTGGTCAGTTTCTTTTTTCTAGAGTAGATATCCACCTAAAGGACTACCTGTAATGTTCTTTATACACGGAGGCGGTTTTACAGATGGATCAAAAAGTTTCGAGGAATACGGACCGGACTTGTTCATCAATAACGGCGTAATTGTGATAGCGATACAGTACATGCTTGGCGTATTCGGTAAGAACTATTTTTCAGTGTGGCAGGCAAGTTTCTTATGTAACTTCTTTAAGGTTTTATAAGCACAGGAGACGACGCATGTCCTGGCAACAACGGCCTAAAGGATCAGCTGCTAGCACTGAAGTGGACCAAAGAAAACAAAGGCATTTCATGGCGATGCAAATAAAGTTACCGTTTTTTGCCACAGTGCTGGTTCAGCTTGTGTTGGATACTTATTGGAAACGCCGCTATCCAGGGGTTTGTTCAGAGCTGTTATATTGCAAAGCGCTTCCCAGATTAATCCCCCTAGCCGAGGTACAAATCTACCTAAAAAGGCATTCGAACTGGGAGGAAAATTTGAAATTGTTACTCATAATTCAGTAGAATTGATAAACAAATTGAGAGGAATAAAGAATCCTAAGTCTTTGTACAATATTGCAAGTGAAGTCGCGAGTAAGGTAAGTTCATGGAAAGTGTTTGATCATGTTAAGTGAAGATGATGATGTTTCTTCGTCCTCAAAAAAAGAAGGTGTTCATGAAACCATTAACTGTTAAGAACATTTTAGACAATTTTATTGCAGTAAATTTGATATTAATTCTTTCATATTAGCGTACTTAAATAATAATTCTTTTTCGTCACATATTTCTTTAAAGAGATCAAAATTGTCAAAAAATCACGATACATTCTATGATTCAGCGTTTAGAAGTCATTGGCCATGTATATGCTATCATACGATCTCGAAGAATGAATCCCTCAGCATAATATATGTACTGTCTAATCGGGCCACAGAGTTAGTGCATATGCCGCAATGCCCATGCCGAGAAATCCCTGAAGGAATTCATCACAAGCGGCAACTTCATAAAAATGTCAATTGTTGTAAAGTCAATTTACAACGATTTGTTGTCGAATGCTAGAATGGTGTTTAGGTGGCGCCATCTAAATATAGCTCAAACCCCATCAATTCAAATCAATATTGCGGATTATTTAGCAGCAGGCATTTAATGAAGGCCTTTTTTACGTCTTATAAGCGATAACAATGATAGGAATGAACAAAAAGCAAAGATATTTGCAAATATGCGCGACAAACAGGGTCTGGTGAGACAGTCGATACGCACTTTCGAGGCATCAAAAGAAGCTCGGCCAAGGCGTAGAAACGAGCAAATTTGTCAAAACGAATTCCACGCAGCAGAAGAAAGAGTACTGTATGACCCTGGTATAGCAGATTAGCAGTAAAATGCTGGATATGCCTCAATAAAATGGGCTTAAACTTTAAACGCGTTTTTCGCGAAACAGTTTTTTCACGACTGGGTGGCATGATATTTCAAAAACTATTGAAGTGATCTACTTTAATTTTTTTCTGCCTGTTCAAGATTTCTTTATCGCTTGATGAACGAGAAACTCAATGCGTTATGTAGTTTTAATTCAATAGCAAACAAAAGAACATTGTCAATTTTGTGAACTAAATCAACAATTTGAGTTTGCGATAACTACTTGTGTATAGAATACAACGGCATTTGTAACTTTTATTTCAGACCACCTAGAAAGAAGAAATCATGCCAACGATATACCGCGGATCTGTACGCACCGTCATGCTCGAGGGGGTTTGCGGGCGTAGTTTTTCATGAAAATTATGATAAGATATCGGGATATACTCGAACAGTTAGTATATAAGTGCACCAAATTTGGAATCTACTGATCGCATTCTGCCGTCAATGTAAAAATCTAAACAATGTGATAATTTTAGCATAAAATGCCGGAACCTCTTATTACATTTTTGTAAGGTTGCTAATAGGTTTCTTAATAGTTTTTTACTATGTCAGTGCCCTGTCAACTTTTCCCAGTGGTGGATGAGTTTTTTGATAGCACGCCTGACTTGATTATATACACTTTTAATAATTATATAACCTTCTTAGACCCGTCTGTGTAGCAGGTCAGGGTTCCTGGCTTTTGGTATTTTTTTCTTGTTCTCTTTCAATTTTAAATTTGAAGGTCTTAGTCAGGGAGTATTGTGGTGTCATACAATCGTTTCCCATTGTGCATCTTAACAATGTTTAAGAATTCTGGAGTGTTTCCGATTCGGGTGCTAGTTGCCTCGCTTTAACTTTAATGACTATGTCCAGTGGTTAGAGGTTTAGCAGGGTTTCCATGGCCGTCGGTGAGGTCCCCATGGCGCCAGCTATGCATAGGCAAGCTAGCCGCTGTACTCTCAGGAGAGCCACCAGAGGGTGCATCGGTAGATGATCATGGGTTTTCCTACAGAGTTATAGAACCATAGCATAATTTTCGGGTGAGCCCCATGTCTTTCCGACTGCCTGTTTGGTTGTCATTAATACAACTTGTAAATGTGTCTTAATATTGGTATTCATTGTTTTATTTTGATTTGTAGTTTAATGTATTGGATGGTTCATACGCAAATTACGGCCCAGTTATTGAACATCCTCACGCAACCGCCATTGTGACCAAAAAACCACTCGATGAGCTAAATAACAGAGAATTCCATAAAGTACCTATTATTATTGGTCATACAACCTTAGAGGCCGAGTCTGAACGTCTACCTGCTCTTGTAACTGTATCAATATTTGAGATCGTGAAAAAATATATGAGATGCTGATCAACTTGATCACAGTTTCAATGTGCGTGCTCTTTGCACTGAATACGAATCCGGTCTTGAAAGTTTCCTATTACGTTGCGTTTTTGAGGTTTCTAGGACATAGGGTTCAGCCTTTTGACATTTTTCATTTCAATTCATCGCATATTTTTCAAAAACTTTACGCGAGAGTCTGTATTCGTATTCAGGGCAACTAATTCTATCCAAAACGCATTTATATTCATATTCCATTCAGAATATCCATGTTCCGCTGAGTTATCAATAGTTGCATTAAAAAAAAATGTAAAGCTATAAAATGTTTCCGCTACCATTAAGACAATGCTACCATCAGACAAGTAGGTGGAGTGTCCGAGTGGCAAGGCTTGCACTCCACAGGTCCTGGGTTCGAATCCCAGTGTACGCATACGGAATTTTCGCTCCGCCGCCGTGCTTCGGCAGGCACGTTAAGCCGGTGGTCCCGTAACCAGTCTCGATCTCTGGTTTCGATAACATTGTATTGGATGGTGTCACATGATAACGTGCCTCACAAACAAAGACAGGCCTTGGCTTGGGAGGGCATGTGATCCCACGTGAGAAGCCGCCCTCTCTGTTCAGCAGGGCATTGGCTACTAGCCAGCCCTGTTCAGCCAAGTGTTCAGGATAGACTGGCATGCTGCGAGGCGTGGTAGATATGCTACCCATTTCGCCCATGACCATACTGCGCGCTCGCGACTTCCATCTCGGGGAGGCAAGAGGGGGCCAACTGTGATATAGGTGCGCAACTACAATAACGGCTATACCCCAAATATTCCATATTCCATACCATTAAGGCAGGCACACTAAACGAACAGGCAGCAAGCAGGCAGCAAGCAGCGTGCATTTTGCTTCCTAGAAACATTTTGCACGACGCATACCGCACACTGAGAGAGCACAGCAAAAGAACATCACTCGTTGTCAAGTTAGCCCCCCCCACTTTTGAATTTTAAGTTAATTTGTATGCAAGTCGTTTGGGAATCGTTAGGGAGGGTTTGGGAGTACACTTTTTTCGTTCGGGAGTACATGGTTTTTGAGAAAATTAAATTTTTGTTTGTACCGTCAAGTTGGCCCCCCAACTTTCACATTTTGTTATTTCTTTTATTGGAATGGTTTTAATCCCTAACCATATTCTAACCGTCTGTGAAGAAATGGGTAAAATGTATAGCAAAACAGAGCCGTTAGCATAACTTTCCGCCGGTAAACTAAAAACTGAAGTTATGTACTAAACATTTATATTGCTTTGCAGTTAAACTAATTACTCCCAAACGTCGAAACTAGACTCCCTAATCCTCCCTAACGATTTGCAAACCAATCCAATAATAAAAATCACAAAATGAGAAAGTTGGGGGGCCAACTTGACGGTACAAAAACAATTTTCGTTTTCCCAAAAACCAGGTACTCCCAAACAAAAGAAGTTTACTCCCAAACCCTCCCTAACGACTCCCAAACCATTTGCATAAATATTTACTTAAAATTCAAAAGTGGGGGGATAACTTGACAATCAAACATGACGTTTCTTTAATGTGACATTTAATTTCATAAGAATATGCATTAAAAGATGGTAATCAGCCTATAGCTTATAAAAAAGTTGTGGTAAGCATGATAATTTGTTAAAAAATAATTACTGAATGAAAATAAACTTTTAATGTTTCTGCAGATAATTTATAATTTAAACAACAGGTGGCTTAATCACAATGTCATACAAAACATTAGTAGTGCGTTTAATTAGAAAACGTAAGAGAACTTACTGGGTTCATCCGTATAATAGTCATTTTATTGGTATCATATAAATTTTGACTGTATGGAACAGGATTGTCCTCAACTTCAGCAATTAATTCCATTAAAAATCAAAATTATCTTTCATTTTGAATGATTGACGGTTACATCATCCTGTCATAATCTCTTGCTATGCAGATGTATTTATAATATATAATTTATCATCTGCAAATTTATTGAAAATTTTAGATAAAAAATTTGGGTCAAATAATATTTCAATTTTACTAATGTTTCACTGGCGAGGCTGTAGTTCTTTTATTAAAACAATCCTATTTTTCCGTCTAATTCAACATTTATTACATAGTTTATCTTTTTTTTATTTTATTTTTTTAATTTTTTTTTTAGTCACAAAAATCAAAGAAATCAAGATTGCTTGGATGGTGCTTGTGTGCGACGCATCAACAAAAAACGGTTGACAGAAAATATGCATACAGCAAGCAGCGTGCATTTTGCACCTAGGAGCAAATGCTCGTTCAGTGTGCGGTCTACATATAAATACATGGGACCGCTTTTGGCACCTTGATGGTTTTGCTTCCTGCTTGCTGCCTGCTTGTTGCCTGCTCGTTTAGTGTGCGCCTTGCCTAAGAAAAATAAGAGCTCAACACAGGTAGAAATTTTTGTTTAACTCAAATAAATGCGTGTTTGAATAGCGGCAAAATATATTTATTTGCTACAAATAATGTTTATTTGAGTCAAATATCATTTGTTTGGAGGAAAGTAATATTGTTTTGACTCAAGTGAAAATTCTTTGTACCAAATAAATATATTTTTGCCTCTCGTCAAACAAATATCTGTGTACTAAAATCACAAGCCAGAAACCACTAAGGTCGTTAAAAATCAATGTGTACATATATGTTATTACAACATTCTATTAAATAGGTCTAGCCTTTTAGACCTTCTTCTTCTTTCTGCCTATTTTCTACACAGTTGAATACCTATACCTATGTTAAGAATAATCTTGTAATTCTTGTAGTCAATTCTTAAAATTACAACCGACTTAGAAAAAAATGATTTAAGCAAAAGTAGAAAATAGAACAATAAAATGTTTTTAACAGAAACTAAAGAATGATTCATCCATAAATAATCCTTTCCATCACTACATATCGACAATATAACCATCAGCCCATCCCCAACCTCCAAATGCCTCGGTATAGCTATTGACTCTAAGCTAAAGTATGCTGGACACACTAAACAAGTAAAAATGAAGGCTAGATCCACAGCGACATATTTCAGAAGTTAACGTATAAGAACAAAGGTATAAGCACGAAGGGAGCAGCCCATATCTATAACCCGATATGTCGTCCGATACTCGACTACGGCTGCATATTTTTAAACCATCTACCAACAACATCAAGGAATAACTAGACATCGGCGAAAGAAGCGCACTCCGCAACATAACCCGAATCCGACTACCTCAATAATCTCCTCCATACCCATTCCAATGAACTCCTATACCGAACCACCAAGATTATCCCTATCTCCACTAGAATTAAAACTCTTTCCATTAAAATATCTAAAAATTCCCAGCGTCTCTATTCCACTTGTTCCTACAGAGAAATCCTAACCATAATAGTATCCTAGCGAATCCCAAACTCACAATCCATGAAACCATAGAAGAAATGAGGGAATATCCATAGATTATCAAACAAACAAGGCTGAAAGACCCCGGTCCATGGCAATTCCAGAAGAAAGATCGAAATATGTTTATTTTAATAAATTTAATTGATTATAAAATATAGATATTTACCTCTAGGAATAAAGTTTATTCTAATCTTAGTGGATGAAACACACTCCGGGCACAAGAAAACCGGACACGGGATACCTAATGGATCGGATAGAATTCATTTATTTCTCTTTCAAAGAATACATAATAATACAAATACAACCAAATAAAATAAGCATAAAATACTTCTCCGGATTGGTCTTCCATCGGCCAGGATCGTTGAGCGTGCCTTTCAGCCTGGACACATGTTGGGATAAAATTTGATGTTAAATAACTTTTGTAATAATTGTGTAAAACCAATTTAAATAATTCTTCCGGTACATTGTAAATAAAGTCACCAATATAATCACTCGCCATTACAATTTAAAAGAAATATTTCCACAAAATTCCTAAACTTAAACTTCCTACAACTAAGTTCAACCTTCCTACAACTAAGTTCAAGAATCCCACTGGACAAATTAAGTAACTTGATTAGGTTTTCAACTTTTTGGTTTTTTATTCGCCCCAATAGCTAAATGTTTGTGAGATACAGCTTTACAAGTAAAACTTTGCAAACTTTGAAAATGTGCTGCATGTGTTGTTAGGTATTTTAGCACTAATGGTACGTTCAGATACGCGCAAGTTACGCAACTGTACGCTGCGCTGGCGCTACGTTGACGCTAGCGTCGCCGTTATGTCTACGCTCGTCCACGCTCGCATAGTTTCTCCCACGCTCACCTAAACGCTGGAGCGCTCGCAGCGCTTGCCACGGTAGGATCTCCGTCTAATGTCACGTGTTCGGTTTACGTCAGTTTTGAGATGCTTTTGAGGTTATCGTATAAATTATAGTCCATATCAGTGCAATAGAAACCACGTTTTATTGAATTCTTTATAGCAACATGTTCAAGAAAGAACCTAGATTGTTCTACGTCTGTTTGCGAAGAAACTATAATGGATATAGAGATGTAAGTAGAATATCTGGTGAGTTTGTTGTTTTTACTAAGTACATATATGTTTATTTATAGCAGGAAAAGCATAAACTCATTGGGGCCTTATGTTGAGATAATCTACAACCAGGAAACCAATATTCCAACAGAACCTTGCTTGTTGGTAGCATAGAATATGTGGATAATATTGTTCAGAATGGTAGGTGGAATTTTTATGTGATCTGCTGTGAAGAATGGGAGGTCTAATTTTGACTTTAGTCTATATTTCCAGAAAAGCAGTGCTAAAAAGCTGTAAAAAACCAAACATGCATTTTTCCCTGAAAAACTAGATAGAATTGGGAAATTCCTACTTTCAGTTTCAGGTTGTACGGAAAAAAGCATATCAGAAACCGTTTTCACTTGTCCCATTTTGTGCTTTGTTGGTCAGGATAGTCATTTAGCTTAGATTATTATTATATTTTTGACAAACTACGTACATGGAAATATGTGAAATGCTCTGATATATAGACTTGAACGTTAATAGATTATTAGTTTTTAGATTAAGCTAAAACATCATTGAATTTCAAATAATTGACCTGACTCACAAAGGTCCTTTATACTCCCTATAATATGCATTATAAGATTGTATATTTAAGACTGTAAAATTATATATTTCCAGATTAGGTGACTAAATAGTAAAATTGTGTGGACATTCTACAATGTTGTTTCATCTTGCTGTGGCTTGCGGTTGATAGTAGACCACGCAGAAATACGATAAATACGAAGAGTTTACTTCAAACAACACAAATGCATGTCTCGTCGAAATTCCTGATACATGATAGTGGACCACGAAGAAGGACGATAAATCCGAGGAGTTTACGCCAAACAACAAAGATGCATGTCTGATCGAAATTCCGGATTATTGTTTTTTTTAAGTATTTTATATTTAAGATAGAAATGGTGTAACTAAAAAACACTGCTTACTTTGCACTGTTTGAAACAGTTCCCTTTTTTAAACAAGCAGTTGGATTAACAGCCAATTGTTTTTTTTTTTCAATGCTCCTTTTGAATTAAAAAACAATCTTTTTCACAAGGTGGTGTTAGACCATTTGCAACTTATGCTGTTAATGCATCTAATAATATTTATTATTTTACTTATTGCACCATAGGATAACAAACATTTTGCTAGTTTCTGGTGGTTATTACTTTATTGGAATTGTAAAAATAAATTACTGAACTACAAACTATGTTTACTTATTGGTTTATATACGTAGGTTATAATCCAATGTATTGAAAATTATAAATTATAATTACTAAAATACCTACTTATATTCATGAATAATTAATACAAGAATTATTAGTATAATTACTAAAATAATATTCATTAGTGATACCAATAATAAATACAAACGGTAGAACTGAAGAAGCGAACAACACAGTTTGCAAACGTCAGCAAATATGATTTTTTTTATTTATTTTCTAAATAACCTTACTATTAGTTACTTTCCTATCTGCTTCAGTTAACTAACATTTACTGTGATATTATTTATTTAAAAAAGCTAACATAGTATTGTAATGAGTTTTGGTGCTACAATTTTAAATAAATACAAAGAATACAATGAAAATAAATTTAAAAAAAATGAATACTTATAAATTATGTGAACCAGAGGAAAAGAAGTGCTGTAAATAAGTAAGTATAGAATAGTATCGTGGTAAAGTTATTTATTAGCCGAAAACAGAAAAAAAAAATACAAAGTCCTGAATTACCTACATTTGTTTATAGGAAATATCAAATAATTAGACGATGCATATTGTGATCCTCAAGATCAAAACCTGAGTAAAGTAATTAATGATAACTGAATTTTTCTTATAGAAAGAAGCTTACATAAAATAACATATTAATATCTAGGAGAAACAAAGCACTTGCCCCTAAATAGTGAAACTTACATATGTTCAGCTTAGCTTGCCTCCAAAGAAGTTATGAGCAATCGGGATTTGAAGTTTTTACTTAACTTAAAAGATAAGAATTAAAAAAAAAATGTGTTCATCAATACAATGCTACTGTATAGATACTACTGTATATTGATAGGCAACCAAATATGCATTTTAAATTAACACAAATTGCACAATCACATACAAAACGTTTGGTAAAACCTTTTTTGATGAATTATAAAAGGCACTCTCGCGATTCCTGTGGTACACTACAGGTGTGGTTCTTCGTTGCAGCAAACCTTATCGTCTTTTATTAAGGGTAGTGATGGGATCTTCTGTGTATGCCTTCTTATAGTACACTGTGTTCTATACTATCATCTTTCGATGTCTAATTGTAAGAGACACTCTTGAAATTCCTGTCCTACACTACAGGTGTTTTGGATATTTCTCGAAGCATACCTTATGATCCATAAGTTATGGACCTTTGTTGTAGATGGGTATAGGGTTTTCCATATGTTTCATCTTATATAGACTGTGTTCCATTCTATCTTTGTCTCAACTGATTGAGCTCTTCTCAAATGAGGTAACACACAACGGTAAAATTAGTAATTCATTCCAATAAAACGTGTTCAATATGATACAAAAGTAATTACCCCGTACCTATTTCAACCTAAATCTTGTTATGTTCTTGGTAAACAAAAGTATATCCTTCGTTAGTTTTATAGTTAGTTGCACCGTGGTTGCACTCATTCTTTGTAGATATCCTATGTACTGCTTTCTCGAAACCACTTAACCACGTCGCATATCTTCAATCCTAAAATACAATAAAAACATTGATTTAAAATGTGTTATAAATAATAATAACATGTACGCATACCTAATTGCATTCTTCAGACACGTTCCAATATGTATTTATAAAATATTCCATAATATACACCAAAACTCTTTACGAAAAGCCGCGAGATGATCGCCCGTTGCAGTATGTTTAGGGGTTATGTATAAATTTTGTTGACAGTAGCGGCCAGGCGCAAAAATACATACGTTGGCATCTTGCGTTCATAGCGTGGGCCAGCGCATGGCCAGCGTAGGCCAGCGTTTGGAGCGTAGTCGAGCGCAGGCGAGCGCAGCGCACCGCAGCGCACCGCAGCGCACCGCAGCGTAGCGTCAGCTTATGTGAATGCCATTTAATAGCATATCAGGTGAGAATTAATAAAATGCATGTTTAGTAGTTAGTGAGTAATTGTCAGGCATGTACCTATCGTAAGTAAGGTGGCTGTTTTTGATTTGGCTTTTAGTGTGATTAAAGGTTTTTACCCAAACCCAAAAGAGCGAAAGGGAAAAATTACTTTTCAACATTGACTAAAATCAGATTAAGGAAGATGTCGCTGTCGGCTAAATGCTTTGGTGATAACCGACAGCGGGGTGGGGGCGGGATCTTCAAATCCCTTCCGCTCTTAAAAAAAGTAAAGCTTTGCTATTTAGCTTAAGGTAATATCATAATAACTTTTGTTAACTTTAACCTATTTTCATTATTTGTTCTGGACAAAAGCAAATTTTTCAAGAGATAAATTGCACGGATTTTGCAATTTTGACTTAACAGGCTTATTATTATACCGCGAGAATAAAAATGATAGTCTGATGGTTCAATTTTGAGAGACTCTGTCAGGAAATTAAGGTACTTAAGCTTAAATGTTAATCCAATAGGTGTTAATACATGAATCAATTTTGAAAAAAGGCTGTAATTGACAAATATTAAAAATATCAAATATTAGAAAATTTAACTTCAACTCACCAAAATACTTAATTACACCACACGTGTCTCATTCTCCCGGTGTAATAAGTTCTACCGCGGAGAAGTTAGCCATAAAAGATAGCCATAACTTTTTTTTTCGAATTTTGTTATGAAACATCAAATGATAGAGATGTTCAATCAAGTAGTCTACGCAAGAGTTTTGCCCCAAAAATTCATGAAACGGTGTTGTCGGAAATTTGATTTATGTCGGTACGTGTCACCTTGTAAGCGCACTTGTCATCTCAATAAAGAATTGCACATAACTTTTTGCAACATTCACATAGAGAAACAAGTGTTACAAATTCCGAAAGCGCATAATATTCTGCATCAAATAATGGTATTGGAAAGGTGCTACCCCTAATATCACCTACCCTCATACGACTATAATACCTACAAGAAATTGGCACGCCGTTCGACTAAGAAGTTCAATGAATGAACGTAACTCACGCAACTTTATTGCATAACTACCTTACGTACGTCTAATTATAGGTAATTAAGTGCACTATTTACCCTTGAACGCTCGGAGTTTTGCTCCACGGTGAACAACCCTGAAATAATGATAATGTCCGAACGGAACCAATACGATAAGCAATCACATGTCAAGTCATTTCTTGCAGAAAAATGTTTGTAACTTTTGCCAATATTGTTGCATAACTTTCTATCATATATTAGATTGTAGGTAATTAAAAGCGCTTGTCATCCCTTGCAGCTCGGAGTTCTACTCCACGGCAAACAACGTTTAAAAGACGATAATGTCCATACGAAACCGTCCGCACCGGCAACAATATGTCGGTTGTTTGTTGCAGTAAAATGTTTCTAACTTTTGCAAATATTGTTGCATAACTTTCTTTCATATATGAAATTGTAGGTAATGAAAAGGGCTTTTCTCATCGCCGGTCGGAGTTTAACTCCATGGCAAAAAACCCTTAAATGACGATAATGTCCGTACGAAACCGTCCGCACCGGCAAACATATATTGGCTAGTTTTTGCAGGAAAATGTTTATCACTTTTGCAAATATTGTTGCATAACTTTTCATCGTACATCAGATTGTAAAAGGGCTTCTCACCCTTCGCCGATCAGAGTTTTGCTTCACGGCAAACAAGCAAGCCTTAAATGACGATAGTAGCAATAAAATGTCTCTAATTATAAATCAAATTGAAAGAAACTTGTATTTGCATTTGTTGTGACTGTTGCTCACTTTCATTATTAGGAACATCAACTCGACGTTATCTCACCAACCGAGTTGTTATTTTTGGTTCAACTCGATTAAGAAATTGCCCAACCGAATATAATAACATTTTTATATCTAACAACCAGGTCACTTGCCTCCGTTGGACATTAGATATTCAGTAGTGAAAATGTTCTCGTTTACTGTCAATCATTATAGTTTACTTCTCATATTTGTAATCATATTCAGGAGTATTTCTTGTGATCCCCGTGTAGTTATAGTAGGCGCTGGTGCGGCTGGTATTGCGGCTGCCACAAGACTCTTGAAGAACAACTTTACAAACTTTGTGATTTTGGAGGCACAGGATAGGATTGGCGGCAGGGTGAATAGTGTTAAATTTGGTGCTGCCATCGTTGACCTTGGAGCGGAATGGTGTCACGGCGAAGAGAATAATATAGTATTTGAAATGGTAAAAGATTTGAACGTGATTTCGCTTCGGAATCAGGACCTGCAAGTGTCGCTGAGAGCTTACTATTCGAATGGGAAGGAAATTTCAACTGAATTGAATGATAAATTATTCGAGATTATCAATGATATCTATTCACCAAGCGACGACAACGATAATCGAAAGGAGGACGTAAATTTAGGGGATTATTGTAAGCAAGAGTAAGTACTGCTTGTTACAAAATCACGGTAAAATATTTACGGCTTAGGAGACCAACTTTTAAGTATCTAGAGATGTAACTGTTAAAGAGAACTGGATGCTGCTACCAACTTTTGAAACAGCATAGGGAAATAGGTCGTCTGAGGTATCATGGTATATCTATCTTTTAGAAGCACGTTTTATCTGAAACGTGTTTATTTAACTTTATTGAAGAGATTGAAAGAGGACCAAAAAATGCTGAAATTGGTACCAAGATTACAAAACTTCACTTGGTTTCTTTTTAACTATCCCATGATACTGCACATGGCCCTTTTCCCATCATAAGGGGGTTGTGCGTTTCTCCAATACTTTCTATCGAAGTGCCCGTTTTGCTACTCCATTCCTTTTCGCACTATCATCTTCGTTTTCCTGTAAAACAAAATGAACATTTGTTTAATAGTTGTTTCCCTGCCTAAGAAAGCAAGTCAACCGTTTTGAAGCGAACGGATGTCAAACCCAGACCGCAGGAATGATAGCGATTGCTACACCACTCGGCCACAACACCCTCCTCCATATTTTTTTAATTTTTGATAATTATTGTTATTCAATAAATAAAGGCAAGTTTCCACAACTGGCTCCGTGCACATCTAGCTATAACAAAAGCACTTTAATTATACGTCAATTATGAAAACGTATAAGCAAGATATTAAAATATGTAAATATGTATAAAACATATAAGAAATATTTAAATATAGACAGCTTTAGTTCTTAGTATTCAATTTCTAAAAATTTGCATTTTTATCTGATGTTGTAGGGCTGATAAATTAAGTTTTAGTAACACGCACGCTTTGTTCTTGTTTATTTGTAATGTTATCCATCAACTAAGTTGGAAATCAGTATATTTCCGTATATTTATTTACAGATATGTTAGGAGGGTATCAGAATTAAACATAACTGATCCATTGCAAGCAAGCATCATCCGTGACTTTGTCCTATTTTTCGAACATTACGTGATCGGTTCGGTAGGTGCTTTCTCCTGGTTCGACCCATCAGCTGTGATCGATTATATCGACAGCGAAGGGAGACTGGATTGGACATGGAGCGGCCTAGGATACAAAACAGCATTGGACGTCCTAATGCAGAAATTTCCCAATACGAGCGTCCCTCTGCCGATAGACGACAGATTTGCTCTGAACAAAGAAGTAACAAAGATATACTGGGATGATGGAAGTAACACTGTTACTGTTGCTTGCCAGGATAATTCGACATATAACGCTGACTTTGTTATGTTTACGCCCTCTATAGGGGTCTTGAAAGACCAGCACAAGGAGATTTTTGCACCAGGACTGCCCAACCATAAGATTAGTGCCATCGAGAAAATTGGATTTGGGGCAGTTATGAAAGTCATGCTGCAGTATAGGCATGCCTGGTGGCCAGTTTCGGATGATTTTGCCGGTATCAGTTTCGTTTGGGCGGAGGAACATAGCAAATCCAGTTCTAGACAGCTTAAGTTGGTAAGCAAACTCGATACTCTACAGGATTCCATAAAATTGTAACAAAGAAAAGATACGGTTTTATGTATATTTATGTAACATGTTTAAAATGATTAAAAACATTGAGGTGGTCAATTGGTTATCGCAGGTGTGTAACGAAATAGCATGCTAATTCGTTATCGATAAATGTAAATATTAGGTTAGGTACGAAAACCGCTTTATCTCGCATTCTCGTCCCGTTTACATTTATACAGATTGCCATGGCTATTTGTTTGTATTAATGTATTTAACGTTACCAAAGATAAAAGAATATAGAAGATGCGACGCTTCGGGTCGGCTCCGTTGATTTAGTGGGGTCCACATTTGATGACCTTGAACGCATGTGAGCTTTAAACCGTTGACCAAACAAGACGGCAATTGGCGGGAATTTTAAACTAACGAATACAATGCACGATGGGCGGCAACGTTACCGACATTATAGGTTATGTAATGCAAATGAAAACAAATCAATATTCACATATATAAATAAAATAAAACGTATCCGATAGTCACCTAAATGGAATATTAACAAAAATAGTGGATTATATTATAACAAATAACAGCGGTTTGTTGACTTTATGAAAGTATAATTAATAATTAAGCAAATAACTGTGTGATTGTTTGCCTAGGCCATCGATCGATATTCAAACTCACATTATTATTATGACTTGTTGCTGGCAACCAATATGTTTTATATATTTTATTCTATTTTGCACACCGATTTCCACTGGGATACCTTTTTGTGTCCATTTTCACTGTCTCTACTACTTACTAGTAATAAAGGTACCTCTAAACTAAACAGTACGAAACCACATTAACAATTAACATTTTAATTAAAAACTGACCACTCATTTAAATGCTTATGAAAACACTACATACACAATCTTGCACAATCCAAGGAACGTAAACACCAAACTAAGGTTATATCACCCGATGTCACCCGCTAGTATACAAACACAATCAGCTGTTGGTAACCATCTTTTCGTTGACCAAATCTATCTCACTCTCGAACCGCGTTTTCTTGTCTAGTGACGTATCTTATCTTATCTCTTATCTTTGACGTTACCGTATCAGTTGACGTTGCCATGTTTTCTGTTGGTATTGATATTTTGAACTTTGTACCTGTCAGTCTACCGTCGCCAGGTTACTGTTTGTATAGAAGCGCGCCTACGGGTATATATGGCGCCATAAACCAAGAATATTAGATTCTTACATGGATTGCTCAATCCCTATCTTCCAATGTTACCAGCGGCATGACGTCACGCGCATTCGTTGTCAAATTGTAGAGACACCCGAAACAATCGGCGCGTTCAGCGAACGCAACATAGACCAGGCAATAGAGCAGAAATTGACTGAGTTCGTGACAAAAATACTAGCAAGAAGCCGACGGTCACAGGTCACGTGAAACAGTTCGTAGATGTATTGTGATGTGTTTCCTACTCGCAAATATCATTTCTTAATTTGTTATAAACAAAAAAACCTCAAAAAATTGTGTTGTTTTTCGTTTTTCGCTTCTAAACCCTGAACCAATGGAGCAACCTTGATGCTTTCAACAGACGAATTGTAGAGAATGAAAAGACGAAAAACATGAATCCTACATGGACTTGTTCGGATGAATATTAATGGAGGAAACTCGGAAAAACCGGGAAAATCCGGTTTTTACGCTTTTTTAAAAAATTTGTAACTCCGCCATTTTCAAAGTTGTTGCGGAGGCTTTTCGCCACAAAGTAGCGATTGATGGGTACTTTGAGTGTGCACAACCCAGGCGTTGTCCGATGATTAGTTTTTGCAAAATTGCTATTTGAATTTTTTTATGCCATATGGTTCGGCGAGCCTGGATGCGTCGGAGGTGGTCGGATTTTAATTTTTTTAACGTATTTCGAAAGTAGACGTATTGTGCTATAAAACGTCTATTCTGATTTTGCGTTAAAATGATGCGAAATAGGCGAAAAATGCTTGCAAACATGTCCGAACACTGCCGCGCGCTCCAAAGCGCTCGAGTAGTGGGGTAGGCGGCCGACTCGGGGAAGCGCGCAGCGCGCTGAGATTACTATAGATACGCACTTCCCCGCGTCGGCCGCCTACCCCCACTACTCGCCAGCTGTGGAGCGTGCTGCAGTTTTCGGTCATGTTTGCAAGGATTTTTCGCCTATTTCGCAACATTTTAACGCAAAATCAGAATAGACGTTTTATAGCACAATACGTCTACTTTCGAAATACGTTAAAAAAATTAAAATCCGACCACCTCCGACGCATCCAGGCTCGCCGAACCATATGGCATAAAAAAATTCAAATTGCAATTTTGCAAAAACTAATCATCGGACAACGCCTGGGTTGTGCACACTCAAAGTACCCATCGATCGCTACTTTGTCGCCAAAAGCCTAAGCTACAACTTTGAAAATGGCGGAGTTATGAATTTTTGAAAACAACGCGGATTTTTCCGGTTTTTCAGAGTTTCCTCCGTTAATATTCATTCAATCAAGCCCATGTAGGGTTCATTTCTTTCGTCTTTTCATTATCTACCAATTCATCTGTTGAAAGCATCAAGATTGCTCCATCGGTTCAGCTTTTAGAAGCGAAAGACGAAAAACAACACGATTTTTTGACGTTTTTTGTTTATAACAAATTAAGAAATGATATTTGCGAGTAGGAAACACATCACAATACATCTACGGACTGTTCCACGTGACCTGAGACCGTCGGCTTCCTGCTACTATTTTTGTCACGCAAAAATCTCTATTGCCTGGTCTAACAGTTGGAAAGTCAGCGCAAGCGCGTTTAGGTTTGATTAGCATCAAACAGTTGAGTATTCGCTGAACGACTCTGCTGCCAAAAGTGTTAGATTAAAAAGTTTTAACCATACGCTGAACGGTGGCATGTCCGGCATCTAATCACCGACAAATGTTCACATAATACTATACATCTCAAGAGACAAAAAAGTCAATCTGAAATACCTACGTCGAGAAACTGGGATAATTTGACACTTGTCAAAATGATAGTGGTGACTTTTGTGCGCAAAACAGCTTGAAACCCTTTTCTGCTAAATTGTGGTTTGTATTCAGCATTTCTTTCAACAAGGTGAAGTTCCATGTCGTTGCCACCCAGTGCTCTGCTGGTCGGAATCTCCCCATTCTTATTCTTATTTTGATTGCCAAACTCTCCTTATTTGCCTATTCTTCCTCATCCTCTGTGTGTGATTGAACGCTGTCGCTTCCCAACATAGTCCACGTCGGTCTTGACTGCCCTTCTTATGTTTTCGGTCCTTAGCCGGTCCAGTTTGATTACTACTGTGACGCCTTAACGATGTAGTCTACCGGAAGTGTGCCGTAGGTTCGAAATTCTAGCGTTAATACGCATTGTAGAGATATGAAATTTTTACAGTGGTTTTCTGATGTAGTATTGCATATTGGAAAGTATATAAAAGTAATAAAACATTAAATAACGACATTCATTTTTTTTTTGGTATACATTATTATTTTATGAAAATGACTTTCCAAAATAGAACATAAAAAAATAGAAAGGTTTTACCTATGAACTTAGTTTGAATTATTTATCGTTTTTACGTGATTTCGAACCCGCGATTTAGAAACAAATTGGTTTTTCGACACCTTTGACGTTACGTTTGTTTCATGCGTTTTTCTACGTCCTATATCACCTGTGGTTAGTTTCCATTGCAAATAGTTTTTCTCAAAACACTAACAAAAATTTTCATTAGCTCCTTAAAGGTTCTGATGTTTATCGATCTAATTATCATCCGCAATTCAGTCAGACTGTTGTTTTAAGAAAATCAGTGTGAAAAATATAAAGAGCGCATATTCCAGTCATTTCATAATTTCTGCATTTAGATTCTATACAAAATTAAAATTTGTCTAGTTTTTTCATGGATGAAAATCAAATCATCTAATTTGTTCAATTGACAAATAAAAATACCATTTTTAATATATTTAACGAATGTTCTCAATTGTCCTCATTTGGAAGTAGGTACATAGTCAATAGTCAGTAGTCACTTTTATTGGTGTAGCTACCAGAGGTATACTATACACATATTACACATGTCAACAATTGAAGAACATCATACAAATACATCAACCTTCCCAGATATAAAGAATTCAAGAAGTACATAACAATGACATACATATTTTTCATGATTTGAAAATTTCAAACCTTTATGACGTCAAGCCATGTTTGAAGTTCTCAATTCCCTCGATTTCTCATACTAATTCGGGAGCATCTCAGTCGCTATTATATTTCAAAGCTGACCCAGCTTTTAGGTAGGCCAGCTGACTATTGTTTGAGATCATCTAGTCCTTGTTACGACTCTGTTAATCTGCCCCACTTTCTGCGTCTTCGTGTACTTCTCGATTAGCCTCATACAATATATAATTAGGGGTCTGTTCTACGATCAAACATCAAGTACAGAATATTTAATTTAAAACAAACATAGTGAAACCTCCTTTCGAAATGTCTTTCTAAATACATTTATTATTTGATATTTTAGAGTGGAAAGTCGTGGTTATTGGCAATGACGGCGTTGGTGCCGGTTCCAAATAATCCAAACGTTTTATCGATGTGGTTCGTCGGTCCGAACGTCCCTTATATCGAGACGCTAGATGGAGATTCATTACTTGATGGTATCGACTATGCTTTGGACTTATTCCTGGGACACAAGTACAACCTATCACATCCGATTTCGTTCATCCGGTAAGCTCAACAACTTATTTTAAATGGTTTAGTTAATTTAAAATTCTTTCTAGATCCAACTGGTACACAAATCCTCGTTTCCGAGGAACGTATTCTTTTCAAACGGTCGCATCGAGAAAAACCAACAGTAACGTTCATTTGAGCGAGCCTTTGTTGAATAGCAACGGAAACGAAGTGGTGCTATTTGCAGGTGAAGCTTCAAATCCGATCCGTTACTCCACAGTGCAGGGCGCTATAGAGACTGGCTACAGGGAAGCAGATAGAATACTATCAATCACTTCAAATAATAAAGAAGAGTAGAATTTATTAGATATTAAAACTGACACTGTATTTAAGACAATAAAATATTTCTATTTCTTTATATTTTCATTCCTATGGGTCGCCAAACCTATCGGTTTAAAATTTTTCTTTCCAGCTATTGATTGTTGCTTATGTATTCTTAACCTTAACTGTTGACTATCCGAGATCTGATTTATCTATCTTGATTTGCACCGATTATCCACATTGTTTTTCAAAATTTATTAATACAATTTTTATTAACATTAGCTTAATTCAGGCTGTATATAGAATGTTCGATAACTCGAACATAACCCCTGTAAACACGGTCTGCCAAAAATCCTCATTCCGAAACCCGACAACGACATTAAAGACCATCTAAACTATAAAAGCAACACAAAGCGTTGACGTCTACGGAATCACCACACGAAATAGACAACTAGCTAAATCTCGATATCGCCATCTTCAACAAAGCGCACACAACGAAACGTTGTCTCAATTCAAAGCAACCTTTGTTAATCAAAACCGTTGTTTTTTGTTTTATATACATACAGACAAAAATATATATTGTTCATTGAAGAAAACCGTAGTTTTAACTGGTTGTGGTATTTTAAGATTGTGGAATTTTAAATGTAAATTATAATTATTTGACCTTATAATTTGATCCTTTAAATCAAAAGGTTAGGTAGTTACATTAATCAACTCACATTCTTGGATTAAACATTCACCTGTTTTCTTTTAAATAGTGCCCTTATGTAGCTTACAACTTGGCCAAAAGTTCATAGAAACATATGCTTAAAAAATAAAAATCGACAAACGATTTTTTCTGTTCATTTGAGGATTTTCATACGATTTTTATGTTCATTGGAGTTTTTTTACAACAAATCCCAACTGATTTCAAATACATTTTTCACCATATTGAACCAAAATGGTGGGCCGAAGTAAAAGTGTTGATGTTTCTGTGTGTGCCAAGTGCACGGTGTCTGTTAAGAATTTTATCGAGTGTTGTAAATGCGAGAAGGTCTATCACCCTTCCTGTGTTGTTCGTGTGAAGGGGATGTTTGTCAATGCTGACGGTGAAGTTGTCTGCTGCGAAAAGATAACCTTAAAATCGTGCCAATGTGAGGAGAAAGATGCTGAAATAAGTCAGCTTAAACTTCGACTTATCAGCCTAAATGGCAAAATTATGGAGAAGTCATTAGATGATTTCAATCTGACCGAGCAAGACAACTCCAAGCAGTCCATGGATGTGAGTTTGCAGTCGAACTCCGATGCCTCTGAACTTGACGGCTTTGCAGCTTTGAGCAGGGATATTGAGGAATCAAGGATGCATCTCGGGAATCAGCTGAAGGAAATAAGCGACCTTATTCGCGTGAGTACCAATGGTGCCAGGGCTCAGCAATCAGTAGATTTAAATTCCTCAAATGTAAACAAACACCCATTTGATAACGAGGTTTTGGCGCCATCTACCAACGAGAGGGCCAGCTTTCACCCGAAGAACTTGGCTGGGGACAACCAGCGGCGTCCGCGGTTGTTGATTCTCGGGGATAGCCAGTGCAGGAATGTATCGTTAATTATGCAGCGCCTGATGGGGAATTCTTATGTCGTTGAATCTCTTTTTAAACCAAATGCTACGTTCGAGCAGGTGACGGAAAATATACATGACTTGACTTGGTCTTTCGACAAGAGGGATGTGGTAGTAATTGCTGCCGGTACTAATAACATACTCAGGGGAGGTTTTCTGGATAGAAATGCGTTGGTGGATCTGTGGCGGCTGCAACATACAAATGCGGTAATAGTTTCAGTGCCGTTCTTCAGTGCCGATTATTATATGAATGATTCAGTTCCTAGATTTAATTATTATATGTCCAATGTTATCGTTGAGAGCGCTTCGAGTAACGTCCGTTTTGTTGATTTTAGCAGTGTCATGTCCCGATTTGATGTCTTACCGCGCGGCATTCACCTTACTAAAAAGGGTAAGATTAAACTTTTTACGTTGGTGTCCACTGTTATTTATTCTTTTGTGGGCGTGGTACACAAGACAAATTATAGTTGTGTCAATTTTGATAATTTACGGTATGTAACGATCACAGAGACAGACGTCGCTGCTGAGAGTCAGTGCTCCTAACATCAATATATCGCAGTCAATCTCATTTATGTCCTACAATATCAGAAGTCTTCATAACAAGACCGAACTCTTGGAGATATTTCTAAGGAACACACAGTTTGAATATATATATATATATGCCTAACGGAGCACTGGCTTAGGGCTGATACAATCCATTTGGAACAACTGACAAACTTTAATCTGTCCAGCTACTTCTGCCGCAACAATATGAGGGGCGGTGGCTGTGCCATATTTAGTAAGAACCTGTTAAACATGAAATCAGAGTCTTTCCGGGTGGAGTGTTTCGAGCAGGATTTTGAGTATTGTTGCGCAAGCTTTAGTGATAAATCTAAACATACGTTATGTGTTTGTACGTACAGATCGCCGACGGGTGACCCAAATGTCTTTTTAAATAGCATGACTGCTTTGTTGGATGTTGTTTGCGTTAGATTCGATTGTGTTATTGTAGGTGGCGATTTCAATGTTAATTTTAAGCATGAAAACCGTGAAAGCAGGGCGTTTGTCTCGCTATTTGATTCGTACGGCCTGCGCCAGTGTTTCACGGAGAGTACTCGAGTGGGCAATTGTATTGATAATGTATTCTGTAATTTTCATACTGGCGAGATGGTGGCTTGGATTGAGGACCCGGGTCTGTATGACCATGTTGCTCTAATGTGCAGCGTGGAAGTGTTTGTGCCCGTTTCGGCTGATTCAGAGTATAGACGGCTGTTCGGTGCCTGCAATATGGATTCGTTTGTTGCTGATTTGTCTCGGGAGTCTTGGGGTGATGTGCTGAATGGCATGGGTGATGTCAATGAAAAATATGATGCTTTTCATAACACGTTTGCATACTATTTTGAGAAGAACTTCCCGTTAACCAGGACAACCTCTCAACAATGTATAAAATATGCATGGTACAATGAACACATACGTTCCTTGTCCGTTGAACTAAAAAACAAGTTTGTTCTTTGTAAACAACTAAATCAACCTGCTTTGTGGGTTGACTATCGCTTGATGAGGCTTGAACTCAGGGATGCGGTGAGGAATGCAAAGCGACTGCATAATAATTCTAGGACGCTCTCCTCGAATAATAAGTCAAAGACAGCTTGAACATCATTAAGGGGGAGACTTCCGGGGGCCGCGGTTCCGGTGCAATTCGTCTGCTCAAGGGTGATGACGGTGCTTGCGTGGACGATCCTCGGGTACTGGCGGATATGTTTCATGAGAAGTTCTTCTGCTCCACTGGGCCTGCTGATGGCGGATCGGAGATTCCCTTGGGTGTTGGAGTGGTGACCTCTATCTTCCTGTATCCGGCTACGTGCGATGAGATCAGAGGGGTACTTTCTTCTATACAGGCCAAGTTTTCGAGTGGCAGAGACGGGGTGCCAACAAATATTATGAAGATTTCGGGAGAGTTGGTGACTCCAACTCTTACCTACCTTGTGAACCTTATGTTCACTGAGGGTATTTTTCCGGACAAGCTGAAACCAGCTGTTGTGCTTCCCGTGCATAAAAAGGGTTCAAAGACTGACTTGAGTAACTATCGTCCAATTTCCATTTTGCCTGCGTTCTCTAAGGTATTTGAGAAAATTTTATATGATAGATTACATTCGTTTTTTTCGCAGCACGGTATAATATCGGCCAGTCAGTTTGGATTTTTGCCCGGGTCTTCATGTGAGCGGGCGCTTTTTGAGGCCATGTCCAAAACGCTGTCCTATCTGGACCAGCGTCATTGCGTGGTGACAATATACTTTGATCTTTCCAGGGCATTCGATACTGAACCACGCGATTCTGTTGGCGAAGTTGCGGTCTTCTGGAGTGCGGGGCGTTGCGTTGGATCTTTTGGGGTCATACCTGGAGAATAGGCAGCAGACGGTATGCGTAAACGGTACTCCAAACGCGGTTTCTTGCATTCTGAGGGCGGGCGTCCCACAGGGTTCAATCTTGGGCCCTTTGCTCTTTCTGGTTTACACCAACGATCTCTGTGAGCATCTCAATACTGGAGATCTGTATCAATTTGCCGACGATACTACACTCGTCGTTCACCATCGGCAGATGAGTGGTGTTTCGTCACTTGCGACCGAGGCGGTGGTGAATATGAATCGATGGTGCAGATCCAATTGTATGATTTTGAATTCTGACAAGACGGCCCTTGTCCAGTTTGCAATGGACGTTCCTAGTCGATCGGTTCTGGTGAGAGCTCACTATGGGTCTGTACCATTGAGTGACTCCGTTAAGTTTTTGGGGGTTTTTCTACAGAGGGATTTGCGGTGGGACAAACACATATCTTACACTCATTCGAAGTTGTCCCGAATTTACTACGCCGTGCTCAAACCCAGGAGTGTTGTGGAGTTGAGTGTTCTGAAGAGTTACTACTTCGCTTGCGTAGAGTCAGTATTGTCCTATGGAATCATTTTGTTGGGGTCCTCGTCCCAACTGGCCATGCTGTTTCGTCTAAAAAAAAGGTTCTTGCGGTGTATGCTGCACAAGGGCTACAGGGAACCATGCAGACCGCTTTTTGTCATTGGGTATTTTAAAGCTTCCATCCCTGTATATTTATCACCTGGTTACATATTGTAAACAAAGTTTGCACTCCTTCAATAGCAACGGTGAGATATCGCGGTCTATGCATACCCGTAACGCCTCACGCCTTGCGGTGCCTCGTCATACCTCGTCGGTCTTTGAGAGGGCCCCACAATACATGATGATCAAAACCTACAATGCCTTACCCTCTCAAATACTGAGCGAGACCAGCTTTAAGTTATTTCGAGCGCGGGTAAAGCGCCATCTACTTGCCCACTCATACTATTCTGTTGATGAATTTGTGAATGCTCCGAGCGAGAGTCGCCTAATTTGAAATGTTTAGTGTGATCGCTTTCTGCAGTATTGCGGCGTAATTATATTATTTATGTTTGGCGCACGACTGGAATGGAATGAATGATATGATTTTTAACGAGTATTGTTAGTGTTTAAGATTGTGTATTTCTTTATATCTTGTATTTTCTATGACCATTGTCTATGTCTTTCTGAGATCTTACGGCAAATAAATATTATTATTATTATTATTATTATTATTATTATTATTATTATTATTATTATTATTTATTGGAATTTTCTGATACATCTCATTAAATACATTAAACCTAGATAATATAATTTAGATACAACATATAAATACAAAAATTACACTAATAAATTTTGAAAAGTAATGAAGATCATCAAGGCAAATTGGTAATACCGAGCTTCGCTGAAGGCTAGGGTACTCCCTTTGCGGGTATCACTGCAGCTCAACCCAATTTTGAAAAGCAACGCCCTTTATGCTTTGCAACATTAGGTTGCAAAGCAAAGGAAAACTGCAGAAACCCCGTACAGCGTTGCGTACAGGTCAGTAAAACATATGCAGACATTTATTAATAGACAATATACAAAGGAAGGTAAAGATAAAATATTAATATAGCAGTACGATAGCAGTAAATTTAGGATACTTTATGATAAAACCCTCCTCAAAATATTCGCGCTTCCCAAAACCGCAATTTCCTGAATTTCCCAGGGCGAAATTTTGCACGGTAACTCCTTGACATGTTTACTATAATTTAGAGTAACTGCTCCCAATGAACCTACAATCACCGGAATAATGTTTACTTTCATTCCCCACATACGTCCAACTTCTATTGAGAGATCCTTATATTTAAGTTGTTTTTCAAGCTCCTTCCTTACAACATTCGCATCAGCAGGTACCGAAATTTCTATGAACGATATCTGGCTTATTAGCATCAAGCATTCTATCAGTGACAATAGGCATGTTCCATAATATGGTAATATGATCATTACTCACAACAGGAGATGGAACGTGGTCATACCACCGAGACACATCCATTGCTAAACCTAATAGTTGGGAACACAAGTTGTAATGTATGTATGTTCCCACCCTATCATGCCTAGCAATGTAATGCGACTCAGCTAAGACTGGACAAGCCGCTAACAAATGATAGACATGTTCCGGAGCCTGATGACACAGTCTACAACTCCCATCATGAGCAACTTTCATAATCTTCTGTTCATGATATCTTGTACGTATTGCCTGATCTTGCGCCGCTATGATAGAGGATTCCGTTTCAGCCTTAATGTTTCCATGACAAAGCCAAGATAACGATCCAGACTTTGAAATACCATCACCCTCCACAATTCTTAAAAATTGGCCATGCATTGGCTTACTAACATAATCCTCTCTCATTTTCTGATTCATTTTGACTTTATCATACGCAGTATGTAAAGTATTGTAATCGTGCCAAAAAAATTTTTTGAGATTTTAGCGGAAATACGTCTTTTTGGGTCCCCTGAACATTTTTTACCAAGGTACAAAAAAATGTCTGTGTGTGTGTGTGTATGTGTGTGTGTATGTGTGTGTGTGTGTGTGTGTGTGTGTACCCGTTTTTTGTGGCGACGATTCCGGAGAAACTACTAAAGGTATCGGGACGAAACTTCATATTTAGAAGTTTCATAACCAAACTTAGAGCTGAAAAGCTTTCTGTTGAAGAGGGTCCAAAGGAACTGGAGGTTTAGTCTTAGCATTTTTGAAAGATTTTGCAAATAGCCCGCCATTTCTGGAATTTCGTCGAAATAGTTAAATAATAAATTAAAGATGAGGAAATTCTGAATAATTTATCACCATGACATTTTTTGGTGCAATCATTAGTTTAGCTGCATGAGCAAATTCTATTTGTACGAGATCGGTCGTACTGCATGAAAACTAGTAGCCAGGATTTGCCAGATTTTTGACTCTAATGACAGTAGGTAGTCTTGGTGTCAAACGCTAATGTCTTGACAATAACTTCTGTCAATATAAGCTGCGTTCGCATAATGCAGTACACTTTTTACACCCAATATCATGTAAGTGTCATTTGGACGGTGTACCCGGTGTCAACGGAGTACAATATCCGAACGCAGCTTTAATCGACATATCTGTCTAGTTCTAGTAGTTTTATTTTAATGCAGACATGGCCGATCTCGATCAAATAGAGTCTCATGCAGCTAAACTATTAATTTTATATATATATAGTATGATAAAGTCATGTGCCTGGCCACATCAGATTTTTAACTTTATCTGTCGCTATATTTTTTATTTATAGCAGGAAAAGCATAAACTCATTGGGGCCTTATGTTGAGATAATCTACAACCAGGAAACCAATATTCCAACAGAACCTTGCTTGTTGGTAGCATAGAATATGTGGATAATATTGTTCAGAATGGTAGGTGGAATTTTTATGTGATCTGCTGTGAAGAATGGGAGGTCTAATTTTGACTTTAGTCTATATTTCCAGAAAAGCAGTGCTAAAAAGCTGTAAAAAACCAAACATGCATTTTTCCCTGAAAAACTAGATAGAATTGGGAAATTCCTACTTTCAGTTTCAGGTTGTACGGAAAAAAGCATATCAGAAACCGTTTTCACTTGTCCCATTTTGTGCTTTGTTGGTCAGGATAGTCATTTAGCTTAGATTATTATTATATTTTTGACAAACTACGTACATGGAAATATGTGAAATGCTCTGATATATAGACTTGAACGTTAATAGATTATTAGTTTTTAGATTAAGCTAAAACATCATTGAATTTCAAATAATTGACCTGACTCACAAAGGTCCTTTATACTCCCTATAATATGCATTATAAGATTGTATATTTAAGACTGTAAAATTATATATTTCCAGATTAGGTGACTAAATAGTAAAATTGTGTGGACATTCTACAATGTTGTTTCATCTTGCTGTGGCTTGCGGTTGATAGTAGACCACGCAGAAATACGATAAATACGAAGAGTTTACTTCAAACAACACAAATGCATGTCTCGTCGAAATTCCTGATACATGATAGTGGACCACGAAGAAGGACGATAAATCCGAGGAGTTTACGCCAAACAACAAAGATGCATGTCTGATCGAAATTCCGGATTATTGTTTTTTTTAAGTATTTTATATTTAAGATAGAAATGGTGTAACTAAAAAACACTGCTTACTTTGCACTGTTTGAAACAGTTCCCTTTTTTAAACAAGCAGTTGGATTAACAGCCAATTGTTTTTTTTTTTCAATGCTCCTTTTGAATTAAAAAACAATCTTTTTCACAAGGTGGTGTTAGACCATTTGCAACTTATGCTGTTAATGCATCTAATAATATTTATTATTTTACTTATTGCACCATAGGATAACAAACATTTTGCTAGTTTCTGGTGGTTATTACTTTATTGGAATTGTAAAAATAAATTACTGAACTACAAACTATGTTTACTTATTGGTTTATATACGTAGGTTATAATCCAATGTATTGAAAATTATAAATTATAATTACTAAAATACCTACTTATATTCATGAATAATTAATACAAGAATTATTAGTATAATTACTAAAATAATATTCATTAGTGATACCAATAATAAATACAAACGGTAGAACTGAAGAAGCGAACAACACAGTTTGCAAACGTCAGCAAATATGATTTTTTTTATTTATTTTCTAAATAACCTTACTATTAGTTACTTTCCTATCTGCTTCAGTTAACTAACATTTACTGTGATATTATTTATTTAAAAAAGCTAACATAGTATTGTAATGAGTTTTGGTGCTACAATTTTAAATAAATACAAAGAATACAATGAAAATAAATTTAAAAAAAATGAATACTTATAAATTATGTGAACCAGAGGAAAAGAAGTGCTGTAAATAAGTAAGTATAGAATAGTATCGTGGTAAAGTTATTTATTAGCCGAAAACAGAAAAAAAAAATACAAAGTCCTGAATTACCTACATTTGTTTATAGGAAATATCAAATAATTAGACGATGCATATTGTGATCCTCAAGATCAAAACCTGAGTAAAGTAATTAATGATAACTGAATTTTTCTTATAGAAAGAAGCTTACATAAAATAACATATTAATATCTAGGAGAAACAAAGCACTTGCCCCTAAATAGTGAAACTTACATATGTTCAGCTTAGCTTGCCTCCAAAGAAGTTATGAGCAATCGGGATTTGAAGTTTTTACTTAACTTAAAAGATAAGAATTAAAAAAAAAATGTGTTCATCAATACAATGCTACTGTATAGATACTACTGTATATTGATAGGCAACCAAATATGCATTTTAAATTAACACAAATTGCACAATCACATACAAAACGTTTGGTAAAACCTTTTTTGATGAATTATAAAAGGCACTCTCGCGATTCCTGTGGTACACTACAGGTGTGGTTCTTCGTTGCAGCAAACCTTATCGTCTTTTATTAAGGGTAGTGATGGGATCTTCTGTGTATGCCTTCTTATAGTACACTGTGTTCTATACTATCATCTTTCGATGTCTAATTGTAAGAGACACTCTTGAAATTCCTGTCCTACACTACAGGTGTTTTGGATATTTCTCGAAGCATACCTTATGATCCATAAGTTATGGACCTTTGTTGTAGATGGGTATAGGGTTTTCCATATGTTTCATCTTATATAGACTGTGTTCCATTCTATCTTTGTCTCAACTGATTGAGCTCTTCTCAAATGAGGTAACACACAACGGTAAAATTAGTAATTCATTCCAATAAAACGTGTTCAATATGATACAAAAGTAATTACCCCGTACCTATTTCAACCTAAATCTTGTTATGTTCTTGGTAAACAAAAGTATATCCTTCGTTAGTTTTATAGTTAGTTGCACCGTGGTTGCACTCATTCTTTGTAGATATCCTATGTACTGCTTTCTCGAAACCACTTAACCACGTCGCATATCTTCAATCCTAAAATACAATAAAAACATTGATTTAAAATGTGTTATAAATAATAATAACATGTACGCATACCTAATTGCATTCTTCAGACACGTTCCAATATGTATTTATAAAATATTCCATAATATACACCAAAACTCTTTACGAAAAGCCGCGAGATGATCGCCCGTTGCAGTATGTTTAGGGGTTATGTATAAATTTTGTTGACAGTAGCGGCCAGGCGCAAAAATACATACGTTGGCATCTTGCGTTCATAGCGTGGGCCAGCGCATGGCCAGCGTAGGCCAGCGTTTGGAGCGTAGTCGAGCGCAGGCGAGCGCAGCGCACCGCAGCGCACCGCAGCGCACCGCAGCGTAGCGTCAGCTTATGTGAATGCCATTTAATAGCATATCAGGTGAGAATTAATAAAATGCATGTTTAGTAGTTAGTGAGTAATTGTCAGGCATGTACCTATCGTAAGTAAGGTGGCTGTTTTTGATTTGGCTTTTAGTGTGATTAAAGGTTTTTACCCAAACCCAAAAGAGCGAAAGGGAAAAATTACTTTTCAACATTGACTAAAATCAGATTAAGGAAGATGTCGCTGTCGGCTAAATGCTTTGGTGATAACCGACAGCGGGGTGGGGGCGGGATCTTCAAATCCCTTCCGCTCTTAAAAAAAGTAAAGCTTTGCTATTTAGCTTAAGGTAATATCATAATAACTTTTGTTAACTTTAACCTATTTTCATTATTTGTTCTGGACAAAAGCAAATTTTTCAAGAGATAAATTGCACGGATTTTGCAATTTTGACTTAACAGGCTTATTATTATACCGCGAGAATAAAAATGATAGTCTGATGGTTCAATTTTGAGAGACTCTGTCAGGAAATTAAGGTACTTAAGCTTAAATGTTAATCCAATAGGTGTTAATACATGAATCAATTTTGAAAAAAGGCTGTAATTGACAAATATTAAAAATATCAAATATTAGAAAATTTAACTTCAACTCACCAAAATACTTAATTACACCACACGTGTCTCATTCTCCCGGTGTAATAAGTTCTACCGCGGAGAAGTTAGCCATAAAAGATAGCCATAACTTTTTTTTTCGAATTTTGTTATGAAACATCAAATGATAGAGATGTTCAATCAAGTAGTCTACGCAAGAGTTTTGCCCCAAAAATTCATGAAACGGTGTTGTCGGAAATTTGATTTATGTCGGTACGTGTCACCTTGTAAGCGCACTTGTCATCTCAATAAAGAATTGCACATAACTTTTTGCAACATTCACATAGAGAAACAAGTGTTACAAATTCCGAAAGCGCATAATATTCTGCATCAAATAATGGTATTGGAAAGGTGCTACCCCTAATATCACCTACCCTCATACGACTATAATACCTACAAGAAATTGGCACGCCGTTCGACTAAGAAGTTCAATGAATGAACGTAACTCACGCAACTTTATTGCATAACTACCTTACGTACGTCTAATTATAGGTAATTAAGTGCACTATTTACCCTTGAACGCTCGGAGTTTTGCTCCACGGTGAACAACCCTGAAATAATGATAATGTCCGAACGGAACCAATACGATAAGCAATCACATGTCAAGTCATTTCTTGCAGAAAAATGTTTGTAACTTTTGCCAATATTGTTGCATAACTTTCTATCATATATTAGATTGTAGGTAATTAAAAGCGCTTGTCATCCCTTGCAGCTCGGAGTTCTACTCCACGGCAAACAACGTTTAAAAGACGATAATGTCCATACGAAACCGTCCGCACCGGCAACAATATGTCGGTTGTTTGTTGCAGTAAAATGTTTCTAACTTTTGCAAATATTGTTGCATAACTTTCTTTCATATATGAAATTGTAGGTAATGAAAAGGGCTTTTCTCATCGCCGGTCGGAGTTTAACTCCATGGCAAAAAACCCTTAAATGACGATAATGTCCGTACGAAACCGTCCGCACCGGCAAACATATATTGGCTAGTTTTTGCAGGAAAATGTTTATCACTTTTGCAAATATTGTTGCATAACTTTTCATCGTACATCAGATTGTAAAAGGGCTTCTCACCCTTCGCCGATCAGAGTTTTGCTTCACGGCAAACAAGCAAGCCTTAAATGACGATAGTAGCAATAAAATGTCTCTAATTATAAATCAAATTGAAAGAAACTTGTATTTGCATTTGTTGTGACTGTTGCTCACTTTCATTATTAGGAACATCAACTCGACGTTATCTCACCAACCGAGTTGTTATTTTTGGTTCAACTCGATTAAGAAATTGCCCAACCGAATATAATAACATTTTTATATCTAACAACCAGGTCACTTGCCTCCGTTGGACATTAGATATTCAGTAGTGAAAATGTTCTCGTTTACTGTCAATCATTATAGTTTACTTCTCATATTTGTAATCATATTCAGGAGTATTTCTTGTGATCCCCGTGTAGTTATAGTAGGCGCTGGTGCGGCTGGTATTGCGGCTGCCACAAGACTCTTGAAGAACAACTTTACAAACTTTGTGATTTTGGAGGCACAGGATAGGATTGGCGGCAGGGTGAATAGTGTTAAATTTGGTGCTGCCATCGTTGACCTTGGAGCGGAATGGTGTCACGGCGAAGAGAATAATATAGTATTTGAAATGGTAAAAGATTTGAACGTGATTTCGCTTCGGAATCAGGACCTGCAAGTGTCGCTGAGAGCTTACTATTCGAATGGGAAGGAAATTTCAACTGAATTGAATGATAAATTATTCGAGATTATCAATGATATCTATTCACCAAGCGACGACAACGATAATCGAAAGGAGGACGTAAATTTAGGGGATTATTGTAAGCAAGAGTAAGTACTGCTTGTTACAAAATCACGGTAAAATATTTACGGCTTAGGAGACCAACTTTTAAGTATCTAGAGATGTAACTGTTAAAGAGAACTGGATGCTGCTACCAACTTTTGAAACAGCATAGGGAAATAGGTCGTCTGAGGTATCATGGTATATCTATCTTTTAGAAGCACGTTTTATCTGAAACGTGTTTATTTAACTTTATTGAAGAGATTGAAAGAGGACCAAAAAATGCTGAAATTGGTACCAAGATTACAAAACTTCACTTGGTTTCTTTTTAACTATCCCATGATACTGCACATGGCCCTTTTCCCATCATAAGGGGGTTGTGCGTTTCTCCAATACTTTCTATCGAAGTGCCCGTTTTGCTACTCCATTCCTTTTCGCACTATCATCTTCGTTTTCCTGTAAAACAAAATGAACATTTGTTTAATAGTTGTTTCCCTGCCTAAGAAAGCAAGTCAACCGTTTTGAAGCGAACGGATGTCAAACCCAGACCGCAGGAATGATAGCGATTGCTACACCACTCGGCCACAACACCCTCCTCCATATTTTTTTAATTTTTGATAATTATTGTTATTCAATAAATAAAGGCAAGTTTCCACAACTGGCTCCGTGCACATCTAGCTATAACAAAAGCACTTTAATTATACGTCAATTATGAAAACGTATAAGCAAGATATTAAAATATGTAAATATGTATAAAACATATAAGAAATATTTAAATATAGACAGCTTTAGTTCTTAGTATTCAATTTCTAAAAATTTGCATTTTTATCTGATGTTGTAGGGCTGATAAATTAAGTTTTAGTAACACGCACGCTTTGTTCTTGTTTATTTGTAATGTTATCCATCAACTAAGTTGGAAATCAGTATATTTCCGTATATTTATTTACAGATATGTTAGGAGGGTATCAGAATTAAACATAACTGATCCATTGCAAGCAAGCATCATCCGTGACTTTGTCCTATTTTTCGAACATTACGTGATCGGTTCGGTAGGTGCTTTCTCCTGGTTCGACCCATCAGCTGTGATCGATTATATCGACAGCGAAGGGAGACTGGATTGGACATGGAGCGGCCTAGGATACAAAACAGCATTGGACGTCCTAATGCAGAAATTTCCCAATACGAGCGTCCCTCTGCCGATAGACGACAGATTTGCTCTGAACAAAGAAGTAACAAAGATATACTGGGATGATGGAAGTAACACTGTTACTGTTGCTTGCCAGGATAATTCGACATATAACGCTGACTTTGTTATGTTTACGCCCTCTATAGGGGTCTTGAAAGACCAGCACAAGGAGATTTTTGCACCAGGACTGCCCAACCATAAGATTAGTGCCATCGAGAAAATTGGATTTGGGGCAGTTATGAAAGTCATGCTGCAGTATAGGCATGCCTGGTGGCCAGTTTCGGATGATTTTGCCGGTATCAGTTTCGTTTGGGCGGAGGAACATAGCAAATCCAGTTCTAGACAGCTTAAGTTGGTAAGCAAACTCGATACTCTACAGGATTCCATAAAATTGTAACAAAGAAAAGATACGGTTTTATGTATATTTATGTAACATGTTTAAAATGATTAAAAACATTGAGGTGGTCAATTGGTTATCGCAGGTGTGTAACGAAATAGCATGCTAATTCGTTATCGATAAATGTAAATATTAGGTTAGGTACGAAAACCGCTTTATCTCGCATTCTCGTCCCGTTTACATTTATACAGATTGCCATGGCTATTTGTTTGTATTAATGTATTTAACGTTACCAAAGATAAAAGAATATAGAAGATGCGACGCTTCGGGTCGGCTCCGTTGATTTAGTGGGGTCCACATTTGATGACCTTGAACGCATGTGAGCTTTAAACCGTTGACCAAACAAGACGGCAATTGGCGGGAATTTTAAACTAACGAATACAATGCACGATGGGCGGCAACGTTACCGACATTATAGGTTATGTAATGCAAATGAAAACAAATCAATATTCACATATATAAATAAAATAAAACGTATCCGATAGTCACCTAAATGGAATATTAACAAAAATAGTGGATTATATTATAACAAATAACAGCGGTTTGTTGACTTTATGAAAGTATAATTAATAATTAAGCAAATAACTGTGTGATTGTTTGCCTAGGCCATCGATCGATATTCAAACTCACATTATTATTATGACTTGTTGCTGGCAACCAATATGTTTTATATATTTTATTCTATTTTGCACACCGATTTCCACTGGGATACCTTTTTGTGTCCATTTTCACTGTCTCTACTACTTACTAGTAATAAAGGTACCTCTAAACTAAACAGTACGAAACCACATTAACAATTAACATTTTAATTAAAAACTGACCACTCATTTAAATGCTTATGAAAACACTACATACACAATCTTGCACAATCCAAGGAACGTAAACACCAAACTAAGGTTATATCACCCGATGTCACCCGCTAGTATACAAACACAATCAGCTGTTGGTAACCATCTTTTCGTTGACCAAATCTATCTCACTCTCGAACCGCGTTTTCTTGTCTAGTGACGTATCTTATCTTATCTCTTATCTTTGACGTTACCGTATCAGTTGACGTTGCCATGTTTTCTGTTGGTATTGATATTTTGAACTTTGTACCTGTCAGTCTACCGTCGCCAGGTTACTGTTTGTATAGAAGCGCGCCTACGGGTATATATGGCGCCATAAACCAAGAATATTAGATTCTTACATGGATTGCTCAATCCCTATCTTCCAATGTTACCAGCGGCATGACGTCACGCGCATTCGTTGTCAAATTGTAGAGACACCCGAAACAATCGGCGCGTTCAGCGAACGCAACATAGACCAGGCAATAGAGCAGAAATTGACTGAGTTCGTGACAAAAATACTAGCAAGAAGCCGACGGTCCCAGGTCACGTGAAACAGTTCGTAGATGTATTGTGATGTGTTTCCTACTCGCAAATATCATTTCTTAATTTGTTATAAACAAAAAAACCTCAAAAAATTGTGTTGTTTTTCGTTTTTCGCTTCTAAACCCTGAACCAATGGAGCAACCTTGATGCTTTCAACAGACGAATTGTAGAGAATGAAAAGACGAAAAACATGAATCCTACATGGACTTGTTCGGATGAATATTAATGGAGGAAACTCGGAAAAACCGGGAAAATCCGGTTTTTACGCTTTTTTAAAAAATTTGTAACTCCGCCATTTTCAAAGTTGTTGCGGAGGCTTTTCGCCACAAAGTAGCGATTGATGGGTACTTTGAGTGTGCACAACCCAGGCGTTGTCCGATGATTAGTTTTTGCAAAATTGCTATTTGAATTTTTTTATGCCATATGGTTCGGCGAGCCTGGATGCGTCGGAGGTGGTCGGATTTTAATTTTTTTAACGTATTTCGAAAGTAGACGTATTGTGCTATAAAACGTCTATTCTGATTTTGCGTTAAAATGATGCGAAATAGGCGAAAAATGCTTGCAAACATGTCCGAACACTGCCGCGCGCTCCAAAGCGCTCGAGTAGTGGGGTAGGCGGCCGACTCGGGGAAGCGCGCAGCGCGCTGAGATTACTATAGATACGCACTTCCCCGCGTCGGCCGCCTACCCCCACTACTCGCCAGCTGTGGAGCGTGCTGCAGTTTTCGGTCATGTTTGCAAGGATTTTTCGCCTATTTCGCAACATTTTAACGCAAAATCAGAATAGACGTTTTATAGCACAATACGTCTACTTTCGAAATACGTTAAAAAAATTAAAATCCGACCACCTCCGACGCATCCAGGCTCGCCGAACCATATGGCATAAAAAAATTCAAATTGCAATTTTGCAAAAACTAATCATCGGACAACGCCTGGGTTGTGCACACTCAAAGTACCCATCGATCGCTACTTTGTCGCCAAAAGCCTAAGCTACAACTTTGAAAATGGCGGAGTTATGAATTTTTGAAAACAACGCGGATTTTTCCGGTTTTTCAGAGTTTCCTCCGTTAATATTCATTCAATCAAGCCCATGTAGGGTTCATTTCTTTCGTCTTTTCATTATCTACCAATTCATCTGTTGAAAGCATCAAGATTGCTCCATCGGTTCAGCTTTTAGAAGCGAAAGACGAAAAACAACACGATTTTTTGACGTTTTTTGTTTATAACAAATTAAGAAATGATATTTGCGAGTAGGAAACACATCACAATACATCTACGGACTGTTCCACGTGACCTGAGACCGTCGGCTTCCTGCTACTATTTTTGTCACGCAAAAATCTCTATTGCCTGGTCTAACAGTTGGAAAGTCAGCGCAAGCGCGTTTAGGTTTGATTAGCATCAAACAGTTGAGTATTCGCTGAACGACTCTGCTGCCAAAAGTGTTAGATTAAAAAGTTTTAACCATACGCTGAACGGTGGCATGTCCGGCATCTAATCACCGACAAATGTTCACATAATACTATACATCTCAAGAGACAAAAAAGTCAATCTGAAATACCTACGTCGAGAAACTGGGATAATTTGACACTTGTCAAAATGATAGTGGTGACTTTTGTGCGCAAAACAGCTTGAAACCCTTTTCTGCTAAATTGTGGTTTGTATTCAGCATTTCTTTCAACAAGGTGAAGTTCCATGTCGTTGCCACCCAGTGCTCTGCTGGTCGGAATCTCCCCATTCTTATTCTTATTTTGATTGCCAAACTCTCCTTATTTGCCTATTCTTCCTCATCCTCTGTGTGTGATTGAACGCTGTCGCTTCCCAACATAGTCCACGTCGGTCTTGACTGCCCTTCTTATGTTTTCGGTCCTTAGCCGGTCCAGTTTGATTACTACTGTGACGCCTTAACGATGTAGTCTACCGGAAGTGTGCCGTAGGTTCGAAATTCTAGCGTTAATACGCATTGTAGAGATATGAAATTTTTACAGTGGTTTTCTGATGTAGTATTGCATATTGGAAAGTATATAAAAGTAATAAAACATTAAATAACGACATTCATTTTTTTTTTGGTATACATTATTATTTTATGAAAATGACTTTCCAAAATAGAACATAAAAAAATAGAAAGGTTTTACCTATGAACTTAGTTTGAATTATTTATCGTTTTTACGTGATTTCGAACCCGCGATTTAGAAACAAATTGGTTTTTCGACACCTTTGACGTTACGTTTGTTTCATGCGTTTTTCTACGTCCTATATCACCTGTGGTTAGTTTCCATTGCAAATAGTTTTTCTCAAAACACTAACAAAAATTTTCATTAGCTCCTTAAAGGTTCTGATGTTTATCGATCTAATTATCATCCGCAATTCAGTCAGACTGTTGTTTTAAGAAAATCAGTGTGAAAAATATAAAGAGCGCATATTCCAGTCATTTCATAATTTCTGCATTTAGATTCTATACAAAATTAAAATTTGTCTAGTTTTTTCATGGATGAAAATCAAATCATCTAATTTGTTCAATTGACAAATAAAAATACCATTTTTAATATATTTAACGAATGTTCTCAATTGTCCTCATTTGGAAGTAGGTACATAGTCAATAGTCAGTAGTCACTTTTATTGGTGTAGCTACCAGAGGTATACTATACACATATTACACATGTCAACAATTGAAGAACATCATACAAATACATCAACCTTCCCAGATATAAAGAATTCAAGAAGTACATAACAATGACATACATATTTTTCATGATTTGAAAATTTCAAACCTTTATGACGTCAAGCCATGTTTGAAGTTCTCAATTCCCTCGATTTCTCATACTAATTCGGGAGCATCTCAGTCGCTATTATATTTCAAAGCTGACCCAGCTTTTAGGTAGGCCAGCTGACTATTGTTTGAGATCATCTAGTCCTTGTTACGACTCTGTTAATCTGCCCCACTTTCTGCGTCTTCGTGTACTTCTCGATTAGCCTCATACAATATATAATTAGGGGTCTGTTCTACGATCAAACATCAAGTACAGAATATTTAATTTAAAACAAACATAGTGAAACCTCCTTTCGAAATGTCTTTCTAAATACATTTATTATTTGATATTTTAGAGTGGAAAGTCGTGGTTATTGGCAATGACGGCGTTGGTGCCGGTTCCAAATAATCCAAACGTTTTATCGATGTGGTTCGTCGGTCCGAACGTCCCTTATATCGAGACGCTAGATGGAGATTCATTACTTGATGGTATCGACTATGCTTTGGACTTATTCCTGGGACACAAGTACAACCTATCACATCCGATTTCGTTCATCCGGTAAGCTCAACAACTTATTTTAAATGGTTTAGTTAATTTAAAATTCTTTCTAGATCCAACTGGTACACAAATCCTCGTTTCCGAGGAACGTATTCTTTTCAAACGGTCGCATCGAGAAAAACCAACAGTAACGTTCATTTGAGCGAGCCTTTGTTGAATAGCAACGGAAACGAAGTGGTGCTATTTGCAGGTGAAGCTTCAAATCCGATCCGTTACTCCACAGTGCAGGGCGCTATAGAGACTGGCTACAGGGAAGCAGATAGAATACTATCAATCACTTCAAATAATAAAGAAGAGTAGAATTTATTAGATATTAAAACTGACACTGTATTTAAGACAATAAAATATTTCTATTTCTTTATATTTTCATTCCTATGGGTCGCCAAACCTATCGGTTTAAAATTTTTCTTTCCAGCTATTGATTGTTGCTTATGTATTCTTAACCTTAACTGTTGACTATCCGAGATCTGATTTATCTATCTTGATTTGCACCGATTATCCACATTGTTTTTCAAAATTTATTAATACAATTTTTATTAACATTAGCTTAATTCAGGCTGTATATAGAATGTTCGATAACTCGAACATAACCCCTGTAAACACGGTCTGCCAAAAATCCTCATTCCGAAACCCGACAACGACATTAAAGACCATCTAAACTATAAAAGCAACACAAAGCGTTGACGTCTACGGAATCACCACACGAAATAGACAACTAGCTAAATCTCGATATCGCCATCTTCAACAAAGCGCACACAACGAAACGTTGTCTCAATTCAAAGCAACCTTTGTTAATCAAAACCGTTGTTTTTTGTTTTATATACATACAGACAAAAATATATATTGTTCATTGAAGAAAACCGTAGTTTTAACTGGTTGTGGTATTTTAAGATTGTGGAATTTTAAATGTAAATTATAATTATTTGACCTTATAATTTGATCCTTTAAATCAAAAGGTTAGGTAGTTACATTAATCAACTCACATTCTTGGATTAAACATTCACCTGTTTTCTTTTAAATAGTGCCCTTATGTAGCTTACAACTTGGCCAAAAGTTCATAGAAACATATGCTTAAAAAATAAAAATCGACAAACGATTTTTTCTGTTCATTTGAGGATTTTCATACGATTTTTATGTTCATTGGAGTTTTTTTACAACAAATCCCAACTGATTTCAAATACATTTTTCACCATATTGAACCAAAATGGTGGGCCGAAGTAAAAGTGTTGATGTTTCTGTGTGTGCCAAGTGCACGGTGTCTGTTAAGAATTTTATCGAGTGTTGTAAATGCGAGAAGGTCTATCACCCTTCCTGTGTTGTTCGTGTGAAGGGGATGTTTGTCAATGCTGACGGTGAAGTTGTCTGCTGCGAAAAGATAACCTTAAAATCGTGCCAATGTGAGGAGAAAGATGCTGAAATAAGTCAGCTTAAACTTCGACTTATCAGCCTAAATGGCAAAATTATGGAGAAGTCATTAGATGATTTCAATCTGACCGAGCAAGACAACTCCAAGCAGTCCATGGATGTGAGTTTGCAGTCGAACTCCGATGCCTCTGAACTTGACGGCTTTGCAGCTTTGAGCAGGGATATTGAGGAATCAAGGATGCATCTCGGGAATCAGCTGAAGGAAATAAGCGACCTTATTCGCGTGAGTACCAATGGTGCCAGGGCTCAGCAATCAGTAGATTTAAATTCCTCAAATGTAAACAAACACCCATTTGATAACGAGGTTTTGGCGCCATCTACCAACGAGAGGGCCAGCTTTCACCCGAAGAACTTGGCTGGGGACAACCAGCGGCGTCCGCGGTTGTTGATTCTCGGGGATAGCCAGTGCAGGAATGTATCGTTAATTATGCAGCGCCTGATGGGGAATTCTTATGTCGTTGAATCTCTTTTTAAACCAAATGCTACGTTCGAGCAGGTGACGGAAAATATACATGACTTGACTTGGTCTTTCGACAAGAGGGATGTGGTAGTAATTGCTGCCGGTACTAATAACATACTCAGGGGAGGTTTTCTGGATAGAAATGCGTTGGTGGATCTGTGGCGGCTGCAACATACAAATGCGGTAATAGTTTCAGTGCCGTTCTTCAGTGCCGATTATTATATGAATGATTCAGTTCCTAGATTTAATTATTATATGTCCAATGTTATCGTTGAGAGCGCTTCGAGTAACGTCCGTTTTGTTGATTTTAGCAGTGTCATGTCCCGATTTGATGTCTTACCGCGCGGCATTCACCTTACTAAAAAGGGTAAGATTAAACTTTTTACGTTGGTGTCCACTGTTATTTATTCTTTTGTGGGCGTGGTACACAAGACAAATTATAGTTGTGTCAATTTTGATAATTTACGGTATGTAACGATCACAGAGACAGACGTCGCTGCTGAGAGTCAGTGCTCCTAACATCAATATATCGCAGTCAATCTCATTTATGTCCTACAATATCAGAAGTCTTCATAACAAGACCGAACTCTTGGAGATATTTCTAAGGAACACACAGTTTGAATATATATATATATATGCCTAACGGAGCACTGGCTTAGGGCTGATACAATCCATTTGGAACAACTGACAAACTTTAATCTGTCCAGCTACTTCTGCCGCAACAATATGAGGGGCGGTGGCTGTGCCATATTTAGTAAGAACCTGTTAAACATGAAATCAGAGTCTTTCCGGGTGGAGTGTTTCGAGCAGGATTTTGAGTATTGTTGCGCAAGCTTTAGTGATAAATCTAAACATACGTTATGTGTTTGTACGTACAGATCGCCGACGGGTGACCCAAATGTCTTTTTAAATAGCATGACTGCTTTGTTGGATGTTGTTTGCGTTAGATTCGATTGTGTTATTGTAGGTGGCGATTTCAATGTTAATTTTAAGCATGAAAACCGTGAAAGCAGGGCGTTTGTCTCGCTATTTGATTCGTACGGCCTGCGCCAGTGTTTCACGGAGAGTACTCGAGTGGGCAATTGTATTGATAATGTATTCTGTAATTTTCATACTGGCGAGATGGTGGCTTGGATTGAGGACCCGGGTCTGTATGACCATGTTGCTCTAATGTGCAGCGTGGAAGTGTTTGTGCCCGTTTCGGCTGATTCAGAGTATAGACGGCTGTTCGGTGCCTGCAATATGGATTCGTTTGTTGCTGATTTGTCTCGGGAGTCTTGGGGTGATGTGCTGAATGGCATGGGTGATGTCAATGAAAAATATGATGCTTTTCATAACACGTTTGCATACTATTTTGAGAAGAACTTCCCGTTAACCAGGACAACCTCTCAACAATGTATAAAATATGCATGGTACAATGAACACATACGTTCCTTGTCCGTTGAACTAAAAAACAAGTTTGTTCTTTGTAAACAACTAAATCAACCTGCTTTGTGGGTTGACTATCGCTTGATGAGGCTTGAACTCAGGGATGCGGTGAGGAATGCAAAGCGACTGCATAATAATTCTAGGACGCTCTCCTCGAATAATAAGTCAAAGACAGCTTGAACATCATTAAGGGGGAGACTTCCGGGGGCCGCGGTTCCGGTGCAATTCGTCTGCTCAAGGGTGATGACGGTGCTTGCGTGGACGATCCTCGGGTACTGGCGGATATGTTTCATGAGAAGTTCTTCTGCTCCACTGGGCCTGCTGATGGCGGATCGGAGATTCCCTTGGGTGTTGGAGTGGTGACCTCTATCTTCCTGTATCCGGCTACGTGCGATGAGATCAGAGGGGTACTTTCTTCTATACAGGCCAAGTTTTCGAGTGGCAGAGACGGGGTGCCAACAAATATTATGAAGATTTCGGGAGAGTTGGTGACTCCAACTCTTACCTACCTTGTGAACCTTATGTTCACTGAGGGTATTTTTCCGGACAAGCTGAAACCAGCTGTTGTGCTTCCCGTGCATAAAAAGGGTTCAAAGACTGACTTGAGTAACTATCGTCCAATTTCCATTTTGCCTGCGTTCTCTAAGGTATTTGAGAAAATTTTATATGATAGATTACATTCGTTTTTTTCGCAGCACGGTATAATATCGGCCAGTCAGTTTGGATTTTTGCCCGGGTCTTCATGTGAGCGGGCGCTTTTTGAGGCCATGTCCAAAACGCTGTCCTATCTGGACCAGCGTCATTGCGTGGTGACAATATACTTTGATCTTTCCAGGGCATTCGATACTGAACCACGCGATTCTGTTGGCGAAGTTGCGGTCTTCTGGAGTGCGGGGCGTTGCGTTGGATCTTTTGGGGTCATACCTGGAGAATAGGCAGCAGACGGTATGCGTAAACGGTACTCCAAACGCGGTTTCTTGCATTCTGAGGGCGGGCGTCCCACAGGGTTCAATCTTGGGCCCTTTGCTCTTTCTGGTTTACACCAACGATCTCTGTGAGCATCTCAATACTGGAGATCTGTATCAATTTGCCGACGATACTACACTCGTCGTTCACCATCGGCAGATGAGTGGTGTTTCGTCACTTGCGACCGAGGCGGTGGTGAATATGAATCGATGGTGCAGATCCAATTGTATGATTTTGAATTCTGACAAGACGGCCCTTGTCCAGTTTGCAATGGACGTTCCTAGTCGATCGGTTCTGGTGAGAGCTCACTATGGGTCTGTACCATTGAGTGACTCCGTTAAGTTTTTGGGGGTTTTTCTACAGAGGGATTTGCGGTGGGACAAACACATATCTTACACTCATTCGAAGTTGTCCCGAATTTACTACGCCGTGCTCAAACCCAGGAGTGTTGTGGAGTTGAGTGTTCTGAAGAGTTACTACTTCGCTTGCGTAGAGTCAGTATTGTCCTATGGAATCATTTTGTTGGGGTCCTCGTCCCAACTGGCCATGCTGTTTCGTCTAAAAAAAAGGTTCTTGCGGTGTATGCTGCACAAGGGCTACAGGGAACCATGCAGACCGCTTTTTGTCATTGGGTATTTTAAAGCTTCCATCCCTGTATATTTATCACCTGGTTACATATTGTAAACAAAGTTTGCACTCCTTCAATAGCAACGGTGAGATATCGCGGTCTATGCATACCCGTAACGCCTCACGCCTTGCGGTGCCTCGTCATACCTCGTCGGTCTTTGAGAGGGCCCCACAATACATGATGATCAAAACCTACAATGCCTTACCCTCTCAAATACTGAGCGAGACCAGCTTTAAGTTATTTCGAGCGCGGGTAAAGCGCCATCTACTTGCCCACTCATACTATTCTGTTGATGAATTTGTGAATGCTCCGAGCGAGAGTCGCCTAATTTGAAATGTTTAGTGTGATCGCTTTCTGCAGTATTGCGGCGTAATTATATTATTTATGTTTGGCGCACGACTGGAATGGAATGAATGATATGATTTTTAACGAGTATTGTTAGTGTTTAAGATTGTGTATTTCTTTATATCTTGTATTTTCTATGACCATTGTCTATGTCTTTCTGAGATCTTACGGCAAATAAATATTATTATTATTATTATTATTATTATTATTATTATTATTATTATTATTTATTGGAATTTTCTGATACATCTCATTAAATACATTAAACCTAGATAATATAATTTAGATACAACATATAAATACAAAAATTACACTAATAAATTTTGAAAAGTAATGAAGATCATCAAGGCAAATTGGTAATACCGAGCTTCGCTGAAGGCTAGGGTACTCCCTTTGCGGGTATCACTGCAGCTCAACCCAATTTTGAAAAGCAACGCCCTTTATGCTTTGCAACATTAGGTTGCAAAGCAAAGGAAAACTGCAGAAACCCCGTACAGCGTTGCGTACAGGTCAGTAAAACATATGCAGACATTTATTAATAGACAATATACAAAGGAAGGTAAAGATAAAATATTAATATAGCAGTACGATAGCAGTAAATTTAGGATACTTTATGATAAAACCCTCCTCAAAATATTCGCGCTTCCCAAAACCGCAATTTCCTGAATTTCCCAGGGCGAAATTTTGCACGGTAACTCCTTGACATGTTTACTATAATTTAGAGTAACTGCTCCCAATGAACCTACAATCACCGGAATAATGTTTACTTTCATTCCCCACATACGTCCAACTTCTATTGAGAGATCCTTATATTTAAGTTGTTTTTCAAGCTCCTTCCTTACAACATTCGCATCAGCAGGTACCGAAATTTCTATGAACGATATCTGGCTTATTAGCATCAAGCATTCTATCAGTGACAATAGGCATGTTCCATAATATGGTAATATGATCATTACTCACAACAGGAGATGGAACGTGGTCATACCACCGAGACACATCCATTGCTAAACCTAATAGTTGGGAACACAAGTTGTAATGTATGTATGTTCCCACCCTATCATGCCTAGCAATGTAATGCGACTCAGCTAAGACTGGACAAGCCGCTAACAAATGATAGACATGTTCCGGAGCCTGATGACACAGTCTACAACTCCCATCATGAGCAACTTTCATAATCTTCTGTTCATGATATCTTGTACGTATTGCCTGATCTTGCGCCGCTATGATAGAGGATTCCGTTTCAGCCTTAATGTTTCCATGACAAAGCCAAGATAACGATCCAGACTTTGAAATACCATCACCCTCCACAATTCTTAAAAATTGGCCATGCATTGGCTTACTAACATAATCCTCTCTCATTTTCTGATTCATTTTGACTTTATCATACGCAGTATGTAAAGTATTGTAATCGTGCCAAAAAAATTTTTTGAGATTTTAGCGGAAATACGTCTTTTTGGGTCCCCTGAACATTTTTTACCAAGGTACAAAAAAATGTCTGTGTGTGTGTGTGTATGTGTGTGTGTATGTGTGTGTGTGTGTGTGTGTGTGTGTACCCGTTTTTTGTGGCGACGATTCCGGAGAAACTACTAAAGGTATCGGGACGAAACTTCATATTTAGAAGTTTCATAACCAAACTTAGAGCTGAAAAGCTTTCTGTTGAAGAGGGTCCAAAGGAACTGGAGGTTTAGTCTTAGCATTTTTGAAAGATTTTGCAAATAGCCCGCCATTTCTGGAATTTCGTCGAAATAGTTAAATAATAAATTAAAGATGAGGAAATTCTGAATAATTTATCACCATGACATTTTTTGGTGCAATCATTAGTTTAGCTGCATGAGCAAATTCTATTTGTACGAGATCGGTCGTACTGCATGAAAACTAGTAGCCAGGATTTGCCAGATTTTTGACTCTAATGACAGTAGGTAGTCTTGGTGTCAAACGCTAATGTCTTGACAATAACTTCTGTCAATATAAGCTGCGTTCGCATAATGCAGTACACTTTTTACACCCAATATCATGTAAGTGTCATTTGGACGGTGTACCCGGTGTCAACGGAGTACAATATCCGAACGCAGCTTTAATCGACATATCTGTCTAGTTCTAGTAGTTTTATTTTAATGCAGACATGGCCGATCTCGATCAAATAGAGTCTCATGCAGCTAAACTATTAATTTTATATATATATAGTATGATAAAGTCATGTGCCTGGCCACATCAGATTTTTAACTTTATCTGTCGCTTTAAACTCTCCACTGAAATTTTATTTTCATAATTACCGAGTTCTTCCACCTGAAATTTTTCTAAAATTAGTTTATGTTTACTAATTATTGACTTACCAGAAGTATCCCTAATTAATTGTTTAATGACTTTATCCTCCTTGTTGGCCTTTATAAAATTTCCTAAATTTAACATTTCCAAATCATAAATATTTTCCAATTGCTGCAAGCCACGACCTCCATCTAAACGGTGCAGGTATAGCCTGCAGACATCAGACCTAGGATGAAACATAAAATTTAGTGTTAACTGTTTTCTAGTTTTAATGTCCAAATCGCGAATTTCCTTCTTATTTTGTGATCAGTAATACGCCGAAATGATTAGGTATTTCAATTCAAATTATACGTTAAACTGAACTTGGAACCTTTGCCGATAACACAAAAGCATCCTGCTCAATACTATCGAGTCTAGGTGACGGATTTTAAGATTGTTGCTGGCTATGTCGTAGTCTTCTTGCCTTCAACAAAAAGAAACGCCGAATAATGATTTCGTCACCTACACTTGACAGAACTTAGCCAGGTATTTTTTTTACTTTATCATACGTAGTATGTAAAGTATTGTAATCGTGCCAAAAAAAAATTTTTGAGATTTTAGCGGAAATATGTCTTTTTGGGTCCCCTGAACATTTTTGACCAAGGTACAAGAAAATGTCTGTGTGTGTGGATGTGGGTGTGTGTGTGTGTGTGTGTACCCGTTTTTTTGTGGCGACGATTCCGGAGAAACTACTAAAGGTATCGGGACGAAACTTCATATTTAGAAGTTTCATGGCCAAACTTAGAGCTGAAAAGCTTTCTGTTAAAAAGGGTCCAAAGGAACTGGAGGTTTAGTCTTAGCGTTTTTGAAAGATTTTGTAAATAAGCTGGCATTTCTGGAATTTCGTCGAAATAGTTAAATAATAAATTAAACTAGAGGAAATTCTGAATATCTTATGACTATGACATTTTTTGGTACAATCAATAGTTTAGCTGCATGAGCAAATTCTATTTCATCGAGATCGGTCGTACTGCATTAAAACTAGTAGCCAGGATATGTCAGATTAGATGTCAGATGTGATTATAATGACGGTAGACAGTGTCAAACGCTAATGCTTTGACAATACTATTGTCAATACAAGCTGCGTTCGGATATTGAACACCGTTAAGGTGCGCTTTCTTTAGTGCTAATGGCAGTGGTAGTAGACGCCATTATGGTATTTCTAATAGAATTTCATCACGACATGTGAGAAACACTACAATTTCGTCTGCTACCACCGCCATTACCTACCATTGCCACCAATCGGAACGCACCTTCACACTTTCTACACCCAATAACACGTGTCATTTGGACGGTGTAACCGGTGTCAACGGAGTACAATATCCGAACGCAGCTTTAATCGATTTATCTGTCTAGGTCATGGAGGAAGATGGAGTCGCTATACGCTATACCCTTAGCAGCGAGAAAATGACCCCGGGGGGCGGGGCTAACGTGACACTAAACAACCCTGACAATTAGCCGCCTGCCAGGTCCGGATTAACTCTGAAATTGGCTAAAAAAGCCAAACAAATTTTTCCTGAAATATATTGTAATGTGTCGAGTAGGTACATTATAAAAACACGCTATATGACACTTTTAAGAATTTATTTAGTCATTTTTTTTTTAAAACACGTAATATACATATTTTAAAAAATGTTCGTGCGTCCGGCCAGTACAAACCTGTACATTGTTGACATATATAGTCACTTACCGATGAAATGTTACCCCGGTCGAAATCTGGTTTATAGCTGATTTTTTGCTGTTGCAGCTGCGAACAGCGCAATTAGATGTTATTTCTTTATGTATATCTTCATACAAATTCACTACAATATCTTTAAACAAACTGAAATGAGCGAAATAAATAAAATAATAACATGTCAATGTTGCGAATGTCACTTTGACAAAACAACTTCCGTACTGGGGGAAGTGGTCCCATATCCGAGCGCTTATGCCGACTCCTCCTTCCTCCATGGTCTAGGTCTACTAGTTTTATTTTAATGCAGACATAGCCGATCTCGATCAAATAATATCTCATGCACCTAAACTATTAATTTTATATATAGTATGATAAAGTCATGTGCCTGGCCACATCAGATTTTTTATTATTAGCAAAGGTACAAAGGTCACTCTATATATGTAATTGCCGATTGAAAATTATAATTGCATTTCTGATTTAAACGCCTCCTTAAACAGACATTTTAAGCATGCTTATAAAAGGTTTTGCAATTTTATATTTCGAATCTGCTGCAGATTTTCAGAACTCAAGATGTCGTATCCAATAATATGGCGACAAAAAATGTGACAATTATCGGAGTGGCACCTTGCGATTTTTTATTTTCCATTTTTAATTTTCAATTTTATGAAAATTGTTCTCTGAAATCTTTAGAATCTCAAAAATTGTACAAAAGGTCTGTCGTAACAGTTATTTTGATAATAACCGTTTTCCGAGAAGCTTTCCGAGATAACTGCAAAATCTGAATTTTTCCCGGGCAATTGTTATCGGGGTGTGTTTCAGATTTCTGTTAAAGCATTTTACTATAAATTCAGCTTGTTTTCTTAAAATGAAAAAAAAAAACATTTAAATATTATTTTGTTTATTTTGTTACAAGTTAAATTTGTATGTAATATGTACCTATACTAACGACCAAGGTTGAATCGTCAGCTAATTTCAAACTAAAATCTAACCAAAACAAGTGTGATGTATTATTCGAATAAAAAAATAAAACTACCTACATACGAGGATATATATTAATTATATATATATATATATATATATATTATATTAATTATATATTAAATATGGTGTCCGTTGTTATCAGTAAAAAATAATCTCTTAATTCCAAAATGTTTATAATTTTGCTTTTTAATCCTTTTCGACGTTATGCACCTGAGATGGTCCAAGACCGTGTATATTTTTATTTAAACCCAAGTCTGACATAGAACCTGTGTGTTTTATTTCCACAACCACATTATTTTATAAACTTATACTTCTATGTTCCGACTAGAAAAAGATGTTGGTCCTTTTTTTAACGGGCTGGAGGAGATCTCTATTCCATTCTAGGAATTGATCCTGCTTGGTAGGGTGGTAAACAAAATAGAAATAATAGGACCGACAACAAAGAAACGGACGAAAACTATACTATACCAAAAATTAAGCATTCTATTTCGTACAAAAAGAGTTGTATAACATATTTTTGGTAAGTGGGTTGTCCCTACTTTTATACTCATAACAACTATAAAGAAACGGAGGTTTTCTTTAGGTCATTTCAACGAATTTACAGAACATTAGAAAAATAGAGGATTGGCCCCCGGAAGTTGCCAACTTGTTGCAACTATAGCGACGCTGAGAATTTAACAGGATAATAAAAACACACTTAGGAAGCGAAAACTAATTTATTTCACATGTTGTCAAATAATAATATAAAATTTAACGATATTTCAGTACCATAAAATATTTTTCTGTAAATTGAAGACCGTCAACAGGATTAAAGAAGAGACCGACCCTCATCCTGTTAGTAAATACTTTCCCTATATGCCAAGTACCGTGTTTGAATACTTTTCCGATGTATAATAGGTCGCCTACCCAATCCTCGTATCCACCAACCACCAAATCATCATGAGTTATCAAAGTCGTCACATTATTCCACTGCCAATAATATCTGTCAGGATGCGATGTACATAGAACCTAAAGTAATACGTAATAAGTAATAAATAAGTTCAGTAAGGTCTGAAATAAAATACACAACACATGCATAGTTATTCAAAACGAAAGAGTAGCTATTAAATTGCCATTTCTTCAATAGGTGTAACGCGATAGAGGCAGGCTCACTTCAAAGTTTTATAAGCCCGTATAGACAGCGGCGCTGCAAGTGGTTGTTGTTTATAAGTGAAAATGCAGCCCAACCACATGCAACAATCTGACAACAAGCCTGTTTGTTAAGGCGAACCGCACACTGAGTGAGCAGGCAGCAAGCAAGCAACAAGCAGGCAGCAAGCAGCGTGCATTTTGCTTCCTTAAAACATTCTGCACGACGCACACCGCACACTGAGAGAGCACAGCAAAAGCACAACACTCAAACATGACGTTTGTTTGATGTCACATTTAATTTCTAAAAAAATATGAATTAAAAGATGGTAATGAGCCTATAGCCTATAAATAAAATTGTGGAAAGCATGATAATACTCTTTGGAATAAAGCGTCGAGACCACGTCAGTCATAGATTGCAGGATGTTTCGTGGCTGAGCATGAGAAACAGGAGACTGTCCCATGCTGCTGTTCTCTCTTAAAAGATTATTGCTACAGGAAAGCCACCGTACCTGTCGCGTAAAATAAGGACAAGATCTGATGTGCACTCTCTGAATATTCGGTTTAAGGCGACTGTCACCACACCTTTGCATAAAACTGAATTGTAAGAGAAGTTGCTCTTACCAAATTATTATAATTTACAACAAATATATCGCTGATGAATAGATGGCCGTGCATTTTTGTTTTGTTTCATTTGTTTGGCATGTCCCACTCTCTGTGTATTGCTCTCTGCTTATTGTTTTCTATTGATTTTGAGTGCTTTGTTAATTGTTTCTGTCTTGGAATACTGTATATTTTTGGCGCGACTTTCGTCAGCGCGCAATATGTGAGAATAAAAATGTCAATTATATGGTTAGATGGAAGAGTATCCATTGAATCTCGCCATAGGTTTGCTTCATCTGCATGTACAGACATATTTATATCATGAATGTATTTTTTTCTTGTATCTGCCGATAGAAGCAATAAAGGTTATTATTATTATTATTATTTATTGGAAATCTCTGATACAGCTCATTAAATACATTAAACCTAGATAATATAATTTAGATACAACATATAAATACAAAAATTACACTAATAGATTTTGAAAAGTAATGAAGATCATCAGGGCAAATTGGTAGTACCGCGCTTCGCTGAAGCCTAGGGTACTGACTAGGGATGTTCGATACGATACGATATTTTTAAGTACCGGTACTTTACATTCCGATACACGATATTTTGTACCGGTACTATAGCATCCAATACGGTACGATACAATACGTTTTTGGACGATATTGTATCGCGGTATTTGTTGTTGCCAACAACTGTCATACTCTAGCGGCAAACCAATATAAGCTAATTTTACAAGTGACACTGATAACAACAAACGAATTTGTATTTGCATTCTTCAGTGTTAGATCAGGGAAATTCCGACTAAAATTTAACCTAACTTAGGTGTGCAAATTTTTGAGTGCAAAAGTCATTAAATCCGTTATCCATAGTGCTCTTTACAAGCAAAATACATACAAAGATGTTATGTTTATTAAAACAAGTTTGGTGGAAAATGCGAACTTTGAAACAGTGACGTTAAACGGAATTTACGACAAACTTGAAAAAAAAAACACCTTCAGCGGTGGCATGCAACATACAGGTTAGAAATAAAGAAAACACTGATAGTTCTGTGGGTGGTACCATGGTGAAACAAGTAGTTCCGTATGCGATAATATAGCAGTGTTTGATATTTTCTTCGGAAAAATACATTCATAATGCATTTATATATTTTGTACAAAATCATAATGCAAAGCCCATTAATTTCTGGAAAACACTGGTGGTACCATGATGAATCAAGTAGTTCCTATACCATGGGTGGTACGACACTTTACATATTCCTATACTTTTAAGGCGAGAGTTGTCCAGTGTTGTTTTCACAATTTAAATTATTGCGGTTTTTGACGTACTTCAAAATGACATGTATCAGTTGGCATGTATTATGAACATTAGTGAATGTAAATGCACATGCCAACTCTGGCTAAAATACAGTATAATGAATGATCTTCTTTTTCAACATTGTGAAACATTTGTAATTCCTTTCTACAATAACAAAAAAATAATAAAGTTAGATGATAGAACTCGGATAGTTGGTGCTACACTTGTATTGCGACCATATAAACTATTTTGTTACGTTTTATGTAGGAGGCAAAAAGGCAGCCAATGGGACCAATGCAATTGTATATAATACATATGATAGCAAAAGATAATCTAACTTAAGCACCACAGATAAAGAAAGTTTAAAATGTATACCTACATATGATTTATGCTATTTTAAAATAAAATTATATATTCATTCTGCACATTATTTTATTTCAATGCGTGTAGGTATCTGCCGCTACGCAAAATATTTTTACTTTATCATACGCAGTATGTAAAGTATTGTGATCGTGCCAAAAAAAAACTTTGAGATTTTAGCGGAAATATATCTTTTTGGGTCCCCTGGACATTTTTGACCAAGGTACAAAAAAATGTCGTGTGTGTGTCTGGTGTGTGTCTGTGTGTGTGTCTGTGTGTGTGTCTGTGTGTGTGTTTGTGTGTGTGTCTGTGTGTGTGTCTGTGTGTGTGTCTGTGTGTGTGTCTGTGTCTGTGTCTGTGTGTGTGTCTGTGTGTGTCTGTGTGTGTGTCTGTGTCTGTGTCTGTGTCTGTGTCTGTGTCTGTGTCTGTGTCTGTGTCTGTGTCTGTGTGTGTGTCTGTGTGTGTGTCTGTGTGTGTGTCTGTGTCTGTGTCTGCGTCTGCGTCTGCGTCTGCGTCTGCGTCTGCGTCTGTGTCTGTGTGTCTGTGTCTGTGTCTGTGTCTGTGTCTGTGTGTGTGTCTGTGTGTCTGTGTGTCTGTGTGTCTGTGTGTCTGTGTGTCTGTGTGTCTGTGTGTCTGCGTGTCTGCGTGTCTGCGTGTCTGCGTGTCTGCGTGTCTGCGTGTCTGCGTGTCTGCGTGTCTGCGTGTCTGCGTGTCTGCGTGTCTGCGTGTCTGCGTGTCTGCGTGTCTGCGTGTCTGCGTGTCTGCGTGTCTGCGTGTCTGCGTGTCTGCGTGTCTGCGTGTCTGCGTGTCTGCGTGTCTGCGTGTCTGCGTGTCTGCGTGTCTGCGTGTCTGCGTGTCTGCGTGTCTGCGTGTCTGCGTGTCTGCGTGTCTGCGTGTCTGCGTGTCTGCGTGTCTGCGTGTCTGCGTGTCTGCGTGTCTGCGTGTCTGCGTGTCTGCGTGTCTGCGTGTCTGCGTGTCTGCGTGTCTGCGTGTCTGCGTGTCTGCGTGTCTGCGTGTCTGCGTGTCTGCGTGTCTGCGTGTCTGCGTGTCTGCGTGTCTGCGTGTCTGCGTGTCTGCGTGTCTGCGTGTCTGCGTGTCTGCGTGTCTGCGTGTCTGCGTGTCTGCGTGTCTGCGTGTCTGCGTGTCTGCGTGTCTGCGTGTCTGCGTGTCTGCGTGTCTGCGTGTCTGCGTGTCTGCGTGTCTGCGTGTCTGCGTGTCTGCGTGGCGTGTCTGCGTGTCTGCGTGTCTGCGTGTCTGCGTGTCTGCGTGTCTGCGTGTGTGCGTGTGTGCGTGTGTGCGTGTGTGCGTGTGTGCGTGTGTGCGTGTGTGCGTGTGTGCGTGTCTGCGTGTGTGCGTGTGTGCGTGTGTGCGTGTGTGCGTGTGTGCGTGTGTGCGTGTGTGCGTGTGTGCGTGTGTGCGTGTGTGCGTGTGTGCGTGTGTGCGTGTGTGCGTGTGTGCGTGTGTGCGTGTGTGCGTGTGTGCGTGTGTGCGTGTGTGCGTGTGTGCGTGTGTGCGTGTGTGCGTGTGTGCGTGTGTGCGTGTGTGCGTGTGTGCGTGTGTGCGTGTGTGCGTGTGTGCGTGTGTGCGTGTGTGCGTGTGTGCGTGTGTGCGTGTGTGCGTGTGTGCGTGTGTGCGTGTGTGCGTGTGTGCGTGTGTGCGTGTGTGCGTGTGTGCGTGTGTGCGTGTGTGCGTGTGTGCGTGTGTGCGTGTGTGCGTGTGTGCGTGTGTGCGTGTGTGCGTGTGTGCGTGTGTGCGTGTGTGCGTGTGTGCGTGTGTGCGTGTGTGCGTGTGTGCGTGTGTGCGTGTGTGCGTGTGTGCGTGTGTGCGTGTGTGCGTGTGTGCGTGTGGCGTGTGTGCGTGTGTGCGTGTGTGCGTGTGTGCGTGTGTGCGTGTGTGCGTG